>CM076578.1:1862260452-1862714025 GCA_034641835.2 Pinus albicaulis | reverse complement strand
CCTCATGCCTTCGTTGGAATTCCCTTATTGCCTCCCCTATGGCGGACCTACTTCTGTCGACATCAGCTCATTTCTTCCAGAAGCCAGGTCTAGGGGGCGGTGTACATTGGTTCGAGCTCTTTTCATCATGATCGTGATCTATACACTTGATGGTCCAGTGATACAGCAGCAGCTATTGATGATTCATGGGCGTGTGTGAGATGTCTCAACCCTCATGAGGGGGTGGCCCTGCAGGTAGCCCCCCACATGCCTGGGTGACTTCTTCATTTCCCGCCCTTGATGCAGCTCCTTTGACGATATTTCACGCTTTCAACTGGCTTGCAATACTAAAAGGTATCACCGGGATTATGAGTTCCTTCCTGTGTGTAGGGCATTTGGGCGATTATATCTCATGTACCAACATATTGCATAAGTCCCCACTATCTTCCGTGCATGACATATATGTGGGATTCATCATTATTATTTGTCATAAGCTGAATACACTAGTTTTACTACTGCTGCTCCTGCCTTCCGCACCTTATTCTTTTGTACTATTGTCTCCCTATGCATAGGCGCCCTCCTTCAACAGCCATTTGCTGCACTCCAGAAGTCTGCCTCAAATAGTCTAGTCTCCCAACACTTTAGGACTATCTTACATTCCTCTGGTTGATTTTGACGTCTAGTGATTGAGTTCTTACAACGTACTTCGGTCATACGATTAGCTCCTAACGCTCGCACGCTGGGGGGAAATATGTTACACCATTTTTTGGCCATCTAATCCATTGTTATTTGATAGACCCAAGTACATCAAGTAAGACCAATTTTACCTCAAGTAAAATTGCTTTCACCACATTTGTTTACATTTCTTGGTCATATTTAACCCAAAACAAGGTAATCAATTAAATAAATCATTATTTATTTAATTATTTCCTAAGAATAAGTTATTTAAATCATTATTTAAATACTATTCATAGTTAAATTTGACTAAATAATTTTTAAATAATTAAGTAAACCATTATTTATTTAATTATATTCCCCTCATTTCCCTTAAATAATAAATAAATCATTTATTTATTTGTTATTTATAAATAAAGGAATTGACCTAAGTCAAAAACCCTTTTCCCTCCAACAAATATAATAAAATATTCCTAAAAGGTGATTCTAGAATGTGATTAATAATATTTTATTCATGCATCGAGTTCTAGAACACCCCAATATTTTGTTATAAATAGGAGGGTTTTCCCCATTCATTAGTCACCTCCATTGCATTAGATCACACTATATCTACTCTTGGTCACCAATTTCATATTGTTTGCATTTTGAACTCCCATTGAGTTCCATGTTTGTTAGGGTTTGTCATATCAACCAAAGAGAGGAATTTTAGATTTGAAACACTGAGTACTTCCAAGAACCCATCCCACTAAGGAGAACTGGAAAACAACTTTCTTGTTTTCTTCTCAAGTGCCCCATTCTTTAATATAATATAAGATTCTTTTTATACATTGTTTTTGTCTTGTTCATTCGATGCATGGAGCCATTTCACATTTTATCTGCTTAATGTCTTTTATGCTTAGATCTAATATTATGCATCAAATCTAAAGATATTTTGCAGCTATACTTGATGTTAGGGCTACTTGATATGCATAGCTAAAGTTGTCTTTTACGACGAAAGAATCATACTAACAGTAAAGTTAGCACTGTGTCTATTACCCATGTCACTCTATTTCTTCCTACGTTCATTTTTATAATGACCATACTTCTTACAGTAATGACACTGGACTTGGGATTTATCATACCTTTGTCCATGTGCTTTATTTTGTCCACCTTGTTGGCTGCTACCTTGGCCTTGGTTCTAATTTTGATTGTTTCCCTTTCCACTTGCACGGTTATTTCTTCCTCCTCTGTTTTGGCTTCTGCCTCTTCATTTTCGTATGTAGCTTCCTCTGCCTTGACCTCTTCCTCTTCCAAATGAAATTTGGGTCTTGACGGCATGCTCCAAAGATGAATGTGCATTTCTACCCAATCTTTGTTCATGTGTCATCAGTGATGCCTAAATTTCATGAACTGAAAAAATTGAGAGATCCTTTGTCTCTTCAAGGGTTGTGACTATCACGTCAAACCTTGAGGGTAAGCTCCTCAACACTTTCGTCAAAATCATTATTTCTTCAAGTGTCTCTCCATGAGACCTTATCTAGGTGACCAACCCAATCACATGTGTGAAAAATGAGTCTATGTTATCAGACTCTTTCATACAAAGAGTTTCAAAATCTCTCCTTAGCAATTGTATCTTTGTTTTCTTCACCTTCTCCATACCTTGATAGGTTGTTTGGAGGGTATCCCATGCATATTTTCATCTCTTAGCTACTTCTATCCTTGGAAACACACTCTCATGTACTGCTTGATAGTGATATAAGAGGGCTTTTGAGTCCTTATTCCTATTTCTCTTCAACAAATCCTTCTCTGCTTGTGTTAAGGCATTAAAGGAATTTTCATCTGCTGGTTCTTCAAAACCATCTTGAGCAAGCTCCCATAAGTCTTGAGAGACAAACAGGGCTCTCATGGTGATTTCCCAATAATCATAGTTCTTCCCATTAAACTGTGGCAGCTGAGCATTTCCAATACTCATGCTTGTGCTGGCTCCAGCCATGACTTAGCACACTGAACTATGTAATAAACTTGACTGTGTTTTTTTTTTCAAACAAACTGTTCTTAATTTTTTTTTAAAAGAAAAACTCTGTCTCTGAGGACTGTACTCTTTTAAACAAAACAAAAACTCTATTTTTTTGAGAAATACCTAAACTGTTGCTGAGCCTTTACTCTACTTCAGAACTGCTTCAACAAATCCTTTCTTCAACTTCTTTGACACCTTCAAAGAGCTTGGACTGGCTTTAATACCATGTTGGAATTTCTAAATATTCTGAACACACAGGGAGAATAGATATTCTCCTCTTCAACACAGAGATTCAATATAAAATTTGATGAATGCTTGACAGAGATGGCACAAACTGTTTCTATTTCATTAACATAAGAAAAAATTACAAAATGGTGTTTTTATTCCTCTATCAGAGGGATTAAAAAATTGCTTATGACTATTTCAACACAGAGCTTGCAAAATAAAAATCTCTCTATCTTTTTCAAAAACGCACATACAATGCTTACAGGTCTTTTCTGTTTTTGCCTTTGGGCACACAAAAAACAATACACAATCTTCTATCATAATAAGCCTACAGGATTTTTCTTTTATATGGCGCAGCAATAAAAAATAAAATTATAGAATAATACTTTGTCGTGCAGTAATAAAACATAATAAAAAACAAAAACAATAGGGTTCTTTTAAAACCTTAATACTCCGCCCGTAACATTACTTTTAACCAAAGTTTAATAAAATTTTAACCCGGATTTCAAACTTCAAACAAACTGGATTGCAAAATTTACGCATAACAAATCACCCCTATGTCAGCAGACCCAAAACCAACGCAAATGGCCTGTGATTGGCTGATTGTTGGGGCCTCTAAAACTCAATCAAAATTATGAACCGGATTCTATAAAAATTTGCGTAACAAAAGGTGAGAGTGACCTCATGGCCAAAATCAACGTGAAACAATGCGATTGGTAGACGAGCGGTGTGTTGGCATGTGGGACCGGCTTCACATCAGCTATCGGCAGACGAGCGGTGTGGAGACTTGGACTTTGGCGAATGCGATATGCGATGTTGCGACATCAACGATATTGCATCGGTAATTCAGAGTGACGGACCTGTGGTAGAGTAGATGTGCGATGTTGCGATGTGTGATGATGGTAGGGACCACATCACATCGTAGCTGGATCAGCGGTACTTGCGGTGGCATAGACCTTTGGCCCATGCGATATGTGATGTGCGATATCGCATTGCAATATCGCATCGTGGTGGATGACGAGCCTTGCGGTTGGGCGGATGGTGAAGTGCGAAATTGCAATACAGCAATGATTGTTGATTGGTCCATGTTGCGCTACGCTGGTAAATGGGACCCACTCAATTCAAAGACAAAAGACTTGGCGCATAAACAAAAAACTGGTTGGTGAGGGCTTTAAACCTGATTTGACTGTTCTTTAAAAGAACCTGCTGTTGCATGGTTTGAACCATGATTTCTTCAATTCCTCTGCAAAAGACGGCTGCACCCATAAACAATAAAAACTTCCTTACATCTTCATTTAAACTCTGTTGAATACACCATGGTGTGCACTCAAACCATTCTACCCCTATTTGTACTTCTCATTCATTCTCCTGCACGGGGTTTGTAGGTGAATTTAACATTTTCAACACTCCCCCTTAAATTCAGCTGCTAGGTTATCAGTCTTACCCATGCATTTCCTCAAACATTCAAAACTCTTTTGTCGCAATGGCTTTGTCAGAATGTCTGAAACTGTTCCTCTTTTCTACAATGTTGTAAAACAATTTGTCCATTATTCACCAGCTCCCCGATGTAGTGAAACTTGGAATCTATGTGTTTAGTTCTTTTGTCAAAAACATAATTATTTGACAATGCTATAGCTTAGCTATTGTCACAATTTTTTACTGTGCCTTTTACCTGTTCTTGGCATAAATTCCTCAACATTCTTCACATCCAAACTGCTTGACATGCTGCTACTGTAGCTCCCACATACTTTTCTTCTGCTGTAGATAATGCCACAATTGGTTGTTTCGTAGAAGCCCATGAAATGGCTCCTGAACCCATATGAAAAACATAACTAGAGGTACCTTTATAGTCATCAATACTTCCAACCCAATCACTGTCAGTATATCTAATCAATTCAAAATTTTCTGAAGTGGTATATAGAATTCCATACCTTTTAGTTCTTTTCACATACCTCAGAATTCTTTTTGTTGCTTGCCAATGTGCCTCCTTTGGCCTTTCCATAAATATTGAAATTAAACTAACAACATGCATAGTATTAGGCCTAGTTGTAGTCAAATACATGAGGCTGCCAACTATGCTCTTGTACAAACTAGGATAAAAATCCTTGCTGAGTTTCAATCCCATTACTGTGGGAGTAATTGCTGCCATGCAATCCTGCATGTTATTTCTCTCCAAAACTTCATTTGCATATTGATCTTGAGAGATAAATATTTTATTTTCATTTTGCTCTACTTCTATTCCTAAGAAGTATTTCAACAATCCCATATCAGTCATTTCAAATTCATCTTTCATGACTCTTTTAAAATTTTCAATGAGGTAATCGTCATTACCTGTAAAGATCACATCATCAACATATAAAACAACAATCAACATCTTACCATATTTCTCCTTGATGTATAATGTGGGTTCTCCTTCACATTTTTCAAACCCATTCTCTAGTAGATAGGAATCTATCCTACTGTACCATGCTCTTGGTGCTTGTTCCAGCCCATAAAGAACTTTCTTCAATATGGAAAATTTGTGCTCTTGGCCTTTTTTCTCATAGCCAAGAGGTTGTTCAGCATAAACCTCTTCTATCAATACTCCGTTTAGGAATGCTGATTTTACATTCATTTGGTAAACCTTCCATTTGTTTTGTGTTGCTATGGACAACACTACTGTCACTATTTCCATTCTTGCAGCTGGTGCAAAAATTTCTTCATAATCTTTTCCATGTTGCTACTTGTATCCTTTGATAACAAGTCTGGCCTTGTGCCTTTCAATCTTACCTTTAGTATTGCTTTTGGTCTTGTAGACTCATTTCACTCCAATCACTTCTTTACCTTTTGGGAGATCAACCAATTCCCATGTTTTATTTTTCTCTATTGCATTCATTTCATCATCCATAGCATCTATCCATTTATTATCTTTTATAGCTTCTTTAAAATGAACAAGATCATCTACATGACAATATAAAGCGAATAAAGAGTTCATACCTTCATTTTCTTCCTCTTTCTCATAAATATCATTCAAATTTCTGAATCTAGTTCCTCTTTCACTTGGTGTACATGTGCTTGAAGAAGCACTCAAATCTGCTCCTTGTGGTGTGCTTGGAGAAGTGCTCTCATTTCTTCTCAAGGATGTCCTCATTCCTACTTGTGGTGTCCGTTGTTGACCTTGTGTTGGTGGAGGTGGTAGTGCTAATGATGGATGTATTTCAGCCATCTCATCCGCATTTTCATCATGAGAGAAACAACTCTTTCCATTGACTGTTTTCTTAATGCTTCCATCCCAAGCTTCGTCTTCAATAAACTAAACATCTCTTCTCACAATAAATTTCTTGGTGGATGGGTTATACAACCTATAAGCTTTGGATTCCTCAGTGTATCCAATAAAAATACACTTCTCCCACTTACTGTCCAAATTCTTCCTTAGCTAATCTAGAATGTGTGCATAAGCCAGATAACCAAGAACTCTCATGTGGGTGACACCTTGTTTTATGCCACTCCATGCTTCTTCTGGAACTCTGTTCATTACTGCTTTGGTTGGGCATCTATTCAATATGTATGATGCACAATGTACAGCTTCAGCCCAATAATCATTTGGCAAATGTTTTTCCTTCAGCGTACTTCTTACGATATCCATGATTGTTCTATTTTTCCTTTCAGCAACTCCATTTTGCTGCGGTGTGTACGTTACTGTAAATTGCTTGTGTATGCCATTTTCTCTACAGAAACGCATAAATTATTTTGAGATATACTCACCTCCTCTATCAGTCCTTAAAACTTTAATGTGCTTCCCACTTTGGTTCTCAACAAGTGCCTTAAAGTGGAAGAATTTCTTAAACACTTCACTTTTATATTTCAAGAAATAAACCCAAGTTTTCCTTGTGTAATCATCAATAAAATTCAGCATATAGTGGTTTCTTGCTAGTGATGGTGTTTTCATTGGTCCACACAAATCTAAATGGACAATTTCTAAGGTGCCTTTGCCCTTATGCTCTTTCCTAATGGAAATCTTTCTCTGTGTTGTTTTCCCAAGATACAACCTTCACATAGGCTGTCTGGTTTCTCAATCAATGGTAATCCCTTTACCATTCCTTTCCTATGCAACAAATTTAGTCTTCCAAAGTTGAGATGTCCAAATCTCAAGTTCCATAACCAATTTTCATATTTTGCTTCTGTTTGGAATGTCTCTTGTCTCACTGCTGCCATTTCTTCTTCTTTCTTCAAATATTCCCTCATTTTGAGAGGGAACATTTTGTTCTTTGTCATCTTCACTTCAGGCATACATTTTTTTCTTGGTGGTTTTTCCATGATGGTGCATACATCATCTTCAAATAAAATATTGTAGCCCTTTTGAATGAGCTATCCAATGCTTAACAAATTACATTTCATACCTGGTACATAATATACATCAGATATGCTCTTCTTTTCTCCTTTCCTTGTCAAGACACCTACTCTGCCTTTTCCCATGATAGAGACCTTACTCTCTGTCCCCAATCTAACTTGAGACTTTACATTTTCATCTAACATGGAAAACATGGCAATGTTTCCAGTCATATGGTTACTACACCCTAAATCTAGAAACTATATATCCTCATTCTTTTCTTCTGCCATATTACATGCTAGAAACAACTTATCTTGACTGATATTTTATTTTGTAAAGTTAGCACTGGGTCTATTGCCCATGTCATTCTGTTTCTTCCTAAATTCATTTGTATAATGACCATACTTCTTACAGTAATGACATTGGACTTGGGATTTATCATACCTTTGTCCATGTTCTTGATTTTGTCCACCTTGCTGGCTACTGCCTTGGCCTTGGTTATGATTTGGATTGCCGCCCCTTCCACTTGCAGGATTGTTTCTTCCTCCTCTGTTTTGGCTTCTACCTCTTCCTTTTCCTCTATAGCTTCCTCCGCCTTGACCTCTTCCTCTTCCAAAGGACATTTGGGTCTTTAAGGCATGCTCCAAAGATGAGTGTGCATTTCTACCCAATCTTTGTTCATGTGTCATCAGTGATGCATGAAGTTCATCAACTGAAAAATTTGAGAGATCCTTTGTCTCTTCAAGAGTTGTGACTATCACATAAAACCTTGAGGGTAAGCTCCTAAAAACTTTCTCCACAATCCTTATTTCTTCAAGTGTCTCTCCATGAGACCTTATCTAGGTGACCAACCCAATCACATGTGTGAAAAATGAGTCTATGTTATCAGACTCTTTCATACAAAGAGTTTCAAAATCTCTCCTCAGCCATTGTAGCTTTGTTGTCTTCACCTTCTTCATATCTTGATAGGCTGTTTGGAGGGTATCCCATGCATCCTTGGATCTCTTAGCTACTGCTATCCTTGGAAAAACACTCTCATTTACTGCTTGATAGAGATAGAAGAGGGCTTTTGAGTCCTTCTTCCTATTTCTCTCCAACAAATCCTTCTCTGCCTGTGTTAAGGCATTAAAGGCATTTTCATCTGTTGGTTATTCAAAACCATCTTCAACAAGCTCCCATAAGTCTTGAGAGGTAAAGAAGGGCTCTCATGGTGATTTCCCAGTAATCATAGTTCTTCCCATTGAGCTGTGGGAGCTAATAATTTCCAATACTCATGCTTGTGTTGGCTCTAGCCATGACTTAGCACACTGAACTATGTAATAAACTTGGCTGTTTTTTTTTTTTTATAAACAAACTATTTTCCTTTTTTTGTTAAAGACAAACTCTGTCTCTGAGGACTGCAGTCTTTTAAACAAAACAAAAACTCTATTTTTTTGAGTACCTGAACTGTTGCTGCGCTTTCACTCTACTGGAGAACTGCTGCAACAAATCCTTCCTCCAGCTTCTTTGACACCTTCATAGAGCCTGGACTAGCTTTGATACCATGTTGGAATCTCTGAATATTATGAACACACAGGGAAAATAGAGATTCTCCTCTTCAACACAGAGATTCAATATAAAATTTTTTGAATGCTTGACAGAGATGGCACAAACTATTTCTATTTCATTAACATAAGAAAACTTTACAAAATGGTTCTTTTCTTCCTCTATCAGAGGGATTACAAAAATTTCTTATGACTGCTTCAACACGCAATGCTTGCAGAATAAAACTCTCTGTGTCTTTTTCAAAAATGCGCATACAATGCTTACAGGTATTTTCTGTTTTTGCCTTCGGGCACACAAAAAACAATACATCGTCTTCTATTACAATAAGCCTACGAGATTTTTCTTTTATATGGCGCAGCAATAAAAAATAGAATTATGGAATAATACTTTGTCACGCAGTAATAAAACATAATAATAATAAAAACAATACGGTTCTTTTAAAACCTTAATACTTCAACTGTAACATTACTTTGAACCAAATTTTAATAAACTTTTAACCCAGATTTAAAAATTCGAACAAATTGGATTGCAAACGTTTCACATAAAAAATTTCCCCTACGTCAGCAGACCCAAAACCAATGCGAACAGCCTGTGATTGGCCGATTGCTGGGGACTACGGAACTCAAACAAAATTATGAACCAGATTCTATAAAAATTTTCGTAACAAAAGGTGAGAGTGACATCATGGCCAAAATCAACGGGAAACAATGTGATCGGTCAACAAGCGGTGTGTTGGCATGTGGGACTGGCTTCACTCGGTGATCGGTGGATGAATCGTGTGGAGACTTGGAATTTGGAGAATGCGATATGCGATGCGGCGACATCGGCAATATCGGATTAGCGATTCGGAGCGGCGGACCTGTGGTAGAGCGGATGTGCGATGTTG
The DNA here is from genome assembly GCA_034641835.2 of Pinus albicaulis. Lineage (NCBI taxonomy): Eukaryota > Viridiplantae > Streptophyta > Pinopsida > Pinales > Pinaceae > Pinus > Pinus albicaulis. The sequence goes on along the minus strand of CM076578.1, from coordinate 1,862,704,410 downwards.
CAATGTGCGATCGTGGTAGGGACCACATTGCATCGCGGTTGGATCGGCGGAACTTACGGTGGCATAGACCTTTGGCCCATGCGATATGCAATATCGCATCGCAAGATCGCATCGCATTGGATGACGAACCTTGCTGTTGGGCGAAAAGTGAAGTTCGAAATTGCGATACAACGATGATTGTTAATTGGTCCACGTTTCACTGCACTGGCAAATTGGACCCACTCAATTCAATGACAAAAGACTGGGCGCGTAAACAAAAAACTGGTTGGTGAGGACTTTAAGCCTGATTTGACTGTTCTTTAAAAGAACCTGCTATTGCATGGTTTGAACCACTATTTATTCAATTCCTCTGCAAAAGACGGTTGCACCCATAAACAATAAAAACTTCCTTATAGCTTCATTTAAACTCTGTTGAATACACCATCGTGTGCACTCAACCCATTCTGCCCCTATTTGTACTTCTCATTCATTCTCCTGCACGGGGTTTATAGTTTGCAGGTGAATTTGACATTTGCAACATCTTTGGACTCCATACCTCTGGTGGACCGCCAAGGTCTCTTGTGCGATTCTACTAGAGCCTACGTTATTCAACAAATTAGTCAGGCTTATGCTCAATGTTAGCCCCCCTATAAATTTTTTGACAAGCAAATAGGGGGCTAAATCATTTTTGAGTCTTCAAGGATTGCATTTCCTCTGAAAACATAGTATCCTTGAAGCCTCCATGTGTCTTTTATCCTTTGATAGTTTCCCCTCTGCTGATTCCCCTTTTAAAGCCTCTCTGCTATGTGAAGAAATGCCCAAAGGCCCCTTTTTCCCTCTCATTTCCCCCCACTTAACCTCTATTTCATTCCCCTTGTCTTCCCCTTCTATTTCCCTTCTTACCCTTCATTTTTCCCTTAAAATCCCCTTTAAAGTTCCCCCCTAACCTTTGTTTGGCCTTTTTCCCCTTTCCCCCTCTATCGTTTCCCTTTCAGCCCCTCAAAGTCCATTTAAATGGGCTAAAAACCCCTTTCCGATCATATAATAGGGCTTAGCCCCTTACTGCAAATCCCTTAACCACTTCCCACACATGCCCCGGCGCTGGGACCAAGCGTTTAAGTCCCAAGCGCCAATCGCAATCGAAAGTCAGGCGGGTGCACAACTCCTTTGTTATATTCAAAAGTCCCGATGCGATTTGTTTAACACATAAGTCCCGCAGGGCGTTCCGCACCGTTGATCTTCCACGGAGATCTAACGACTGGGCGCTAATCGCAGCGCCCCGCTCAATCGCAATCGCAACGTTCTGTGTGTGCCCTCCGATCAATCGCAAGTCTCACTCACGATCCCCCGATTGCTTCTCCGCCGTTGATTTGCCCCGCGATCCGACGGCCAGCGCTCAATCGCACCCCCGCCCGATCGCTGATCGCAAGTCCTTCTCCCTACGCTCAGATTCAATCCTGACCGTCCGTCCTTCCCGCGATCCGACGGCCAGCGCTCAATCGCACCCTCGCCCGATCGCTGATCGCAAGTCCTTCCTCCCGTCTCCCGATTAAATCACAGCCGTCCATCTCCTCGCTGATCCTACGGCTCAGCGCTAATCACTTCATTCCCTTTGCACCTCCTGTTTCTCCCTCCGATGGATTGTGAGCCGTTGATCTGGACCCGAGATCAACGGTCAACGCTCAATCGCAAGCCCCTCTCCGATCGCAATCGCAAACCATTTCATCTGACCCCCGATTGCGATTGCCCGATTGAATCTTGGCAGTGTGTTCCCTCCCAGATCTGATGGCTCGAGTTCAATCGCCCTCCGCCTCTGCTGGGTCCCACATTCACGCCTCCGTGTGTTTTTTTTTCACGTTTCCCTGTGTAATTCGCCCGAATGCTAAACTTTGGTTTTTTACACTGTGCGTTCATTTCTCCACTCCTCCCCGCTGTTTCCACTGTTTCTCCATTGCTCCACCATCTCTCATCCTCCACAGCATTTCTCCACCACTTCTCGGTCTATAATATGGTTATTTCATAGCGCAGAAAACACAGAGATGGCCAGTTCAGCACTGCCAGCAGAAACAGGATTCGAAGGGGATTAATGCACATTATTGATATAATTAACATTTAATCCCGCATTCAAAGGATTCAAGCACTGTTTGAAGATTAAAGGTGCACCAGCAAAGTCATTACTGCGCTACCTAATAGCAGGACGTTCTCTCCAGATGTACACCTTCCTACAGCAATCTCCATGCCTCCTCGAGCCCTTAAACAGATTAATGCACTGACAGAACTTCTCAAGAGACTGTCAAGCAGCATTAAAGAGGAATGGAGAAACCGTGTAGATCTTTCACCCAGTTCATTTATCCAGAAGGCTAGCACAGAGCTCCAAGCACCGTAAGGATTTAAAGAATGCATCCGAGGTCAAAATCGACCTGACAGAGCCTCCAAACAGTCTGCAGAGTACTCAGAGTGCTGCATATAGCCATTAAGCAGTGTGGGCGTGGACACTTCCGCCATTCTGTCTTAATGAGTCTCATTCATTTGCTCATCTACTTCTGTCTCTTCCTCTTCTCCTATAAAAGATCCTCGAGAACGAATTGTAAGGGTTGTTGTTGCCTTGCTGGGCATCTGCTGTTAGAGGGATTCATTTGACTGTTAGAACAGTCTTGGGAGAGAGTAGTAGAGTAGTTGTATGTAATAGGCTGGGAGGAGAAGTCTGGACTGTAACAGCCGTTGAGCCTTATTGTACATGACTGGTTTTGCATCAATTAATCAAAGCACATTTCACAGGATCCTGGTCTATTACTATAGGTGATGTTTTCTTACTCTGTTTATTACATTTCCATATTGTTCATGTTCTTCTGGGCTTGCATCAGAATAATCGTATAGGATTCACCGTTGTTAGGTTCCCTATGCTGTCTGCTCTCCTTGCCATTAATGTTTTCTGCTAAAATGTGTTATCCAAGAGTAAATTCATGGGTTTAACCAGTGCAGTGGATGTTATTGCCTGCTGGCTGATGTATGAACTTGGGGGGTTTGCCACTTGGATGTTTCTTTGTCAAATCTATCTCTGTTTTTTCCCTTGGAGTTGCTAAAGCAGATCTAGAGTTAAATGACCTCTGGTCTGATCTATAAGTAGCCCCTTTGTCTCTTTGAGAGCTGCCTTTGAGTATGTCCAAGCAGGTCTGGAGTTAAATGACCTCTGACCTGATCTATAGACAGAAATTCGATTGCTTTCCTTCTTTCACTTTCCTCCTTTATGCTTCATCCCATCATCTATCTAAAAAGATCCTTTAGTGTAGATGACTTGCCCCTTGAAAGCCTTGGCTAGTTGTTGCATGTAATTTCCTTTCATGACTCCATAGCCCAATGGATGGCACTGTCTTGGCCTATCCTCTTTGCTGAAACATCCTGCTATTTTGTTCCTTTCTTTCCATTGCTTTCCCAGTCCATGATCTCTTAACCAACCTAGCAACCCTCCAACCAAACCATTTAAAACCCCCCTCTGTGCTTCATAACTAGCCTAATATCTCAATTCGAGCTTCAAAGATAAATCATTCTTTGTTTATTGGAGAGTGTTGAGGAGGTAAATCCCCTCTGCAGACAGAGGCGATCCCTACTAGCCCAGCAGGGGTCTAGCAACAAACAAACAATGCTATGACGCAAGCTCCTAATTACGAATGAAAGACTTGGGATAGAAGCCTACCTGGATTCCAACGCTATGATCTGAAGAAGAAGTGTCCCCGTCCTTTAGCCCTGGCAGATCACAATCCTTCCACGATCTCCGCGGATGAACACCTGCACATAGAAGAAACGAACAGATACAAGCATAGGAACCAGCATACGTAACTAAACATTGGTCAGAAAAGATATTACTCGCATTAACATGATGGAAAATGGAGTGGAACCATAATCATAGTCATCTATTAAGTAATAAACGAATAGAAGTTACAACCAAGTTCTGACGTCGCAGCTTCCTTCGAACGGGTCTCCGGTCGTCCACGTCTCGCAAAGCTCGCCAAGGAAAGGGAAAACCTCTCCAGAGTCTCGTAACAATGGTCTCCTCGCTTGAATGGGCCTTAATGGAAAGAAGGGATTCTTTACAGCACAAAGGCACTTGGGAATAAGGAGATGCAAAGCTTCAGCACTTCAAGACTAGCTTGCCATGGATTTGAGCAGGCTTTTATAGATGGGGAAGGAGGGAGTTGGGATCCCTATTATTATGGGATTGGCCCTATCAACAAGGAAGGTTCCATGGGAGGTGGCAAAAACAATTCCCTTCCATAGAACTCCCGCAGCCAAACCTCCCAACTCAAGATAGGCAGTGGTTTGTGAGTTTGTTTGAACTCAACTTCCGCCATCCATATTTAAAAAACAGTCCCTAAAATGGGTGGCGCGATTGTTGCTCTATGACAGAGCGCCAAGTGGCGCGACCTCTTTACAGGATTTCCCTGATTGGCGCGAGCACTGAACTGTCTACCCGCGCCAATGCAAAAAGAGCTGTTTTTCATGGATTTTGCAAGGAGATGTCTCAAGGGGAAATGAAGCTCATACTCAGAGGGATGCATTGATGATGTTTTCAAGGCATGACAGTGTTCACAGGTCACATAATGGGTCCTCCATTGTGCGGGACGGGGAATGGTAGGGACGGTGACAAATTACTATGTAACAGATGCCCCCTAAAGCATGAGGCCCGAGAGAGAGAGGGGTGAAATGCTTTACGAGAACATGTTCAACTGAAGGCCCGCCGTCGGAAAACCTGCGCAGAAAGATACAACTGAAATCTCAAGTACATGATGTATATATATGGTATGGATGCAGCCATCCGAAACAGAGTATACGATAATCTGGATCCAGGGTATGGACGCAGCCATCCAACTAAGATCAAACAAATAGACTCAGGTATGGTCGCAGCCATCCAATCAGTGAGTCATGTACATAATGATAATAATCCACAATCGCAACCTGGATTACAACAGACACAATCCAGGGTCTTGCGCTCCATCTCGACCCAAACAAGTACAAGTTCGAGCATGTGAATGTGTGAGCCGATGTCGAACATGCAAAAACATCGTCTGATTACCAGCCAATGATGAAAGCCATTAACAGACGCGAGAGAAACCACCAATAATGACAATGGTCCTCAAGGTACTACAGGTACAATCTACGGCGTGTGAATAAATGAGTTGACGTCGAACACCCGCAGAATCACTCGATCGGAAGTCAATGATGTAAACTTCACGTCGAATGCGACGAACCTGCCATTGAGGCATGCAGGCTCCAAGGTACCATCAGGAGTCTCTAGACCAGCTTCCTGGATAATGAGTTGAAGTCGACAGGAAGTGACCTTGATCGAAGGTGGGCCATAATGATTCCCACATCATCGACACGAGACAGAGGAACATAATGTTTTGTTGTGAATCAGAATCGTATGAGAAACAGAGGAAGGTTGATATTTGCAGAGGCCAACTTCTCTTGAACATATGAACGGCACGACAATGGACTTGGCAGTATTTGACATCAACGAATCAGAGGTCATGGTGACGAGGCAGTGAACAGATGAGAGGTCAAAAGAGATTACCCAAACCCATGGAAGCAAAGTGAAGAAACGAGATGAGATGTCCCCAACCCGACACGAATGCGGACAAGTGCCATGTTCAAGAGCGACATACTGCCAATGACAACGACGATGGTTCCATTTTTCCCCCACCATTTCGGTGAGTACCTCTTTATTTTTACACAAGCTTGAAGAGGATACCATATGCTTGTCATATAAATCCGCCCTTCGGGCGAATCCATCCTAGTGCATTTAACGAGTCCTAGGAAGGAGAAACTCGGAGAACGTCATTTCGACTAGATCCGATGTCATCATGGTTTAACGAGTCTGACAAAGGAAGAACTCGACGTCTTTTCATGTTTAGAGAGTTTGAAAAGACAGCAGAAAAGAAAACTCCACAGGTCCCTTTTCGTACATAGTTCCCCAGATCCGAAAAGGTAGAAAACACTATCCGGGGAAACCTCCTAGTCGCGATAGGCTAGGGTATTCCTTTTTCGTAATCGATCCAGCCCAGCCCGAAAAAGGGTTAAACTTATACTGGGTGAATGTCGATTCGAGTCCATTTTAACGAGATCGAAACGACAAGGGCCTCGGCGATCTTTTCATATTTAGAGAGTCAGAAAAGAGCTGAAAGATGACTCCAGAGTGACTTTTCGTGTATTTACCGAGTCCGAAAAAGTATAAAATACAACTCGTTTCCACCTTTTAAGTCGCAAAAACCTGCCGCTGCACATACCCAACAAGCGTAAAATCCATTTTCGACATAATACATGCAAATATTTGACAAAAATAACTTTTAAAGCTCATTTAACGTGAAAAAGTTATAAATATGTCTAATTGGTAAAAATGAAATTACTTTTTACTATTTACCTTGTGGAAAGCAACAGTGGTCCATTTGGAGCAGAATCTTCTGACGGTGATTGCGACCAATCCAGGCAACCATTCAGCGTCTCGTCTGTCACAGGTAAGAGGCGCTCCTTTTCTCTTCATTTCCATACATTTTTTTAATGATTTCCCTTCATAAATCAGTTCTGTAAGGGCACTTTTAAAATTTTAGGGCCGGGCCCAGTGGCGCGGGTATCGGGCACGGACCCGCGCCACTGAGCTCTTTTTACCAAAAGGCCCGCGCCACCTGGCGCGACTGTTAGCAAAAACAGTCGCGCCAGCGGCGGAACCCAAAATTTCGCCTAAAATTCCGATATTTACACCAAATTCCTTGAAATTTGAAGCTCACCAAAGATCTAATCAGGGGCTTTTGACCATGTGAATGCAGATAAACACTCAAAATGGCAATTGAATGGAAGGAACGAGAACACGGAGATGAGGATGAAGAGGCCATGCAAATCTAGGCTTGCATGAACACTCTGAGAGACTGCGGATTGAAAAATTTCTTCCTCACGCCATGTTTACGAGCTCAGCCCGAGCTTCTCCAATATCTAATCAACATCTGGGATGACAATGACCAAGTATTCAGAATACGAGACCAGGTGCTGGAATTGGAGGTCACTGACATTTATTTCATTACTGGATTGTCCCGCAGAGGTCCAATCCCTGTACTGACTGGGAGCAGACCATCAGGGGAAAAGATGGAAGAGGTAATGGCGCGGGTGTGCCGAGGGGCACAAACAGGATCGGGAAGTAAGAAAGTATACATCTCCACCATCCCTGATCTAGCACTGAGAGTAGTTCTCCACACCATTACGCGGGCTGCTGGGTCGCAGGATCCGCACGAGGCCACGAAGACTCAACTCCTGTTAGCCTCAGAATGCATGGGTCCCCGACTGTATGATTGGGCAACAGCTGTGACCATCAATATGAAAAGGCAGCTCACAAAGTGCAAACAGGGGAAACTGAAGCAGTTTGGGTATGGTTCCATCTTGGTATCATTCATTCTGGAACGCATACCAACCTTCCAGGGCCAAGAGGCCCATGTGGCGAGTCCGATACCACGAGAGCCGAGAATGGCTCGCTGGGCAGCACTGATGCCCAGATCTGGAGGTGGCCAACAGATGTCCTGGAAGCCAGAGTTCTTTAGGTGGCTACGGCGCCAACTGATCGTTGTGGAAGATTGGCCCTATTCGGGAACCGACTTTACAGGAGACCCAGATCTCCCACTACCAGAAGGGGATGACTGGGACGAGAAGCTGGGTAAGACCTCAAATTTTTGATTTCATGTTTATATGTTTTTTGTTAATACACACTTGTCTTAACACAATTATATATGCATGCAGATGTAGGACCTGAGAGACCAGCCGGGATGTCTCCTATCTCCCGGAGGACACAACTCGCCCCTGAGATCCAGGGGGAAGGCACCGGAGGAGAGGCACTGGTCCAGAACCTCGAGGGGATTGCCCATGGGATCCTAGACTATGCCCGGCTGTCAGACGTACCGATGGAGTACCAGCGCCATATGGTGGGAGTTCCAAACCGGCTCCACCGAATCCTGAGGCGGCTAGTGCGTGCAGTGACGTGCTATCATGGGCACCATGCGGATTAGTCTCTAGGATTTAGCTACACCTATTTTTTGAGAGACACAGTGTCTCAGGATGTATTAAGACAATTATGTATATTTTTTGAGTTTTATGCGACACACTTTATGTAAACATTTCGATATCTATATATATACATATATATTTCTGGATGAGTCTTCTTTACATGTGATGATGTTTTATAAATTGCGCAAATGCCTGTCTAACACCAAATTTGCTACTGCATCTGTTAATGTATTCAAATGTCTGGGTATATGATGATATGTAATGTATTCAAAATTCCTTTCCAGTAATCGAATACGCAAATACAATCGTAAAATGGACGGGTCTCTTATCGAATAGTGCCCGTTCAGCTGCAACACTACAAGTTGTGAATCTAGGTACACGAGAAATTCACGGATACCAAGGTTTACTGCCTCGGTTAATAATTCCAACACGACGCTATATTCTGCGATATTGTTCGTGGTACGTCCTAAACACACACCTTGCAGGTCAATCAACTCACCAGCAGGATCGTAGATTACCCAGGCTGCGGAAGACAGATTCCTGGTACTGCGGGAGGCACCATCCGCGAAACCAACAAATGGATGAATAGACATCTGCACAACTAGGAAGACCCGATCAGCAGAAAGATGTTTACAAAGCACACCACACCATGGACACAAATGACAATCACACACCTATGTACACACACCACACCAAGAAATCATTTCAGGCGTAGTACTTCTTAAGGTACAGCCCATTCCTGGGCTGCGCCAATGGAACTCCTTCGTAATCTATAAGCTCGTAGGCCCCATTTTTTAAAACATGTTTTACTATATAAGGCCCGTGCCACATGGGCTGGAGCTTCTCGGCACCAAGCTTGTCATGTGCCTGATTGTACAAGAGGACTAGGTCTCCTTCGATGAAAGAATGGGGAGAAACAGATTGATCAAAATGAGTCTTGACCCTCTTCTTTTGTGCTTCGATGATCAAAGCAGCTAGACGACGGGTTTCATCCAACCGTTCGAGATACAGAAGACGTTCTTCCTCAGGAGAAGTATCCGGTAAGAGCTCTACAGCTAATTTGAGCGAAGGAATTTCACATTCAACCGGCAAAGTAGCTTCCAGACCGTACACCAGTTGGAATGGTGTGAATCCGGTTGCACTTTTAGCAGATGTTCGGTACGCCCAGAGAGCTGAGAACAGTTGGAGATGCCAACTGGATTTATGAATCCCAACTTTTCGTTGAAGCATGGTGACCAAAACCTTGTTCACTGCTTCAACCTGACCGTTCGCTTGAGGGTAGTATGGCGTTGAGATGTCGTGACGCAGGCCCAACGCAGCTGTCAGCTCCGCCATCATGTAATCGCGGAAATGAGTACCGTGATCAGTGACGATAGCTTGAGGAACCCCGAATCGTGTAATAACATGGTTGAATAAAAATGAAGCAGCCGTTCTTCCGTCAGCAGCTAGTGTAGGCATCGCCTCGGCCCACTTAGTGAAGTAGTCGACGGCGACAATGATATACGCATGCCCCCCGGCCGAGTGAGGGTTACACGTCATAACATCCACGCCCCATTTCGCGAAAGGGCCGACGGTAATAACGGGATGCAAAGGCAACGGTGGCGCGCGCATCTTGCGCTGGAAAATCTGGCACGGATGGCATTTTCGGACTGCAGTGATACAATCCTTGAATATAGAAGGCCAGAAATAACCTGCCCTCAGAATCTTTTGGGCAGTGGCATATCCGGACATGTGTCCGCCACAGGCGCCACTGTGGCAGTCATTCAAGACTTTCTCAGCCTCTTCCAAGGTAAGGCATCGTCGGAGCACCGAATCTACTCCAATACGATATAAGGTATCTCCTACTATGCGGTAGGGTTGGGACTGGTGCCGAATCCGACGGCGGGCAGCTTTATCCAACTCAGACCGAAATGTCGCGGTCTGAAGATACACTATGATGTCACCGTACCAAGGATCACGAGTATCGATAAGAAACAGCGTTTCGTCTGGTATATGATCTTCTGAGTGCGAGGGAACAGAGTCCGTAGGGAGAGAACATATCAGATCCGCGAAGACCAGTGATTTAGTTGACTTGGCAGTGGTGAACTCCAAGTCAAAGTCCTGCAGGATGACGATCCATTTGGAGTACTTGCCCCCCAACAATTGTCTAGAAAGAATATACGTCATAGGGTTGCAGTCTGAAACCACTGTTATCGTGCGCAAAAGGATGTAATGGCGAAAGCGTTGTACGGCATGTACTGCTGCTAAGGCCAACTTCTCGACATGTGCATAACGTGTTTCCGGGTCGAGAAGGTTCCGAGATAGGTAATAAACAACATGTTCGTCACCGTTCTCGTCATCCTGCACCAAGACCATGGCGATGGTGCTTAATGCGGCGGCTAGATACAAAGTAAAGTCGCGGTGGTAGTCCTGAGGACGAAGCAATGGAGCATTGACTAGCAATGTCTTCAGCTTCTCAAAGGATTCTTGAGCGATTTCGTCCCAATGAAAGGGAACATTCTGCTTTAACAAACGAGTGAATCCTTTGGCCACCTCGGCGTAATTTGGGATAAAGCGCCTAAGAAAATTCGCTTTCCCTTGTAGACTCTGTAACTGATACAGGGAGGAGGGTGACGGGAGATTTATGATGGCCTCAACCTTCAGAGGGTCAAGGCGAATTCCGTCTTTCGAGACTATAAAGCCTAAAAGACGGCCAAAATCGACGCAGAAGACGCACTTATGAGGATTGAGCCTAATATTGTAGCGTCTGCAACGAAGAAATATCTGGCGAAGATGCTCAGGATGGTCCTCTCGCTTACCCGAATGGGCAGGCAAGTCGTCCAGATAAGGCTGGACGATATGGCGAATATCATGAAAAGCATAGGACATCGCGCGCTGGAACGTGGCGCCAGCGTTTTTTAAGCCGAACGGGAGTTTTTTGTACGCGAAAGTGCCCCACGGACAGATGAATGTGGTCTTATGTTGATCCTCATGTGCAATATTGATCTGGTTGTAACCTGAGAAACCGTCCATTAAGGAATAGATCTCACTCCCGGCGCAATCGTCGATAATTTGGTCGATAAACGGAGTGGGATAATTATCCTTAGGACAGGCGCGATTGATATCGCGATAATCCACACAGACTCGAATGGTACCCTGCTTTTTATCGACAGGGATGATATTGGACACCCATTCTGTAAGGGGGATAGGATAAATAAAACCCGCGTTCAGAAGTTTTTCAACCTCTGCCTTGATAGCGGCGGCTTTCCGAGGATGCATGGGACGCAAGCATTGGCGCACAGGTTTCGCACCTGGATAGGTTGGAATCTTGTGCACGAAAATACTAGGATCAATTCCCGGCATTTCCTCGTAGGACCATGCGAAAACATCTCTGAATTATTTAAAAAGTTCCGTATAGACCTAAATCTCCTCGGGAGAACAAGTCACACCCACATGAATGTTCTCAACAATCCCTGGTTTAACAGAGATGTTGATAGGAACAGTTTGAGTAATGTTACTCAGATTACCCTCCGAAAAGACCTCGTGCTTCAAGATCGGTGTTTGAAGAGGAGGGGAAGGAACCTGAGTAGCATAGCGCTCCAGACAGTCAGTCATTGCCCCCAAGCTAGGCATAAACGAGGAGCGATGATGCCCATCGCCCCAGGGTAGCTCCTCAAGAGACATAGTTTCAATGATAGCCTCATCTGAGGGAAAATTCTCTCTAAGAGGATCAGGTGAATCAGCCTGACCAAGCCAGGGGGATTGTGAGTAGACATCAAGAGCCATGCTCATCGGAGCATGCTGAGGAGGTGGAGGGTCCGATGCAGCAACAATCTCACAGTAGCTGATCTCTACTGGCGTTAAAGGCATGGATCCTCCAAACTCATATACCTGCTCAGGTGTAGGAATCAGCCAGGGGTCATCAGTCCCGGACAACATGTTGACTTGAGCGGTATTCGGTGGCGGCGCAGGGAAAATACCCATGAGGACTGGGTCTTTGAAGAGACCAGGTCCTATGCTGTCTGGGGGATTCGGAATTTGATCCACATACGGCACGTTGTTCTCAGAGCTAGAGGTAAAAAATGACAACTGATCTACCGTGACAATCTTGCCCTCGTGAGGGAACTTAATGAATCGAAAGACGGTAGACGGCACGCAGAGCATGGCATGGGTCCAACTGCGGCCAAGAAGTATATTGTAGTTGAGTTTAGCGTCAACCACTTCTACTTCCACGTTGACAGTTTTTCCCTGTAATGTGATCGCAAGACTCTCGAGAACTCCCAGGGGTTTAGATTCCCGACCATCAAATGCCTCAAGGGCATTGGGAGATGACGACAAGGCTGGAGAGCCGATGGCCTTCCAGCAAGCGGAGGACATAACGCAAGTAGATGCACCCTCATCTACGACGGCTCTATGAACGTTCAGACCGTTAATCCCGACTTGAATGACCAAAGCAATTTGATGTGGAAGCCGGGGAGTAAAATTCTCTAGATCAAAGGTGAGAAGGCTCGAGTCGGCGGGATCGATACCACCGATGGCAGACAGTAAAGCCTTCCGTTGTGAAGGACAACTTTGAAGAACCTCAAGTGCAGACATGGCACATGGCGCCTGTGCCAGATCCTCAACGATGCTATAATGTCGAGCGGCACGAGCATTTGGATTATAAGAGGATCTTCGAAGAACACCTTTGGGAGGTGGCTTCACAACGGGTTCGAGAGTCGGCTTCTCGATTTCCAACGGACCAGAAACAGGTGGGGGAGGCGGTCCATCCGCAACTGCCTTCCCGGGTGCCTACTGCTGACTATTGTAATCCTTCGATCTAGTAGCAATAGTGATAGGTGCATTAGTTTTCATCATGAAAACCTGAGACCCAAACGGTGCAGATGATGAACCTTGTTCGACCATCTGGGTCTGCTGAGATGGAAGTGGCTCTTTTAAAACAGCCGGAGTCCCTTTTGAGCCTTTAAGAAGTTGACTAATTTCGGACCGTCGTGGACAATCCTTCACAGATGAGGCAAGGGAATTTCGGCTTACGTTGGGAGCCATCCTCAGTTCGAGTTTTAGATTCCGGTTTTGGGGCATCAGATTTTGATTTGCCTTTGCCCTTCTTCTTCCCCTTGGAGGATTTGTCCGCAGGATTGGCCTGAACGGCATTTACCTCCGCGGTTTTACCAGACTCGGATGATGCGGGATTAGCAGAGGTATTGTTGGAAGAATTAGCCTTCTGCTTCCCATTCGAAGACTTCTTCGAATTTTGAGAAACGGAACCAATGACACCATCCACCGTAGGGGTAGGCGGGGCCTTTGTGGCTCCGGGTCGTGGAGCATCAGGCAGGATGTCATAAAGCGTGCCAGATTGCGAATAAACAAGATCCAGGTACTGGGCACGCGCGATAGCTTGTTCCTCCGTCACACACGCTCCCATCGCGATATCCTGAGCGATTTTATTGACAAGGGAGGTGGTGAACCAGTGAGTCAAAATCTGATCAGGTATGTGAAACTTGATCAGTCGACGACGACGCCGCCACTCATGGATGTGATCCGAGATGTGAGTGGCCGAGTCCTGCTTCAGGGAAGACAGGAGGTGCGTCCCGGTCTCATACCGGACTGGTAACTGGAAATGCGTGAGGAAAGCCATAGCTAACGAGTTGAAACCCTAAAAAATACCACAGGATAGCTCTATGTACCACTTAGCAGCAGCTCCTGTTAACGTACGCTGGAAAAGACGCAAACGAATCGAATCGTCAGTCCAAGAGTTAGACGAACACCAGAGGTGATACGTCATCACATGCACCTGGGGATCTTCGCCAGCTTTGCCCTCAAACTTGGGACAATCTCCTGGTATCTTGGTGGGAACCAGAGGCCAATATGGATTATGAGAAATCGGATCATTGGTCAACTTTGAAACGTCCGGCAGATCCAAGGTAGCCAGGAACGACAATGGAGGGTTAACTCCCATGCCAGTCCCAGAATAAGGTCCGGTACCCATGCTCCACGATGGTTGTGAATATCCCTACCCCCATGGGTTCTGTCCCGTAGGATTCTGACCATGAGGGGCATAATTCGTATAGCCAGACTGATTTGGATTCTGGTAACCATAGTGTGGGGCTTGATAACCAGAGTTCGTGCCCTGATTAGGCGTTTGCCCCGTATAAGCAGCGTTTGGATTTGGCTGCTGAGCATGGGTAGAACCGGGTGGAGGAGGTTGATACTGAGAGCCTCCAGAGTGGTTATAGTTCGCTTGAGATTGACCATGAGGATAATAACCACTCTGAGGATGAGTAGACCGTCGATAAGTGGAACCCTCGCAGCCCGAGGCGTAGGGCGTGCTCGTTGGATTTGGTCATGCATTGAATGAACAAAGCCGAGCGCAGTGAACGGAATGAGAGGGCCGGGCTCGAATGAACAAAGTTGACCCGAGTGAGAGGGGGTGGCCCCGAATGAACAGTGTTGGCCCCGAGGAAGGGGCGGCCCGACGGTTAAAGGCCCCGCATAAACAGCGGCGCCTGCTGTGCCGACTCCGTTGTAAGTGAGCCCCTGTGCTGCACCGAATGCTTCTGCTGGCTGGAGGCGGGACACTGTGTTGTACCTAGCACCCGTTGGCCTGGGTGGTGGAACAGACTGTGTGCTTGCCGGAAACCAGCTTGGACCCGAAGCAGAACCATAAAGAGGTCCTTGCTGATATGCAACGTTAGAGACAACAGGATACCGCGGTTGCATCGGTAAGGAAGGCTGGATTTGCCCCCCAGGTCCATAGGTCGGTCCCTGTTGATACCCCGGCTGAGGCTGAGCAGGTTGACCAGCAGGGTTATACTATGGTCCTTGCGGATTATAGAATGGCCCTTGCTGGCCCGCAGAGTAGCCTTGATTGGGCTGTCCCTGTGGGTCGTACTGATAGCCAGGTTGGCCTGCAGGTTGGCCTTGGAAAGGCTGTGCCTGCAAGTTCTGAGCCTGGTTGTACGGTAAACCTTGAGCATACAGATAAGCCTCAGGAGCAGGAAGGCGCAAAATGTCCCCATGCTCATCAAGCTGACCCGGGAAACCATACACGGGAGTGCCGTCCTGTGCATAGTGCGAAAAGAAAGATCGGTAAGGATCTTGGGGAATTTGTCCAGCCCCGGCGTTCGGCTGCTGTAAAAACAACCGATACTCCTCCGGAGAGATATTCTCCGGTATAGCAGTAGCTAGATAAATGTCTTCAGGAGTTGGCCCAGATCTAGTAGCAGATGCTGAGACAACAGCAGAAGAGGCAACCACACAAACAGTGGGTCGCACGGGAACAGAAGTGACGGGCGTCGAAGGAGACACCCTGGGTGTAGTGGCAGCTGGCCTCGAAGCAGGAGATGATATTCCCATAGAGGCAGCAGCTGAAATAATCTGACCCAGAGATCTGTATCCCTGTGGCAAAGAAGGACCAGCTGACGATGTGGTAGCCAGCTCAGACTCGTCTCCCTCAAAAAATCTACGAGGGATGCGCTGATAGTCATCAGACCCGGGAATTTCCTCACCAGAATCACTCATGGTTGATCCTGCCGTTAAATCACGCAGAAGACGGCGAGGACTAGGAGGAAAAACAGCAGCAACAAACGATGAACCCGATGTAAGAGAAAGGAAATCAGCTCCTAATCTCAATTCAGACACAGGGTCCGAAAAGGGCCAGTTGAACTCAATTGGTTCTCCAAAGGGTTGCTCGGCGAGGACCGGTCCCCCGTTAGGGAACTCGGAAACAACAGGCTGCTGTGGTTCAACAGAAGGCTGAGAAGCCTCTGAAGAATCGTCCGTGTAAGGACTACCAGTAGACGAAACCGAAGGTTCCGCCACCGTGGCAAGAGACTAGAAGAAGAGAGCAAACACACACACGGGCTGAAAACGAGTTAAGACACACGATCAAACAGTCACAAGCAACGTCTAAACGGGTGTGTAATCGTGGGAGATTGATTTTACCACATTGGAAAATAAACGAATTCTACCGTTTCTTGTTTTAAGAGTCGAGAAACGATAAAAAGATGACTCTATCTCTTTCAGAGTTGATACAAGCGTGAAAGGACAAGCGCTTGACGGTCTTTTCAAGTTTAGGGAGTCAGAAAAGACCAAATGACTGCTCAGGAAAAACTAGGCACAAAGGGTGTACCAAATATCCGTGAACTGCAATATACACTTTGGTTTCAAAAATGAAACAGAAATCGACCAAGGACTTTCCGTACGTGCAGGTAGTCTCCCCGAATGCTGTGTTCGGTGTATCACGGGTATAGGGCGGCAGACTCGGCTTCCTGTGGATAAAGGATTGAAAACCCAGAGGGGTCTCCCTTTATATACGCGACGGTACGAGGAGCGCAAGTCCGTACTAGCGCTGTCTAAAGCCAACAGGCGAACGACAGCTGCTAGGTTTAACGACGCCGGAACACGTCTCTAACCTAGACCTTCTAAATATGTTTCGTTAAGTTCCAATGTTGCCTTAGGTTAATTGAATAAATTTTACAGTTAATCTTCAATTAAGTTTCAATTTCCAGGCCCTATCATATGTAGTGTCTCGAAAGACTCCTAAATGCAAGCTATATGCCACAGTGCAACATTTCGTTCGATGAAAACTAGTTAAATAAGAGTTGAGAGCTTTTATACAAACGAAATGAACGGAATACAAACAACAATGTCTCTAATGCAACTAATGCAATTGCACACTTTTCATTCAAACACTAATCACTAGTGATATGGAAAAAGATCACAATTTGCACTAATTAACAAAAGCAAGAGAGATTTTTTTTTTTGATTTTCAATGTTTAATGGCTAATGTGCACTGAAAACAAAAGGAACAATTTGAGAAATGATATCCAAGAGAGCGAAACAAACAAAATTCACTCAACAATGCAATCAATCAGATCCCTAAATCGACCCAAAGTCTCTCAAATCGAAGAAAGACTCAAAGGCTTCCGATGGACCGTGTGATCTAGGTCCAAAGCAAGCGCAAACGAATTCCGAATGAAGGAACAAACAATCACTCAAAAGACGCAGCAAAACAATCAAAGACCGTTAAGAGAGTGCGAAGAACCAATCAACAAGTTGACAGGACAATCAAGACACCTAAACTCCCAAGGAGGGCTCGATACACTAAGCCACTAGATGCCCTAGGGCTCAAAACGTGAAATCGGTAGAAAGAAGCAAACAACCAAAGGACAGAGGTGAATTCCAGCCAAACAAGACTCCAACACACTCAAACAGTTGGGAAATCAAGAAGAGAAGCATTGGTCAAGTCCAGAAAGCTAAAAAATGAAGAAACTCAAAAAAGTCACAGGGGTGGCGCGACTGTGGGCTTGAAACTGGCGCCAGAGGCCAATTGGCGCGAGACAGACAAAGGCAACAAGCGCCAAGTGGCACGACTGTCGGGTTAAAAACCGCGCCAGTCGAGTTCCTCAATAAAAAATAAAAATAAGCTATTCCAGAAGCAGACCAATACAAGCTAAGCAAACCAAGAAGCTAAAACAATGAAAGAATCCAACCCAGAAGGTTCATCAAGCAAGGAGAAACAATCAAAGCGAAACAATCATAAACGAGACAAGGAAAACCGGACGATCCCCAGTGGAGTCGCCAATTTGTTGAGGAGGTAAATCCCCTCTGTGGACAGAGGCGATCCCTACTAGCCTAGCAGGGGTCTAGCAACAAACAAACAATGCTATGACGCAAGCTCCTAATTACGAATGGCCTACCTGGATTCCAACGCTATGATCTGAAGAAGAAGTGTCCCCGTCCTTCAGCCCTGGCAGATCACAATCCTTCCACGATCTCCGCGGATGAACACCTGCACATAGAAGAAACGAACAAATACAAGCATAGGAACCAGCATACGTAACTAAACATCGGTCAGAAAAGATATAACTCGCATTAACATGATGGAAAACGGAGTGGAACCATAATCATAGTCATCTATTAAGTAATAAATGAATAGAAGTTACAACCAATTTCTGACGTCGCAGCTTCCTTCGAACGGGTCTCCGGTCGTCCACGTCTCGCAAAGCTCGCCAAGGAAAGGGAAAACCTCTCCAGAGTCTCGTAACAATGGTCTCCTCGCTTGAATGGGCCTTAAGGGAAAGAAGGGATTCTTTACAACACAAAGGCACTTGGGAATAGGGAGATGCAAAGCTTCCGCACTTCAAGACTAGCTTGCCATGGATCTGAGCAGGCTTTTATAGATGGGGAAGGAGGGAGTTGGGATCCCTATTATTATGGGATTGGCCCTATCAACAAGGAAGGTTCCATGGGAGGTGGCAAAACCAATTCCCTTCCATAGAACTTCCGCAGCCAAACCTCCCAACTCAAGATAGGCAGTGGTTTGTGAGTTTGTTTGAACTCAACTTCCGCCATCCATATTTAAAAAATAGTCCCTAAAATGGGTGGCGCGATTGCTGCTCTATGACAGAGCGCCAAGTGGCGCGACCTCTTTACAAGATTTCCCTGATTGGCGCGAGCACTGAACTGTCTACCCGCGCCAATGCAAAAAGAGTTGTTTTTCATGAGTTTTGCAAGGAGATGTCTCAAGGGAAAATGAAGCTCATACTCAGAGGGATGCATTGATGATGTTTTCAAGGCATGATAGTGTTCACAGGTCACATAATGGGTCCTCCATTGTGCGGGACGGGGAATGGTAGGGACGGTGACAAATTACTGTGTAACAGAGAGATCCCTCTCCGGGTCCAGGAGGGCTAGATCCTAGGGCCCCAAAGTGGTTCTGATGTTGTCTCATCTTTTGGTCTTGCCAATCTGGCCAAAACATGGGAACCCCAACATAATGGCGACCATACTGGGGACGAATCTGAGAGTCAAGAACTGCTGATAGTTGGTCTATTTCCCATTGTCGTCACCAACATAATGGCGACTCCGCTGGGGAAAGAACTACTTTGTCTCTAGATTGGCTTTCCATTGCTGACGGTGGACAGCATCCAGCTCCAAACAGTCATAATCATCCACCTGGCGACTCCACACTCCCTATGATCCAAAGACCTGATGACTCCACTGGTGAAGGACACTGAACTGGTTGAGAAGAGGCAGTAGCCTTCTTTGCATAAGCATGAATCCAAGCATGGACAGGGATGAAAAGTATAATGCTTTGTATAATAAAGCATGCAGAATAACAAAAGTGCTTGGTGAAATGCTGGAGACGTACATGGCTAATATGAATGCAGATGATGATTATTTTGAACAGGCCATGTCGTCTTCAGAACGAGAACAAACTCAAGATCTAGAAGATGAGCAGGACCTGTATGATGCTCATGAATCTATAGAAGATGAATAGGAAAGTGATCAGGAATTGCCTGATTGCTTACCTACGCCTTGTGTTACGCTGACCAAAGAATATCAGGACCTATTAGAAAAGGCTGATAGGGGAAGCTGCCTTGAGGAAACAGGAGTTTACATAGAAGAGGTAGAGCCTGATGTGGAAGAAGAGGCTCAAAGAAACATCCAGCCTCCAAATCAGCCTACACAAGAGGAAGAGGATTGCTGCTCTTCTGTCCATGATGAAAGGGAAATCCCTCTTTTGACAGAGGAAGAGATTGATCGGATATTAAACCAGCAGTCCACCCCAGACATCTTCTATAGAACACAAGCTCCTGCTCAGTCGTTAGTTGAGTTTGATGATTCAGTTTCAGAAGACTCCTCTGTGGATCAGAACGAAGAAAGATTTGTTGTGCGCCCAGAACGGTGGACTTGGTCAGGTCCGCCTATCTACGACACTGATGGGGAAAGTTATGAAAGCATCAGTGATGAGTGTCATGAGATCGGACGCCAGCAGTATTTCCTTACAGAAGATGAGGAGGAAAGCAAAGAAGAGATTCTTGAGCACGATGAAAACAAGGAGTTTCCTCTTGAAAAAGAGGAAGCAAAGGAATACACCCCTGCTCAAGAACACATGGATCTTTTCACGGAGCCCTGCACCTTAGAGTAGAGCATATCGGAGCTCCGAGAGGACTCAACCCCAATATACGATGAGTCCTCCAGTTCAGAAGATGAAGGAGACACTCTACTCCAAGAGAGTCTCATTCTTGATCCAGTGGAAGAAGAAGAGATCCTGGTCGAAGCCAACCCGCCAAATATTCATAGACAGGTATCTTTTCGTAATCCTTATGCACATTTCCTGCATACATTTGAAGAAGGATCAAAGGTCTTTTTGAGCATCATGATGCAGACAAGAACAAAACTTTTCAAGGCTGCTGTTCTTAAACAAAAAGAGTGGGAGCTGCCCTACCTATCTAGCATGCTCAAGGAGTTGAGAAAGAAGGACCAGTCATGGGATCACTTGAAGGACTGGTTACATTGGAAGACCATGTTTGTAAGATAGACTTGTAAATATTTCAGTTAGAGTAGGGTAGGTAGGAAAAGATCAATAAAGCTCGGCCTATGAGCAAGTAGTTTAGTTCTTTAAATTTCTGTCTTAGAAGGTAGAGAAGAAACCTGCTAGACAGTCTAATCCTAGTAGGTAGTAGTGTCGGTAGAGAAACATATGAGACCAACAGTCTAATCTGGTCTCATGGAGTAATAAGGGTAGAAGTAGATTAGGTTTATTTTTCCTGTTTATAAAAGTTAATGATGTAAAGGGTCTGCAAGTCCAAATGCACCCAAGAAGAAAAAATGTTAGGACTATAGCATGGGTAGGTAGTTGTTTGGGAGGAATTTTACTGCTGATGTGTTGTCTTCATAGTTTGTGGCAGCTGATCAAAGAAAGAAATGGATGGTTCAAGCAGCAGGCATCTGGCCTACACCAAGAGATCATTTTCTGGTTTCTTGACTCCTTCAAGAAGAATCAATCCCCATGTGGAGCCACTGTTAGCCCCCCTATAAATTTTTTGACAAGCAAATAGGGGGCTAAATCATTTTTGAGTCTTCAAGGATTGCATTTCCTCTGAAAACATAGTCTCCTTGAAGCCTCCATGTGTCTTTTATCCTTTGATAGTTTCCCCTCTGCTGATTCCCCTTTTAAAGCCTCTCTGCTATGTGAAGAAATGCCCAAAGGCCCCTTTTTCCCTCTCATTTCCCCCACTTAACCTCTATTTCATTCCCCTTGTCTTCCCCTTCTATTTCCCTTCTTACCCTTCATTTCCCCCTAAAATCCCCTTTAAAGTTCCCCCCTAACCTTTGTTTGGCCTTTTTCCCCTTTCCCCCTCTATCGTTTCCCTTTAAGCCACTCAAAGTCCAGTTAAATGGGCTAAAAAACCCTTTCCGATCATATAATAGGGTTTAGCCCCTTACCGCAAATCCCTTAACCACTTCCCACACATGCCCCGGCGCTGGGACCAAGCGTTTAAGTCCCAAGCGCCAATCGCAATCGGAAGTCGGGCGGGTGCACAACTCCTTTGTTATATTCAAAATTCCTGATGTGATTTGTTTAACACATAAGTCCTGCAGGGCGTTCCGCACCGTTGATCTTCCACGGAGATCTAACGGCTGGGCGCTAATCATAGCCCCCCATTCAATCGCAATCGTAACTTTCTGTGTGTGCCCTCCGATCAATCGCATGTCTCACTCCCGATCCCCCGATTGCTTCTCCGCCGTTGATTTGCCCCGCAATCCGACGGCCAGCGCTCAATCGCACCCCTGCCCGATCGCTGATCGCAAGTCCTTCTCCCTACGCTCTGATTCAATCCTGACCGTCCATCCTTCCCGCGATCCGACGGCCAGCGCTCAATCGCACCCCTGCCCGATCGCTGATCGCAAGTCCTTCCTCCCATCTCCCGATTAAATAACATCCGTCCATCTCCCCGCTGATCCTACGGCTCAGCGCTAATCGCTTCATTCCCTTCGCACCTCCTGTTTCTCCCTCTGATGGATTGTGAGCCGTTGATCTGGACCTGAGATCAACGGTCAGCGCTCAATCGCAAGCCCCTCTCCGATCGCAATCGTAAACCGTTTCATCTGACCCCCGATTGCGATTGCCCGATTGAATCCTGGTCGTCCGTTCCCTCCCAGATCTGACGGCTCGAGTTCAATCGCCCTCCGCCTCTGCCGGGTCCCACATTCACGTCTCCGTGTGTTTTCTTTTCACGTTTCCCTGTGTAATTCGCCCGAACGCTAAACTTTGGTTTTTTACACTGTGCGTTCATTTCTCCGCTCCTCCCCGCTGTTTCCACTGTTTCTCTATCGCTCCGCCATCTCTCATCCTCCACAGCATTTCTCCACCACTGCCCAGTCTATAATATGGTTATTTCATAGCGCAGACAACACAGAGATGGCCAGTTCAGCACTGCCAGCAGAAGCAGCAGAAACAGGATTCAAAGGGGATTAATGCACATTATTGATATAATTAACGTTTAATCCCACATTCAAAGGATTCAAGCACTGTTTGAAGATTAAGAGCGCACCAGCAAAGTCATTACTGCGCTACCTAACAGCAGGACGTTCTCTCCAGACGTACACCTTCCTACAGCAATCTCCATGCCTCCTCGAGCCCTTAAACAGATTAATGCACTGACAGAACTTTTCAAGAGACTGTCAAGCAGCATTAAAGAGGAATGGAGAAACCGTGTAGATCTTTCACCCAGTTCATTTATCCAGAAGGCTAGCACAGAGCTCCAAGCACCGTAAGGATTTAAAGAATGCATCAGAGGTCAAAATCGACCTGACAGAGCCTCCAAATAGTCTACAGAGTAGTCAGAGCACCGCATATAGCCATTAAGCAGTGTGGGCATGGACACTTCCACCATTCTGTCTTAATGAGTCTCATTCATTTGCTCATCTACATCTGTCTCTTCCTCTTCTCCTATAAAAGATCCCCGAGAATGAATTGTAAGGGTTGTTGTTGCCTTGCTGGGCATCTGCTGTTAGAGGGATTCATTTGACTGTTAGAACAGTCTTGGGAGAGAGTAGCAGAGTAGTTGTATGTAATAGGCTGGGAGGAGAAGTCTGGACTGTAACAGCCGTTGAGCCTTATTGTACATGACTGGTTTTGTATCAATTAATCAAAGAACATTTCACAGGATCCTGGTCTATTACTATAGGTGATGTTTTCTTACTCTGTTTATTACATTTCCATATTGTTCATGTTCTTCTGGGCTTGCATCAGAATAATGGTGTAGGATTCACCCTTGTTAGGTGCCCTATGCTGTCTGCTCTCCTTGCCATTAATGTTTTCTGCTAAAATGTGTTATCCAAGAGTAAATTCATGGGTTTAACCAGTGCAGCGGATGTTATTTCCTGCTGGCTGATGTATGAACTTGGGGGGTTTGCCACTTGGATGTTTCTTTGTCAAATCTATCTCTTTTTTTTCCCTTGGAGTTGCTAAAGCAGATCAGGAGTTAAATGACCTCTCGTCTGATCTATAAGCAGCCCATTTGTCTCTTTGAGAGCTGCCTTTGAGTATGTCCAAGCAGGTCTGGAGTTAAATGACCTCTTACCTGATTTATAGACAGAAATTCGGCTGCTTTCCTTCTTTCACTTTCCTCCTTTATGCTCCATCCCATCATCTATCTAAAAAGATCCTTTAGTGTAGATGACTTGCCCCTTCAAAGCCTTGGCTAGTTGTTGCATGTAATTTCCTTTCATGACTCCATAGCCCAATGGATGGCACTGTCTTGGCCTATCCTCTTTGCTAAAACATCCTGCTGTTTTGTTCCTTTCTTTCCATTGCTTTCCCAGTCCATGATCTCTTAACCAACCCAGCAACCCTCCAACCAAACCATTTAAAACACCCCTCTGTGCTTATAACTAGCCTAATATCTCAATTCGAGCTTCAAAGATAAATCATTCTTTGTTTATTGGAGAGATCCCTCTCCGGGTCCAGGAGGGCTAGATCCTAGGGCCCCAAAGTGGTTCTGATGTTGTCTCATCTTTTGGTCTTGCCAATCTGGCCAAAACATGGGAACCCAAACACTCAATACGGCTTCTTCGAGGTATCTTCATTCATATTTTTCATTTTCTTAGCTTCTTCTAATGTGTTCTTTTCTGCACAATTTTGTATCAAGTTGAATTTGGGTTTCAAAGGCTCAATATTAACTTATTGTTATGGTAACTAGATAATCAATCATGGCATCCCAGATCCAGTGATCAATTGGATGCTTGAAGTAGCGAAGGAGTTTTTCAGAATGCCTGTGGAGGACCGAATGGAATACTGTTTTGACGATCCATTAAGAAAAACACGTCTGTCGACAAGCTTCAACATCCATAAAGAAAAAGTGTTCAAATGGTGGGACTACCTGAGGCATCATTATTATCCATTAGAAGATCATGTTCACACTTGGCCTTCAAAACCTGCTCATTATAGGTAAAATATGGTCCACAATTGTAGTATATGTTGTAAGTTTATTTGTGGACGAGAAACCAACTCATCCCTCTTACACAAGGGTTCTTCTATACACTCAAATTTATACCGAATTCATTGTTTGCACCGTAATCCCTTCCCAATCATTTTGAGTTGCATCATTTTACTCTTAATATCAGTAATTTTGCTAACATAGATTTTGATAAATATGGCAGAGAAGTGTGTAGTATGTATTGCAGAGAGATAAGGACACTTGCTCTGAGGTTGCTGGAAGCAATATTGGAGAGCCTGGGACTAGAGGATGACTTCCTAGACAAAGCATTGGGAAAGCACGAGCAACACATGGCTGTAAACTACTATCCCAAGTTCCCCAATCCCTAGCTTACGTTTGGTTTACCAGCCCATTCATATCCCAATGTCCTCACTCTTCTTCTTCAAGATGAAGTGCCCGGACTACAAGTGCTTAACAATGGAACCGACGTTGTGCCAACAAAGAACGATGATGATCAAGGGGAGCCTTGGAGTGATGAGTCTTACTCTGACTTTTGCTAGCCTACACCACCAAAACGAATATGTCGCACAAAATATGGTCATGCGTTGATGTATGTATGTTTGTGAGGATTAAGAGGCAGTGGCCGTTGCATAGCATCAACCCATCCGATGTAACTTAATGTCATTTGAAAAATGTTTTTCTATATTTCTTTTAATATAGATTTATTTGAAAAAATAAAATTTAGAATTATGATGAATTGGTCATTCATGTTTTATTCGCTGATAGGAAATTATATATCAAGCTTAGGTGGGGAAACATTGTTGACTTTTTATTTTTTGATGATTGTCTGAAAGTGATTAACTGTAAACTGAATATTTTTTTCAGTAAGAAAAAAATACTGTAGTATTATAGTTCATATTCAATCAAATACGAGTGATTACATCATAAGACATTACACCCAATATTAGTCGCGAAGAATCCAGCAATTTGAAACCAAATCCTCTAAGCATTCTATAAGCATTTACCAGAGAAGCCCATGAATAAAAAATCCCATAATGGCCTCCGGTTTTACTGCAATTCAATGCATCACAATACAATAAACAGCTGAAACTCAGATACTGAGTGACCTCTGAGACGCCTAAATGAAGAAAAATGAGATAAAGCAATGCCAAGAATAGAGTCAATGCCAACAAGCCACCAGTAGCCTCGCTTGCAGTCTTGTCTCATGAAGCAATGCCAAGAACAGAGTCAATGCCAAGAAGCCACCAGCAGCCTCTCTTGCAGAAGAAGGCTCGCTTGCACCCAACATCGAAGAAACAAATTAGAAAACAAGGTCGCTTTCAGAAGAAGGTCCCCATCATCTGTCAACTATTAAGGAATAGGGAGTATCCGAGTGTCGAGGCAAAGGGAACCCCTATAGAGATGAATATGAAACTCTCCAGAAGGACTGTCAAGTCCATTCTTCAATAGCTTATCAGCTCTAGTATTTAAATCTCTATATATGTGTTCGATACTATATGACTGAAATTTCTGTAGAATGTTTCTAATTCTCTAAATCCAACCAAAAAAGCGATGGATTTTCAGATTACATCGATCATTCATCCCATCTATAGTAATCTTCGAGTCTCCGTATATATAGATGTCTGAGAGTTTTAGATTATATGCAATGTACAAACCTCCCCAGAGTGCCATAATTTCAGCCTTGTTGTTTGAGCCAGAGACTTTGTTCCAATAGATTTGATAGTGGTCATTGTTGTGAAGATGAATCCAAGCCCTGCAGCCGCATATTCCATTGATGCATGCACCATCGAAAAATAATGCCGGGAGAATGATCTGATGAGGTCTAATTCGTCTAAAAAGATCTTTTATATCAGATATGATGCATGAATTTATATTGATCCAAGTCAAGATATCCTTAATGATCAAGGCAGAGTGAGGAGGGGAATCTTCAAAAATACATCAATTTCTGGCAATCCATATTTCCCATATAACATAGAAAGGTGTAGTGTTTAATGGATATGCGACTCCAGCCCATGATGTAATAGATTGAATACAATCAGAAGGCTACCAAGATGAATCGTGAATAACACCTCAGAAATGCATCCAAATCTAAAGGCTGAAAGGGCAAGTAAAAAAGAGATGTGATGAGGTTTCTGCCTGCAATCGACAGAAGGGGCATCTTCCAGGACCCATAAAGCCCCACCTACATAAAACATCACTAGTCAATCTTTTATTTTTCCATAATAGCCAGATAAATAATACAATCTTGTTTGGAATCTTTAGGTGCCAGGAAAGTAGAAGGGAGATGGCGCAACAGTAGGATTTGGCTGAATGAGAATTTCATAAATGTCCTTCACAATTAAGCCCGATCCAAATGTTCTTCCGTTCCAAGTCAGTTGGTCCCCATTTCTGTTATACGATAGTCCCTGTCCTTGTAGAAATTTTTTATACTCGTTCCATGCCAGTAGATCAATTCCATATATGCCCAGCCTGTTAGCAGATTTCCAAATGGGAGCATCAAGAGACCAACAGAGGATAAGGTCCAATAAAGTAAATATGCTCGTCTGTTGTAATCTGTGTAATAAGTGTTCATCTATCTGATATTGTTTAGAGGATGAAAATATCTTGTCAATCCCAATGAAAATATTACGCCCATTCCCAAATTTCCACGCAAGTCTTTGACTCAGCAAGGGCATGATCTTGCAAAAACTGATCCAAATTGTAGATGCCCGACGCTTTGTTTTAGGAATAGGCTTTGTTTTAGTGGATCATCCATGACTGCGCTGCAGGGCAAGCCGCAGTATTGGTATTATTATTCATTTGAATTTAAGACAATATTAAACAATTTAATTTTAATTAACATAATATTAAATAATTTAATTTTATTATTCATTTTAACGAAGGTAAACATTCGTTTTAATTTAAAGTAAATGAAATAGATAAATTAATAATTAGATAGAATTTAAATTAAAAAGATTAAAAATATATAAAATAATTTAATTTTAATATTCATTTTAATTTAATGTAAATGAGATACATAAATTAATAATGGAATAAAAAAATAAATTAAACCAATTGAAAATACATAAAAACAAGGATGAGAAAATTAAAACAATTTAAAATAAAAAATAAAAAAATATATTTTTGTTACTTAAATTATAATAATAAATATGAAAATATTTGATTTAAAATATCAAATTAGAGTAAATAAAAACATAGGCAAATTAAATTAACACTGTATTAGACTAAATTAAAATAATAAATATTAACATATTTTAATTAAATATAAATTAACTCTATATTAGATTAGATTAAAATAATAAATGTTAAATTGATAATGATGATAATAATTACCGTTTGTTAAGACCAATGTTGTCTATCTAAACTTAAGAGACCAGAAAAAATCTAAGTTTAATTCTTCAAAATCAAATTTAAATTTATAACGAGTTAAATAAAAAAAAAATATATTAGAAATTGGAGAGAGCATCCACTGAACAGGATTCACACACAATAATTGAATTTCTATATTATAATCAAATGAATATATTACAATTTTTATAGTGCTGCTGAGATTCAACTAATTCCACTCTTGGAGGGAGAAGTTGAGAGAATCTCTCAACATCTTCCAACAAACCAAACCAATCCCTAATCTTTAGCATGCATCATAAATGAGGCATTATCTCAAACACCCCCCCTTAATGCCTACATTACAGAAATGGAGAACACACTAATTTAATACAAACATTTGTGTGCTCTAGTCTTCATTAACATTTGTACCCACTCTGAGATCTCATAGACATCGCTCTTTTCTCCACCATTTTCGAGCTACCATTCAACCCATTTAAAATACATTTGTTTCTAACCAGCAATGCTGAATTTGTAAGATCAAAGATTCTTGACACCCCCGAAGAAGAGTCTCGACACTGAACTACCCTATGGAAATATTTCCATCTGTGAAATAACCCCGAAGAATAAATTTCAACAATCTATAGGAAAATATTCTAGGTACAGAATATGATCATCGATCAATCTTACAAAGTGACATTTACACACTTACAATCTCACATGGTAAAGGTAACCTGTAATTTTCGATCTTGGAGCACTGAAGTACAACAAGAATCTACAACGTATAATAGATTCTCACAATCAAATTAGTGATACATTCTCTTGGCACCGAAGAATGTCGAGAACCGCTATTTTAAATTGTGTAAATCTATTCAATAATTAGTTCTTTACTATAAAATTTTACAAACGAAAAAAACACTATTCTCACCAATAAACCCACAAATCCAATGTAAATAAAACCAATAGCATGACCAGCAACAACTATGGTGACTTTCTCCTCATTCCTTGACTTTCTCCTCATTTAACTTTCTCTGAAGTTGAATGCATTTTTTTCACCACAAAACTATGCAATCCCGGTATTTTACACCACACATTGAAAAGTGGATTCTGTGCTTGATGCATAGCCTCTACGCGTGCATTAATAAAGTGCCACTGCATCCACCAATTCTCTTTCATCACGGTTCTGTGTTTGCGTCGAGTTATATTAAATTGAAGGCAAAGAGCTTCAAGAAGATTAAGCCGCACCTTGCTTGTTGCCTGCACCCTCATTTTGAGGTTGCATTTCAGGTTTTCTTCTCAGACTATTTAGAAGGTCCGACGCTCCCCAAATCTGTGAATCCAAATTTTATGATATTATCTATCAGGCACATCGTATCTGCATCTCCAATTACAGTGATATTTGTATCATTTTCGTCAAACGCTATAGAGTCAACTTCTTTAATCCCTGTAATCATCTTCATGGCCCTCCATTTGCATTTGTAGTAGTTTAACCCCACTTTCAACACGATTTTCTTGGACATATTTGACAACTGCCGAACACAAATAAGCTTTGAGATCCCTAGAGTAGCGCACATTACATTTTCTAGCTGTGTGACTCTCGTATGACAGATCCAAGCCATACTCCTGTCCACTGTGATTCATATTATGACCTGAATTTCTATTGCCGAATTGCGCTAATGAGAGTGAAACATTGAGATCAATTCCAATCTCATAATGGTCAGAATTAGAACCCCAAGAACGACAGATTTTTCCTTTAACGGTTACGCCTTCTAAGAGATCTTGTGGGAGCCTGCAGGCTCGTATAAGCTTCTGTATTCTCCTCGGAACCATCCGCGGACTCTAGGGCTGTGTATGACAAATTTTCTGCTGTTGCAATTGTCATCTTTGCGATCTTAGACAGATTCAAGATCGTCTTCCTCGGTGTTGAAAGTCCACAGATCTTCTTCCCAGAGTTCGTTCAATAGGAAAAAACCAGTCATAATTTCCTTAAGATGGATGCCTAATACAAAATTCACCATTCACACAATTTAAAGCAAAAATAACAAACACACAAAAACTTTTACTCAAAAAATAAATTCACTGAACTATCTACTCTCCTATAGCAATGGTTTGACAAACATGGCTCTCACATTTTCCTGGCCATCCCGTGAGGGATTTAAGCCAGTAGTGGCTCCGATACCATATTAGAAATTGGAGAGAGCATCCACTGAACATGATTCACACACAATAATTGAATTTCTATATCATAGTCAAATGAATATATTACAATTTTTATAGTGCCGCTGAGATCCAACTAATTCCACTCTTGGAGAGAGAAGTTGAGAGAATCTCTCAACATCCTCCAACAAACCAAACCAATCTCTAATGTTTAGCATGCATCATAAATGAGCCATTATCTCAAACAAAATATATATATATATATAAACAATTGAAAAACAATAAATTTATAAATTAAAACAATTTAAATAATTTTTTTTTTGGTTTATTTTTTAGAAAAAATAAAATAAAATAAAATAAGCATAATATTTAAATAAATTAAAATATTTACTTAAAAGATTGAAAATTTAAAGTCTATATCAAACATAGATAGGAAATAAAATGAGGAAACTGAATTTTGAAACTAAGTGTATGAATTGAATGATACAACATGCAATGCAAAGAAAGACAATTCGGCCGTTTCATGGAGGATAGACAGCGCGTTCCATTTTGTTAATAAAAAAATAAATATTGCAAGAAAAATTTAATTACATCCCAAATAAATAATTGAATTTCTTGGAAAAAAATTTGGAGCGGTAATTTTATTGTTGAGAAGTTGGCACAACGACATTTATATTGTAAATGTGGATGAACATCGTTGGCCATTAGATCTTGCATTTTAGGCGCCCTCTTTTTTCCAAGACGAGTCTTTCATTAAGCTGCTACAAACATGCGGCGGATGTATACATCTCGTCCAGAGTAATCAAAAGAGCAAGGTGCTGCTTTCAGTTGGAGTGGAGAGTTTCGGTCTCTCCAACATATAAATTTATTGAAAGTTATTTGAGGTAGTATTGATTTATAAAAAAATATTAAAACAGTAAAGAAAGTTCGATAGAGGTTTTAAAAATAGTGGAGACAGTTGTTTATAAGTGTGAGAAAAAAAAAAAATTGTATGCTGGTTACTAAATCATTCAGTAATAAAGTTTTATATTCGTTGTTTAAAAAAAAAAATTATTAATTCAATGATAAAAGGATATTTCAAATAAAGCATTTACCAATAAAAAAATTAAATATTTAGCACAAAAAGTAATTAACTTGTAGCAAAAAATAATTTATTTGCATAAAATTACAAAAGGGACACATAATCTTATTGCACAAAAATAAAGTTGATTTAAAATTTTCTAATAAAAGAAATTGCAAGAAAAAAATAATTTTACTGCATATAAAAAAAATTATTTTTGCCAACAAAAAAAAAATAAAGGGGCTAATTTTATAATATTATCACATTTAGTAATTAAAAAATATTTCAAATAAACCATTTACATATTAAAAAAAATAAGTTCTTTACCAATCAAATAAATAAATAAACAAATTGCAATTGAAAAATTAATTTTATTCTAAAAAATTAACAAGTAATTCTAGAAAAACTATTTTTTTTTTTTAAGTTCTTTAATAAAAAATAAATAATGTAGTCGAAAATAATTTTATTTCATGTAGAAAATTTGTTTTTTTTTGCAAAAAGAATTCAGAGGGGCTAATTTGATTCGAGCGATATCTAATTCTTTCCTAGGTAAAATTTAAGGTAATAACATGTTTAACATAGAAAGCAACATATCCTTCTGCTTTTAAATGATAAAAACTGAATATAAATTAAATGGCTCTCTAGGTGAAATCCTGGAGAGTGAATACAGTCATACACACACACACTCCATTGAGTTAGATGAGCCTCAAATATATAGGCTTTCACACAAACGGGATGGTTTCAATCATTCCCGAGATATTAGGACTTGAGATCTAATCTTAGCATCTCAATACTATCATCATTATAGCAACAATCTAATTATGGCTTTCTCCATTAATTCCAACACTCCCCCTTAATGGAGAAAGGGTACTGAACAATAAAATATGCTTGCTGGTCTAGTCTTAGCTAGGCTTACAATAAAAAAAACATGAAAAACTTGGTAACAGAGTTTTCATTTTTTTCTTTATGTTTGTGACTCCATAATTGTTCATTATGAGTCAAGGCTTCATCTTCACTTTCCTCACAGTGAGGTAGTGATGTATTTGCACCTCATTTCTTCCCCAGTGATGGAAGGCTTGAACGTTTATCTTCGTCCTTCTCAAAGTTATTACAGACTTAATAGGAGAATGTTTTCTCTCACTATTTCTGGTGTCACGCATGTGAAATTCCACAAAGTTGTCTTCAACATTTATGGATGCAAATTTTGTGTTGGCTTCATAAAGACACGGTGTTTCAAGCCATGCTTCAAGAAACTTCAATTCTTCTTCAAACTTCGTTGCTTCTTCCTTGTTGCTGTTGACATCTGCACACACAGAAATATTCATGAGATCATCACATTTTAAATTCTCTCCAGTTCTGTCTTCTTTTTCCATTTCTTCACAATCAGCTTTGTGTGGCTCATCTAATTGATATTCAACACTTTGTTCATCTTTACATCCTTCCTGAATATCAACTTGTGACTCTTCAATATCTGGATCTTACACAACAGGTTGTGCCTCTTGTTTCTCATGGTCATCAATAGAACCACATTGTTTTGCTGAAAAAATGCTACCCATGCTACCCAAGGTAATGCCTACAAATGTCCACGTGAAAATATCATCAACATCGTCATCAGAATAAAAAATATTTAAAAATATAGACATGTTAAAAGTCCAGCTTATCTGGTTCTACCTTGCTTCCAAATCTTCGATTCCACTCGATCCTCTAATGAGCTCCAACAACCCC
Source organism: Pinus albicaulis (assembly GCA_034641835.2). NCBI lineage: Eukaryota > Viridiplantae > Streptophyta > Pinopsida > Pinales > Pinaceae > Pinus > Pinus albicaulis. The sequence continues at coordinate 1,862,671,893 of CM076578.1, read as the reverse complement.
GTTACCATGCAAGTGGTAAACCTCCCTTTGGAAGCTCTTTAACAGTAGAACCTTGTACACAGTGGCTTCTGTGCCACGCAGGTCTCAATGCTCTCGGCTCTTGTGACGAGCAACAGTGGACCTCTAAACAAACTCGAAACGCTATCAATGTCTATTTCTGATACATGTAATTAGCAATTTCTCATATGACACATATTTCTGAAAGAAAACATAGCAAACAATTAATCACCTCAGGCATTCGGATCTCCCCCACTTTTCTGCTACTTCCACCGCCGAGCCTCAAACAACCTTATGCAGGGAGCAAATCTACTCTAGATCTCTAAGGCTGCATACATGGTATTTAATTTTCCCTCTCAATGCTCCATGAAAACCACCATAAGTGACGCAATAGCTAATTTAAACCATAAGTGACCTGATCATGAAACTCGTAATTTATCAATCCAACTAATAACCTCATAACTCCTCACCCCCTTCGCCTTTTTCCTGGTAGTGGATCAGGTCATCGGTTGTGGATGCGGATAAATGCGGATAAATGCCTACCCAAAAAAAAAAAATTATGACTGAACCTCGGATCCTACATGTGCAGATCTGAAGACTTCATTCATTCCTTTTTTTTGAAATCTCTGTTCTGAGTTTTCAGTAGTGCCTCTTTCACTATTCACAGTTCTTCTTGGAACCCGCTTTGGGATTTGTCGTTTTCCCAAAACCCAATTGAAGTGATGGTGGGAAAAAAATGAGCGCAGGCTCAGCGCTCAACGCTACCCAAGCAAATAAAAAAAAAATCACGCAGACTCTTCCACCATTATGCCACAAATAATTAGTGAGTCCATCCGAATTCTACACACCTTCAATCAAGGTTGGGGACTATTGATCAATCGCTTACTGTGTAATAGCATGGCATAAATCTCGTGGCCACTTATTTGTTACCAATCGCCACGGATTTTCCTCAGATCAACAATTAGTAGAGCCAAGGGAGGAAATATGGTGCACGTCCAGGTTTGTGTGAGAGGCCAACAAGGTATGCTTCCACCGCTAGCAAACAAAATTCCACACGCCATCTCCAATCTCAGCCTGATGTCGCAAAGCAACCATACCCTCTATGGGCATATGAGGAATTAGTCGATACGTCACTCCAAATGGTTTCGACAAGAAATACTACGTGAATTTCCAGCAACATCATGTGATGGCACATGAACAACACGCCCTACTCGTCTTTCTTCTTTGGGGCTGGAGGATTTGAGATCGCTTCTTCTTATTTGTGCACAAGAATGAACAGAGCATGGCTCCATGCAGCTCGGGGATGGAAAATGATGCTTGGTCACGGCCCGCAAACGAGGATGCCTCCGCTCTTACAGCCCGTAGATTAGGATGGCAGCATACGTAGGATTCAGACAAACATTTTCTCTCGGCCTCAAGTAACAAACAACACAGGCAAAACTCTTAGCTCTGATACCATGATAAAAACTGAATATAAGTTAAATGGCTCTCCAAGTGAAAACTTGGAGAGTGAATACACTCATACACACACACTCCATTGAGTTAGATGAGCCTCAAATATATAGGCTTTCACACTAACGGGATGGTTTCAACCACTCCCAAGATATTAGGACTTGAGATCTAATCTTAGCATCTGAATCCTATCATCATTATAACAACAATCTAATTATGTCTTTATCCATTAATTCCAACATTAAAAACAAAAATTTAGGTCTTTCGAGCATAGAAATTGAAACATTTACTAGAAAAATTAAATTTTATTTTTCAAAACAAATCCGCAGAGAAAAAAAATAATTTCCTTTGATAGAAGATTTTTAATTTCCTCTGAAAAGAGATTGTTTTCCTGCATGGCGCAAAATATTTTTCAGCAAATATTTTACAGATTATAATTTTTTTTTAACAAAAGGAACCATCATATTTTAATTTGAAGAAAAAGAAATATTTGTTTGAAAAACTATATTTTATGAAAATGGCATTAATTGTTCAAAGAAGAATGTGCCTTCCCGCAAAGAATCCACAATTTGTGTTTTTTTTTTTAAAATAAAACAGGAAAATGTGAATAAACTGTAGGAAAAAAAAAACGTTCACTGCAAAGGAAGAAGTCTTTTGGAGCAAATAGTTCAGACAATCGTCTTTTTTCCCACAAAATATAACGATGAAATTATATGTTTTTACGTTGTTTTCTACTTAAACTACATGTACATAAATAGAAAAGTTGCACAAGGGAATAGCCCTTAGTGGCGGAGGGTGTGAGAGAGGTCAGGACAACTAGCAACCCTCGTGAATGTAGGATGCCCATTAAACTGAAAGTGGTAAAACCTTCCTAGGAAACCCTAGGCAGTAAACTGAAACTAGCTCTTCAATGAAGTTGTGCAAGTAGTCTTTAAAGGTGTCATAGCTATAAATTTGTAGATATATTTATCAAGAATTCAAGTACATTCACGCAACATTCAAGAGCCAAAACATAAACTAGATATAAGTGGAAACTCCAAAAAGGAGAAAACCACAAATTTTAGCTTGAAAGTGATGTGAAGGAAAGCTACTACTACTTATTACATCATATTACCTACAAGAAGTTTCTACCCCAAAGGAAGCTCCAAATCCCACATGTTTTTTGGAGGCTACAACCCATAGGAGTCTCATGTCTCAACAGGCTACAATATGTTCTTTATCATGTACAACATAGAAAGGGATAGAAATCTCTCGATAACAACATCAAGTTACCTTATATACAATTTTGTTGTCAAGTCTACTGATGGTGTAGCTATTCATCAACTTTCTTATGAAGACTACTTCACTTGAAAAGTTTTGTTTCCATTCCACATTGTATATTTTATTTAGGAAAGCCATATTGGCTTTTTGTATTCTTTGTAGTAATATGAAATGAAGCATCCTCTCTTGGACTTCCAAAAACTTCTCATAAGCTTGTCTCTCCATTTTCAGTTCTGAAAGAAAATTTGTAATATAAAATAGAGTTGAAATAAAATCTAGATCAATGCGTAATGATTACAAAAAAAAAAATCAGAATTGTATTGCCTACATATTTTTTTATAATGAAAACATATATTTTTCAGCTTTTGTCTCAATATTTTATGTTCTACTTTAACCATTTTCAACCTTCACATTTAATTTTCAGTCTTTGCACTTTACATCACTTTTAGCCTTTTCAATTACATCAACACGATTCATCAACATTAATTAATAATCTTAGTGACAACAAGTTTCCTTATCATGACCATTTGACATCATTGTCAATATTACCAACATTCTCCCCCAATTCTAAAATTCTCCCCATTTGGAATTGATGGCAAAAAAACTATTCCTCCTCTGCCTCCATTTTCCTTATACCTTTCCTTTGACATCAATTGCAAGCATTGGTTGGGATTATTCAGTCTCTTAGTTTCATGCCAAAAAACATCACAACTCTGCATGTAATAGGTAGAAAATTTGGAAGAGTAAATGTTATTCTAACGTGTATATAATGACCTATTATTCGTAGTTTCATTTCAACATGAAATCTTAGAGAGAACCACAATAGCTCCACTTGTGTGGTGAGGAAGTTTCGCTATGAAGTATCTATTGCATACTATGGAAGTTCCATAACCCTAAACACGCTTGAGGTGATTGTTTCTATTTGAGGTTATAACATCATCATTTTGTGTAATATTCCCAATTTTCCATTAGTTAATTTGAATATTAGAGTTCTGAATTTTTCTAAGTAATTAAGTAAATAAAAGGGTGGAGGGACCCATAAACCCCATAGATGAATAAAATCCACTTTTGATGTGTGTATGTGCATTATGTAGAAGGAGATCTACATTATGGAGTAGTGGAGAGGCTTATTAGTAAAGGAAAAGTGGAGATCATGCATGATTAATGAGGAAGATCATGGAGATAGTGGAGGAGTCAACGTAAGATCATGGAGCATTAAAGTAAGATCATAGAGCACTAATTATTAGATGGTGGAGGAAGTGGTGCATTAAATGCACACATGATGGAGGGTGTGGAAACTAAATGCAGAGATGATGGAGATTACAGAGATATAACGTAGTCTTCATTGAGGCTAGTGGCCACATGTGCAACATAGTTATGAGGTGGGCCAAGGCTAGGGAAGGTTCACAAAGCATAAAAGGAAGATGAAGGCAGCCATAGAACTCAAATTTTAGAATTTGATGTCATATATATTTTTTTCATTTGACATTTCTATCCACGCTTGAGCAGTTTAGCTAATATTGCAGTGTTTTTTAGCACACGAGTGTTTCCAAGTGCAAATCCCACCATTACCCACGAGGGCCTTCAAGTGCCTACTCTGGGAAGGTTTCTTTGAACTGCCATAAACCATGAGGCATTTGTGCCATATTTAGCCCCTCTATATAGTACATTCAGCCTCAGGAATTACACATTCCTGCTTGAGGGTTTGAGAGGAGGAGGTTTTTTCTAGCATTTCAGCTAGAAAACTAGTGGAGGATTCATCCTTCACCTTGTGCTTAAAGATCAGTATTCGAGGAGAAGAATATTGATATTCGACATTCAGGCCATGAGTTTATACCTCCATGCAGCAACAATTCCCCCAGGAATTGCGCAGTCTAGTCCTGTAGATCTGAAGGAGGAAGGAAGTTTCCAGTATTTCAGCTGGAAATCTTATGAGGGACCATACGCTCACTTTGGACATATTATTTCCATTATTCCTGAGTATAATTGGGACATCTAGCATTAGGTTATAGCTTCAACGTCCTTCACAGAGAATTTTATTCCAGTTTTTGTGTATTCAGCAGCTACAACTAGTGGATGAGGAAGGAGGAGCTAGATCTTGAGCTTCTAGCTTGAGAATCTAGAGAAGGGGATCAACCCTTCAAGCATTGAGTTGATTTTATATTGTTTCAGCCATCTTCTTCTCAGTTCATGCTTCAGATCTTCATACCCAGTAGTCATATGTTGTAGAACCTGGGAGGGTGATTTTCCAAGGTTGTCAAATCTAGAAATCCTTTCTGGGTTATCTTGGGTATTCATCATAGCACTTAGATCTGAAATCCCAACATCATATGAGCTCCGGAACAGCCTAATCTACACATATATTTTCAGTCAGCAAGTGGAGTCCCAAAATTTCCAGCAGGGACAACAATATATCTTCCAGTAGATCAGCAGTTACGGAGTGCCTTTTGTGAGAGGGCTACAGGGTGATTCTATCCTACTTGTTTCTCTTGAGTGCTTCTATTTTTTAGCACTTTTTTACATTGTATTCCACCTCCATAATAATAAAATGGCTCATCTACTTTACATATTTGTATGGTGTATTTAGTTTATTTGTTCATTCTTGTGTATTCCATTTATTGTGTTTCTATATTCCCGTCTTTCCCATTTTTGGATATTATATTGGTATTAGAGCATGATATTTGGATCAGATTGTGGGAACTACATATTATGACATCAGAAGAAGAAGAAGAAAGTAGAGATCTATAATGGCAGAGGGATTAAGCTTTTCCACATTTCTCTTCAGATCTATATAGGATCTCTCCAAGGAGGTCAAAAAAATTAGAAGGGAGAAGCAAAAGGATACCTCAAGAAGGTTCTAGAATGATGAAGGTCCAATCACTTCCTATTAGCAACATAAACAACCAGCAAAGCAAAGATCTCCACAAAAATCTACTATGTCCACTTTCTTTGAAGAGGAAGGTAAATGGCATGGAGATGGAGGAAACTTGGGGTATGAGACTCTAAGTAAATATCTATCAGAGTACAAAGCACAATCTAGAGAACTGAAGGAGAATCTAACTCTCCAACAATTTTTACAACTCAATGAAGAAAGGATATCTCGCAATAGCAATAGAAGAAGAGGCACAAATTCTTCTTACCTACATTTGATGAATCATCGACAAGAACAGTAAGGGATTGGAGGGAAGAATTAGAAGAATTCTTTCAGCTATACCCAATAGCAGAAAGAGAGGTTTTTGAGATTGCAGTGCTGCACCTTGAGGGTGAAGCAAAGGATTGGTGGTTCAGTCATTTCAAATATAGAGTGACTACTTATGCATATTCCACTCAAACATTGAAGAAGAAGTTTGGTAGAAGGAAACCTGAGACACTTCCCATAGAGATACTTCCCATCATTGATGATATAGTTTATGAGGAGCCAAACGAATATTTCAAAATTATTACTCCAGAAGAGGATCCCCAACCACCACCACCAGCCGCAGAAGCACTTGCATTATGAGGAGGAGCACTTGCATCTTTGATCTGAAAGGACTGTATTATTTTGCTGTGCTAAGTGTCTTTTCAGTGATAATACATGTGCATATTTGTCTGGTAGGTCCCTATATTACTAGTTTAGTCCGTTATTGTTATTAGAGTAGCCCCCTTATTGTTATTGTTGTACCCCCTGTAACCTCAATATTGTTATTATTGTGCCCTTACATTATTATTGTTAGGTGGGCTAGGATTATATTGTGGACCCATGGACTCTTATATATAGAAGGAGGTTTTGGTCATTTGTATCATCCAAGAATTTTTCATTTATGTAATGTATTTGAGGTTTCCCCCTCAAAGTGACTTGTTTATAAGGCGTTCATCTCTCTTTTCTTCTATTTTCGAGCTAGTTTCACAACATTTGATACCAAAGCTTTAGATTCTAGGGTTTCGCTGCTCCAAACAGGTCATCGTGGAATTTTCTCTATAACTTTTTTTCTATGAAGGTTCTGATGCTGAAAATTTTAAAGTGCAAAGACGAAATCCTGAGGAACATGGTCACAAAATTTCAGAGGTTTTTTCACACTATTTTCAAAGATAAGATCTGTCGAAGTTAGGGATTTTTGCAAGATACTGAATTTAACCTAAACAGATCATCTCGAAATTTTATCTATAACTTTTTTTCTACGCGGTTTCAAAAGTTCAAAGTTTCACAGAGAGAAGCCGAAATCCTGAGGAACGTCATGGAAAAATTTCACAGATTGATTCACATTATTTTGGGAGGTAGGATCGGTGGAAGTTAGGGCTTTTTCAAGCTTCCGAATTTCATCTCAAAGATGTGATCGTGGGAAAAGCTTCATAAATCTCTATCTAAGCATCAGATTGGAGTTTTGTAAATATTTGCCTCAAGTACATAGATTTTATTTTCCTGTCTATCAATTTCAGAGCCAAAGGAGGAAAAAGTGACATGTGGCAGGTTGTACAATTTCCCTCTACTGAACCAATCCATAATTAGGTCATTGTGGGAGATTGGACATAAATTTTCCTTGAAGAATCCAAATCAAGTTAGACCTGTGGCATTAGAAACAGGATTCAAAGGGCTACATCAAGGCCAAATTTCAGATATTTAAGATCAAAAATCACAGATATAATTTAGTTTCAATATCGAGCTCCTCAAAAGCAAGAAAAAGTTGTGTATTTTGTTTTTCAAATTGCATAAGTCTTGTGTAAAAAATGAGTTTGAAGTGATTCCAAGGACCTATTGCACATATATTTCAGTATTGGGTTTAAAATGCCCCCTAAAAATAATTCGACACCAATTAAACCTTCAAAAGACTCTACTATGACTCATGAAGGTGAAGAGATGCAACATGAGATATCAAAATTACAAGAGCAAGTGCACCTATCACAAAGAGCAACAAAAAGTGAAAAGGAAGTTTTGAAGGAAGGCATGGAAACTAAGAAGGATGGTTTGAAGAAAGGCGTGGAAGCTAAGATGAATGGTTTTGAAGTTACGATGGATGTCATGGAGGTTGGCATGGAAGCTAAGATGGATGACATGGAAGCTAAGATCGATGAAAAAATGAAAAACATGAAGAATGATATAAAAGTAGACATCGAAGGTTTGGGAAATTTGATACAAGAAATGTTTCCTAATGGTGAAAAGATAGTAGAGGAAACTCATGATGAGAACAAAATAAATGTTAATCTTGATGTCATAAACTCTAATGTTGGATGGAAGAAGAACCATATTCCAAAGACGGATATGAGGAATTTTGATGGCAAGGATGCTGTAACATGGACACTACAGATGGAGAAATATTTTGATCTCCATAATGTGAAAAACACACCAAAAGGTACGAATTGCAACTTTACATTTAGAACAAAATACATTTGTATGGTATCGATGGCTTTTCTCTGGTAGAAAATTTGTCACTGGTCAATTTTTACGGAGGAAATGATAGCACATTATGAGGATACACAAATCAACACCTTCTTTAGCCAATTTATAAATCTCAAACAAAAGGGTTCAATGGTGGAGCACATTGAGGACTTCCAAAAATTAAATATAAGGGTAACAGATATTCCAGAGGAACACAAGATTGATGTCTTCATAGGGACGTTAAAGGATAACATCCAACATGAAGTTTGTGTTTGGGAACCTGTTTCATTGGAAAAGGCCTCCGGGTTGGCAAGAAAAATTGAATGTAAAATTATGGCGACAAGGAAGCCTAACACTCACATATATAAAGATGGAAGTGTTTCTACTCCTAGACTTCCACAACCTACAAGGTTGACACCAAAAAAATTGGAAAAAAAAAAATCAAAAGGGCTTTTCTACAGTTGTGATAGAAAATACACTAAAGGTCATAAGTGTGCTGAGAAGAAATTATTTTACATAGATTTTGAAGAGGAAGAAGAAAATGAATAGGAATTTTCAAAAGAAGAGGATATACACCAGGAACCAACCCTAGAAGAGGAAGAAATGAGCCCGACCATATCGTGTAATGCATTGGCAGGAATTACCACTTCTCAAACTCTCAAGATAGAAGGACATATCAAGAAGAAAAAGGTAATAGTGTTTATTGATTCGAGTAGTACCCATAATTTTATTCATTGTAAGGTAGCCAAAGAATTGAATTGTTTCCTATACCTAGCACCAAAATGTCAACTGATGGTTGCAAATGGAGGAACCATAAATTTCTCTGGAAAATGCCATAATATCAAGCTAACCATGGGGGAATATGTATTTAATAATACAATTTTTTCCATTCCAATGGGAGATGTTGATGGTGTACTAGGAGTACAATGGCTACAATCTTTGGGGATGGTAGCTTTTAATTTTAAAGAACTTTTCTTGAATTTTTTTCTAGAAGGGAAGGAAGTCGAATTACGGGGTATCGCAGGGAAGCCAGGAAAGATAATAAGCTCTAATTTCATGACAAAGCTTCTGAAGAAAGAAAAACGAGGCGTAATTGCACAATTATGCTCACTAGAAGTTCCAACATCAAAATCATCTATTTCTGCAGATCTCCAAAAGGTCTTCGACAATCATTCCAAGGTGTTTGAAACTCCCAAAGGACTTCCACCTATTTGTGATCATGATCATGATATTCATTTGATTCCAGGAATTTTTCTCAAAACATCAGGCCTTACAGATATCCTTATGTCCAAAAGAGCGAAATTGAACATATGATTGCAGAAATGTTATAGGCTCGTATAGTTCAACCTAGTTAAAGTTATTTCTCTGCTCCAGTAGTATTGGTGCACAAGAAGGATGGATCATGGCACATGTGTCTGAATTATAGGGAGCTCAATAAGCTCACCATTAAAGATAAATTTCCCAATCCTGTGTTTGATGAATTATTGGATGAATTAAATGGAGCAATTTATTTTACCATGTTGGATCTTCATTCAGGATATAATAAAATTATAATGAAGACTAAAGATATTATGAAAACATCATTTCAAACTCGTGAGGGTCATTATGAATTTTTGGTCATGCCTTTTTCCCTTACCAATGCATCTTCTAGATTTCAAGTGTTAATGAATTCCATTTTCAAGCCCTTAGAAAATTTTTTCTAGTTTTGTTTGATGATATACTAATATACAACAGGTCTTCGAAGGATCATGTTCAACATGTTGAAAGGGTGCTCAAAATATTGCAGGAGAAACAATTATATGCAAAAACATACAAATAATTCATTCGAGTACAAGAGGTGGAATATCTAGGTCATATTGTATCTCACGAGGGTGTTAAGGTAGACCCTAACAAAATTAAAGTCATTAAGGAATGGAAAGCCCCCACAACCATAAAGCAGTTGCGAGGATTTCTTGGGCTAACAGGGTATTATCGCAAGTCTATTAAGAATTATGGGAGAATAGCAGCACCTCTAACAACATTATTGAAGAAAGATGCATTTTCATAAACTCCTGAAGCAAGTAAGGCCTTTGAACATCTTAAAGAGGCAATGTGCCTAGCACTAGTCTTAGCTGTGCCAGAATTCAAAAAAACCTTTATTGTGGAATGTGATGCCTCGAGAAATGAAATTGGTGTTTTTTTTATGCAAGAAGGAAGACCCATTTCTTTTGAAAGTCGTCCAATCAAAGGAAAGTATTTACAGAAAGCTATTTATGAGAAGGAAATGTTAGCAATACTACATGCATTAAAGAAATTGTGAGCTTACCTAGTGGGAAGACACTTCAAGGTAAAAACTGACCATGATAGTCTTAAAAAGTTTTTGGTACAAAGACTATGGGTCACAAAGATGTTGGGAGTTTGAAATAATCTACAGAAAAGGGAAGCTAAATGTTGATGCAAATCCACTCTCAAGAAAGAATGAAGAGGTGGAAGCATTGCTTTGTGCCATTTCTATTATAAAACCAGCTTGGATAACTGAAGCGGGGGATGAATGGAAGAAGGACGAAGAAGTGTGGACACTCATTCAAAAGTTGCAGTGAGATCCTAGTACATCTGATACATATAGTTGGAGAAATGATTGCTTATAGTACAAATATCACTTATATCTTTCTAAGAATTCCCAAATAAAACAAAATATTCTTTTGGAATTGCACACTTCTCCTTTAGGGGACACTCAGGATTTTTAAAAACTTATGACAGGGTGAAGAAAGATTTTTTTTTGGGATGGCCTTAAATTTGATATTCAAAAGTTTGTGGCAGAATGTTTTGTTTGCCAGCAAAATAAATTTGAGACAATTAAGACCCCATTTCTTCTCCAACCTTTATCCATTCCAAGTCTATCACAGGTTTACCTAAGTCTGAAGGAAAGAGTGTCATCATAGTGTTAGTTGATAGACTTACCAAGTATGCACACTTTTGTGCATTATCTCATCCATTTAAACCAAGTATAGTGGCTACTACATTTATGGACACAATTCAAAAACTACATGGAAACCCAAAGATTATTGTGAGCGACAGAGATCCCATTTTAACTGGAAATTTTTGGGCAGAGTTATTTTCTCGTTTGGGTACTCAATTAGCTCATAGCTCATCTTATCATTCTCAATACGATGGTCAAACTGAGATAGGGAATAAATGTTTGGAAGGATATCTTTGTTGTTTTGTATATGATAAACAAACACAATGGGTCACGTGGTTACCTCTCACTGAATGGTGGTAAAACACTTCCTTCCATACTGTACCAAAAATGACACCATTTATGGCACTTTATGGATATCATCCACCGTCCATCACATCATATTTAAGACAAAATTCTAAGGTTGAAGCAATGGAATATCACATAGAGCTTCAACAATAATTTCTCCAAATCTTAAAGGATAACCTAAATTTGGCACAAAATCGAATGAAACAATAGGCAGATCTACATCGCAGCGAGAGAAGTTTTGATGTAGGAGACTAGGTGTTTTTATGGCTACAACCATATAAAAAAATGTCCCTCAAGCAAGCTAAGAAGGATAATAAATTATCCCCAAAGTACTATGGTCCTTACAAGGTGTTGCGAAAGATAGGTACTATGGCATACAAATTGGAGCTTCCTTCTTCTTCGCGAGTGCATCCACTTTTCCATGTTCCATGCTTAAAGAAGGTTAAAGGTGAAAATATTCCAGTTAAAACAATATTTCCAGAACTTGATGAGGAAGGAAAAATCATATTGGAACCTAAAGAGGTCACTGAAACAAGAAATCGACAGCTACGAAATCGATCAATTTCGGAGTATCTCATCAAGTGGAAGAACTTACCAACTGAAGATTCTACATGGGAGGATGAGAATTTTATATAGAAGCACCCAGAGCTACTAATGCATTGAGGACAACTATTTTTTGAAGGAGAGGGGCATGTTAGGTCCATATATTAATAGTTTAGTCCCTTATTTTTATTAGTGTATCCCCTTTATTGTTATTGTTGTACCCTTGGAACCCCAATATTGTTATTATTGTGCCCTTACATTATTATTGTTAGGTTGGCTAGGATTATATTGTGGCCCCATGGACTCCTATATATAGAAGGAGGTTTTGGTCATTTGTATTATCCATGAATTTTTCATTTATGTAATGTATTGGAGGTTTCCCCCTCAAAGTGGCTGATTTCTAAGGTGTGGATCTCTCTTTTCTTCTATTTTGGAGCTGGTTTCACAACATTGTCTCCATATTTTTCTTAAGTATTGATGATTTTAACCATGAGATTTAAGCGATTTTGGTTAATTAGAAGCATGAAATAAGAGAAAATATCATTGAATATCGATGTATAATAGATAAATAATACCACACATAAAATTTACACAGCAGGCATGATGAAGCAGTTCACCCCTCCTAGGCTACATCTATTGGTCCAACTCCCAATGGCATTTCCATCTTTCATTATGCTCAAAATTTTGCAAATACATGTGTTTCCAAGCCTCTAATAGATTTTTTCTCTACACCAATGGCTCAAGAATTCTCCAATAAGTCGAAAATTTACTCCCGTAGCCTTTTTCCAAATAACTCCTAGAAATCCTCCACTAACTCTAGAGAACTGTACCTAACTACAGTTACATTTCACACAAATCTACAAAAATAAAGGTGCTCATAAACTACGACCAAGCTAACCATTAGGCTGAACTGTTTTGGGTAGGGGGTGGCCACATGCCGACCCCCAAACTCGTGGTTTCATTAAATGTTGGAGCCAAACTGTAGGTTTGAGTTATGGTGGAACCGAAGTTTAGGGCAGAGTTCCATAACCATCAACATATAAAATTGTGACTATGCATATTACATGTGAGAAGGAGTGGTGGTGTGTTAATTTTTGCGGAGTTCGCGATGTCACCGTTAAATAGACTGCCGCGATTTGTTATTGTAGCATGTGACCACTCCACTGGGCTGTCAGTGGGTTGGAATTGACGACAATCCCCAACCCCCGCATACAAAGTTTCCAAACGATAAATATTACTCAAGACCTTTCTAAAGTAAGACTTAATGCATAGCGCGAAAGGTGGAATGCTTTGCACGTAGGCCAGAGTTCATGGGGTCGAACCCCTCAGACATCATAAAATTTTACAGCACCGTCTAGGGGACACGTGGCGGCCTCAGTGTTGGAAACATGTCACCCTCCCATTGGCCACAAAAAACCAAACATACAACCATCCAACTAATCACATCTCGCCGCTTGTAATTTTATGACCGGCCTAAGAAAATGGAATTTTGCTATTTTGCTGACTGTGCACCTCATGCTTGACTGGGCATCCTAGTCAAACCTGTCGCAAAATTTAGCTATTTGGGAATTCGAACAGAACGTGATATCTCCCTCATATGACATTGATTTTTTGAACTGTTCACGGTGCCAGAATAAGAAAGACGAGATCTACCTAGTCGCTTAGGCTTGGCACACTTTCAAGCACTTTCAATTTTGAGAAAATTTTATGAACTCCTGATCACACCTCCCCATTGGGAAGCTTTTGGACCCCAAAAGACTTTGATTACTTGTTCAGTGGATGAGGGTACAACTCCCTCACCTTTCAAACTTCCAACCATTTTTCCTTACTTGGCTTACTGCCTTTGAGCCAAGCTCGAAGGGAGTCAACACTGCCCCTCTTGGATGCTCTTGTCCTCCTGGCAAGAATTATATCTTCCTTGAGCTCATCCAGAAATTCTCATGATAAATCTTCAATAGAAGTTAGTTGAACATCACTTCCTTGATCATCGATCAATGGTGGATCATACAAACGTAAGTTTTCAACATTAACATCTGAATACATTTGTATATATGAAAGAAATTCAAGTTGAAATGCATTGTTACCAACTTTCTTTATGATCTTGAATGGACCATACCAAACAGGTTTGAGCTTTTTACCTTCTCCTTACATCCTTTCTTTGCTTATGCGCAACCACACCTCATCTCATTCTTGAAACTTGTGATCAAATCTATGTTTGTCATGCCTCTCCTTGTTTTTTCTTTGAATTTTCTCAAGTTGTTCTTGAAATTTCTGATGTATAATCGATATTTTCTCAATGAAATTTCGAGCCTTGTCAATATCACTATGCCCATCAATTGCAACATCCTTCTCAAATATGAATTATAATGGCGATTTTGGCAAATACCCAAAGCATAATTCAAAAGGTGATGTATTTGTAGAAGAGTGCTTTGCCCAGTTGCAAGTGTGTTGAATGTAATGCAGTTGCTCATCCCACAACTTGGAATGTTTGCTACAATATCCTCTCAATATATGTACAACGGTTCTATTCACCACCTTGGTTTGGCCATCAGTTTGCAGATGAAAAGCAGTACTCTTTTTCAACTTTGTGTCCATCATACTCCAAAGATTGGACCAAAAATTCCCAATGAACCTAGAATCCCTGTCACTAAGAATAGAAGTTGGCAATCCATAATGAACCCATATATGTTGCAAATAAAGCTCAGCAGTTTGTTCAGTAGTAATGGTTTTCTTACATGGCATAAGTATACACATGTTACTGAATCTATACACAACTACATAAAGATAATCATGTTGTTTTCTTAACATAGGTAGACCTCCAACAAAGTCCATGGAGACACTCTCCCATGGCAGTGATGGTACTGGTAATGGCGTGTACAACCCAAGATTCCTATTGCTAGGATTGCTTGTTTCACACATAGAACAACCTCTTATAAAACGCGACACACTATCTATCATACAAGGCCAATAGAAATACCTCTGTAGATGTACCCTTGTTTTTATTACCCCAAAGTGTCCCACAATAAGAGATGAATGAGCCTCAGTCCTCATGGTATACACAGTTTTCCCAAATGAAACAACAAATTATTATGCATGTGATAATCATTTTCCTCAACTTGATTCCCTTCACTCAAACTAGCATACACATCTTGAAAATCAACATCATGTTCATATTATTCTATGTAACTATCATGTATAATATAATTATTTATAAGAAAAGTAGAAGAACTTATATTTGGTCTTGAAATCATATCAGCAACTTTATTGAAAATACCTTGCTTGTACCTTATAACTAAGTGAAATTGTTGAAGAAATCCCATCCACTGGAAATGTTGAGATTGCTGCAAGTTTGTTTGTGACTACAAGTAATTTAATGGTTGGTGATCGGAATGTATTATAGTCTCTTTACCCATCAAGTAGTGTTCCCACTTCTTGATGCTTTGTACCAAAACATACAACTATTTTTCATATTTAGGATAATTAGTTACAACACCATTGAATGTTTCAGAATGAAAAGCAATAGGATTACCATGCTATAAAAGAGCTGCGCCCATGGCATAATCACTAGCATCAATTTGTATCTCGAATGCCTGTCTCAAATTCGGTAGTGCAAGGACTGGAGCTAAACTAATATTGTCTTTTAAAGCTTTGAAATCTTGCTGTTGTTTTCCTCCCCATTGGAATCCTTTATTTGCACTTGTCACTGCATGCATAGGAGCTACGATGGCAGAAAATTTAGCAATATACTTTCCCCAATACTGAGCTGCACCTAAGAAACTTCTTACCTCAGTTACTGTTTTGGGAGTGGGCCAATTCACAATGGCTTCCACTTTAGAAGGATCAATTCTCAACTCGCCTCCTCCGACAATGTGTCCCAAATAAACCAAAGAATTACTTCCAAACTCACCCTTTGACATCTTAAGAAACAATTTCTCTTTTCTCAAAACATCAAGCATCCTATTCACATGCAAGACATGTTCTTCTCTTGTTTTTTTGAAAATTAGTATGTTATCTAAATACACAATCACAAATTCATCAAGAAATGGATGCAAAACACGATCCATAACACACATTAAAGTCGTCGGTGCATTACACAAACCAAATGGCATAACCAACCACTCAAAGAGTCCTTGTTTGGTTTTGAATGCAGTTTTCCATATGTCACTTTCTGCAATTGTTACTTGATGATATCCACTTCGTAAATCTCGTCCTAAAGATGCATCCCCATTGGGATTCGAAACGTTGACCATTGTTTGATCATATTGTGGATAATCTGAAGATCTCTTCATTGATCTAAATTAGTGAAAAAAAAATCTTATATTCAGCTGATCAAGAAAATAATCTATCCTTGGAAGTGACTATCGATTCTTTACCATTATCTTGTTCAAAGCTCTGAACTCTACACACATGCGCCAAGTCCCATATTTCTTTAGAATCAAAACTATGTTTGAACCGCATGGTGAAGTTCTTCACCTTATGAGTATTTTTTCTAGCATCTCCTTGATTTGCCTCTTTATTTCAGCATTCTCCATTATCGACATGCAATACATGCTGATGTTTTGAAGAGGACAATCTTGCTACAACTGAATCTCATGTTGAATATCCCTTTTTGGAGGCAATCTTGTTGGCTCCTGAAACATGTCATGATGTGCATCAACTACATCATATAAATATGATTTCAACTTAGGATCAAAATCCTCAAATTATTCATGAGTATAATCATCCTTAGGCTTAATCATTAGAAGAACAAAATTCTTACCTGAATTTACCAACCTCTTTACCTATCCACCATTTACCATAGCAATATTTGTCTTCTTTCGATGCGCTCTAACAATGTACTCCTTGCCATATTTGAATAAATGGTATCTTCTCTCATGGCGATGGAAGATCGCTTTCCTGTCATACAGGTAAGGACTCCCCAACACAATACGTGTTATGTCTAGCAGAACCACATCTAATTCAACTGTGTGAACACAATGTGTAGTTATTGCAAACCACAATATACACTTATTTGAAACCTGTAAATTTGCATCCTTACAAATTGAACCAAGTGGATATGGTTTTGGATGTGGTATGGTCTCAAGATTAAGTTTCTTGACCATGTCTTCAGAGATTAGTTTTGATTGTGACCCACTGTCAAACAATGTGTCAATTGTAGTATGTTTGGATATGACCCTCACATGAAACAGTGCAATTCTCTCTTCTTCATTTGGGGCATGTATGTGATAGTTTGATGTACTAGTACTGGGTTTAGTTTCAATTTATTTCCCCTTCATGTTCTTCAATCCCATGGCTGTAATTTTACATTCATCACCTGAATCCTCTCCTAAATCATGTTGAGTTGTAGCTGCAGTTTTATGTTTCCGTTTGTTGTTGAGATATTTGGGTCTCTTTTTAGGATGCAATTTCCAAAATTGATTTTCATTATGACCTTATTTTGAACAATGTTTACAAACCACTTTTTCCCCCTCTTTCTTGAAAGATGCATTTTTATTTATTTTTTTCCTCTTGATGTCTTCCATTTTTTTTACCCTTAAAAGGTTTGTTCCTACCCTCATCAGAAATGTTTTTCCCTCTAGCTTCTAAATGTGTGGCTTGAACACATACCTCATCTAGAATTTTGGGGTTAAACATGAGGATAGTATGTCTAAGGTAGCTATGTAAGCCTCCTATGTACTAGAGAAAAGTATCTTAGCTCTGGAAATCTACCCGTAATAAGAGAGTTGTGCTCCTAAATTTGTGGGTGTAAACTTGCACATTCTGTCCTTTAAATTGTTTAAAATTTTTCCAGTTCATGATGGCTTTCTGAATATGAGCTAATGGATAAAATTGTTTTTTTATTGCAGAAATGAAATCAATCCATGATAGAATAATCTTACCATGCTTCTTGATCTCCTCCTTTGTCTTGGCTTCCCAAAAAACAAGTGCTGCACCTTCCATTCTCAATAAAAACAATTGGATTTTGTATCATCATCTTGAAGGTTTTGGATTCTCAAATAGACCTGAAATTGCCTAATCCAATTATCAAGCTTTTCTACATTGACTTCACCATTAAACATTGGAAATTCAAACTTAACATCAAGTTTTAGAAAAGGACTTTTACCCGTGTTATTTGACTTGTGTGACTAATGTACTGAAAATGAAGTAGAGGATGATGATGATGAGGGTGAGGATGGAGACTCTCCACTGCCTCCATTTCCTCCATTAACCTTGTTTGACTTATCTTCATCATTGTGACCTCTTGATGATCCTTGTCCTTCCTTGTGAAGTTTGGATCCTTCGCCTTCTAGTTTCTCTGTCCTTTCTTGATAAAATATTTTAACCATCTCTATCAAATCAAGGAATGCTTTCCTGAACACTCTTTCTTCCTCTTTGGGATCCACTTCTTCATGGATTTCTT
This sequence comes from Pinus albicaulis, assembly GCA_034641835.2. NCBI lineage: Eukaryota > Viridiplantae > Streptophyta > Pinopsida > Pinales > Pinaceae > Pinus > Pinus albicaulis. The sequence continues at coordinate 1,862,653,644 of CM076578.1, read as the reverse complement.
CTTGCTCTGAAGGAATGATTAATATAGATTCTGCTTCCTTACGAGGTGAACTAGGTGGTGGAGATTGTGGCAATATTTCTCTCCTTTACTATGGCTCACTTTGAGACCCACTTGTTTCCACCAATGTGCCTTCTCCTCTCTTGAGCTTGAGCCTAGTAAGCATTTGAAACTTGCAAACAGTTAAACAAATCTTTGCACAAAACAACACCATAGAATAAACCCATTCTCTGATACTAACCTTATCTAAAAGGATTTTATTACTTTGCTGTGCTAAGTGTCTTTTTAGATAATACATGTGCATATTTGTATCCATAGTTTGCTTAAGTATTGAGGATTTTAACCATGAAATTTAAGTGATTTTAATTAATTATAAGCATGAAATAAGAGTAAATAACATTGAACAACAGTGTATAACAGAGAAATAAAACCACACATGAAATTTACACAACAGGCATGATGAAGCATTTCACCCCTCCTGAGCTACATCTGTTGGTCCAACACCCAATGCCATGTGCATCTTTCATTATGCTCAAAATTTTGTAAATGCATGTGTTTATAGGCCCATAATAGTTTTTTTTTCTGCACCAATTGCTCTAGAATGCTCCAATTAGTCTAGAATGACTTTTGTTTCACCCCAAATGGTCGAAAAGTGACTCCCCTAGCCTTTTTCCCAATAACTCCTAGAAATCCTCCACTAACTGTGGAGAAATGCACCTAACTGTAGCTACATTTGGCACAAATCTGTAAAAATGGAGGCGCGCCTAAAATACCACTAAGTTTACCGTTAGGATTAACTATTTTGGGTAGGGGGTGGCCACATGCCGACCCCCAAACCCGCGATTTCATTAAATGTTGGAGCGAAACTATAGGTTTGAGTTATGGTGGAGCTAGAGTTTAGGGCGGAGTTCCATAACCATCATCATATAAAAAATTAATCATGGGAGTTACATGTGACAAGGAGTGGGGGTGTGTTAATGTTTGCGAATTTTGTGATTTCATCGTTAAATATACTGTCGCGGTTTGTTATTGTAGCATGTGACCACTCCATAGGGTCGCCGACGGGTTGGGACAGCCGTCGGCCCCAAACCCCTACATAAAAATCTTGCAAACAATAAATATTACTCAAGACCTTTGTAATTTAAGACTGAACACGCAGCACGAATGGTGGAAAGCTTTGCACGCAAGCCAAATGTCGCGTGGTAAAACCCCCCGGACCTCATAAAAGTTTACACCATCGTCCAAGGGACACGTGGCGGCCTCGAGGCTGGCCATGTGTCACCCTCCCATTGGCCACAAAAAACCAAACGTACAACCATCCAACTAATCATATCTCACCACTTGTCAGCTTCTGACTAGCTTGATAAAATGGAATATTCTTATTTTGCTCACTATGAACCTTATGCTGACTGGGCATCCTAGTCAAACTTGTCGCAAAATCTAACTATTTGGGAAATCAATCATAACACGATATATCCCTCATACGACATCAGATTTTCAAACCATTCACGGCACCGGAATCAGAAAGAGGAGATCTACACGGTCGCTCAGGTTCAACACAATTTTGGGCACTTTCAATTTTTAAAAAAATTTATGAACTCCTGATGAGTCTTTGCAAGATGGTCTTGAGCTCTTGACATTGGGATTCCTATGCATGATTTAGGAGATGCATGATAAAGAGGAGGCAGATGCCAGTGCTGGTACAATAGAAGAGGAGAAACCATCACCATTACCAGTAGTTGGAGAAGCGATTACACCGGTTGGAGGAACTCTTGTAGTTGAAAAAGATGTTCCCAAGTATCAACTTATCCAAGGTTTGCAAACATTTCCATCTCATATTATTTCAGCACCTCAGTTTGAGATTTGTGAGGACATGCCATCAGGGAAATTTCATAACCAAGGATTAGAGGACCTTGCTGATTTGTAGTAGCAAACTATCACTGTGCAGAGGACCCTTGACTTAATCAAGGAGGATGTGTATAGCCATCTCTATTTTTCATTTTTGAGCTACGCACAACCTTTTTTGTTGAAGTGTGGAGTTTTAGAGGATGGGATGAGAATAGTATTAATCAGTACAATGTCGGGAAATGAGTTTAGTATTGTGTATGGCCACAAGACAGTAGATGCACCATCATGTAGATCAACGGCGCTGTCACTTAGCAGTAGTGATGAGATGAGGGCCCCATTATTCTTGAAGAATTTTGAGGACAAATTCACTCACGAATCACTTGAGGGACAAATGATAGATGGTATACATATTGTGATGGATAGAATTTTCAAATATCAAGGTGGAGTTTTCTTAATGAGCATCTCACTGCTCAAAGAGAAATTTATACCTACACCATATATAGAGCCTCATGGGTCCTCTTGGGCCATTGATGAAATAATCTCATGGAGAGACCTCAAGGAGGGTGGACTTCAATATATCATGGAGTGAAAATATTATCATCGGATTGAGGAGGATGATATTCTACCTTGGGTGGATACCAAGTTGGAGCATGGTATCATTCATCACCTAGAGTGGGATGGATGGATGAGGATGATGAGCAAGGGGTTGACAACCCACTTGCGGATCTATGATACGGGGAAACAAGAAGCATGGTTGCGCTAGTCGTTTTTGGATGAGTATAGTTACTACCCAATGTCTCACATTTTTATGATCCATGCCTTGTATATTACTGGTGTGATGTAGTAGCAGGAGGCATGGCTGCGTTGGGTACTCTTGAGAGTGTTTGGCCATCACATGACATATCCTATGTCAATGGGTGTGTTTTTGTTTGGGACATTGCATGGAACTCACATGATGTGGCAGCAGAGAGCTTAGTTATGATGTTGTAATGTGACATTCTTCATGTCAATCAGTATGTTCTTGCTCCATGACTTGCATCATGATGATGTAAGGTGGTAGCAAGAATATTTTTTGCTTTGGGTGCTCTTTGGAGAGTATGGGTTGACTTTCCCCGATACATTGCATAATGATGACAGAGGATGGAAACAAAAGGCCTTACTACGTTGGCTTCTATTGGGAGAGTATGGTCATTATACTTGGTATGCTGATGCTGTGATGTGGCAGCAAGAGGCATTTCTACGGAAATTCATCAATATTGTTCGTCTTTTGTACTAATACAGTAAATTCTAATATGATACGGAGTTTCTTTATGTATTCAATTTAACTTCTCCTATTCTTATTATCTTCATATCGACCTCTTCTTAATATGCTCATATGGCCTATTGCGGAGGGATAAACGCTTTGAAACCGTTTTCGAATGTCCATCCATCAATTAGTACGCATACAGGGTAAATAAGATATATAAAAATAACCATGCCACTTGGGTGATTATACATGGAAATAGCCATGCTATCGAGGCAGTTAGTGTTTCATAGCTACTTTACAATTTTATTTTATCAATAAGTTAAAAGTAAATGTAAAAAACTATTATTTTTATATTAAAATATGTTATAGAAATCATGTATTTAAAAAATTACCTTTACAAAAGAAATAAAAATTTTATTATTAAAAATTTACATTTTTCATATTAAAATAATTACAAAAAATTTAAAATAATATTTGTTATTTTTATTTGGATGATAGTTATTAGCAATTAGAGAATAGTTTTTTATTGCAATTGTTTGTTTGCAATTTAATTAAAAAGGTTCATTTTCTGTAATATCACATAAAAATTAATCTAGTGAATTTAGATTGAGTTTTTGGTTTACTTTTCAAATTTGCAATAATAATAATTTTGATGTTTTTTTCCATTATTCTAAGATCGTTATAAATAGACATAAGATGTTATGTTGGAAATAAGTAACAAGTATCTAAATATCTAAGAGAAAAAAAGTTCATTTCAAATTTTTAAATTAAAAAAAAAAAAAGACAAGTTGTTAATCTTTATAATATTTGTATTCTCCAATTTTTAATCTATCGAATTTTACATTGTCAAATTTTGTCTGTATCAAATTCGAATTTTATAACTATGATTCCAACATTATGATGCTACTAAATAATATCAAAAAAATGCACACAATGATGTGTCAAAAAGCTACATATAATAGAGTATAAGCTGCTTATAATGGAACACTGCATATAATGGAGCATAATCTTATTCCACAAACAGCACTGCATATAATGGAGTATAATATTATTGCACAAAACATCTTAACTGACCAAGAATCTTATTGCAAAAAAATAAAGTTTATTTAAAATTCGCTATCTAAAAAAATTACTGCAAGAAAAAATAATTTTATTGCATATAAAAATTTGTATTTTGCAAAAATAAAAATATTAGAGAGCCTAATTTTATAATATGACATTTAGTAATTAAAAGTATTTTAAATAAAACATTTACAAATAAAAAAATATGTTCATTACCAGAAAAAAATAATTAAATTGCAATTGAAAAATCAATTTTGTTCGAAAAAATTAACAAATAATTTTAGAAAAACTATTTTTTTTAAGCTCTTTAATAAAGATAATTTAATGCAGCCGAAAATCATTCTATTTCAAATAGAAATTTGTTTTTTTTGCAAAAATAATTCAGGGGGACTAATTTTATTCGAGCGATGCCTTTCTTTCGGAGGAAAAAACTTGAGGGAATATTCGCACACAAAAATTTGCTAGGACAATATTTTTCCTAGAAAATTTATAGAAATTGTGAGAGTGTCAAAAGTTCTACCTGAACATTATAAAGAAACATTTTTTGGGGAATAAAAAAACACCGGTTTACAGGGAAAATAACATGTCATTGCGCTATTAAAAACAAAAATTTACATCGTTCGAGCATAGAAATTGAAACATTTACTGAAAAAAATAAAATACCTGTTTGGGCAAATATTTTACAGATTATATTTGTTTTTAACAAAAAAAAAGGGAACCATCATATTTTAGTCGGAAGAAACTGAATTATTTCCTGGAAAATATATCTTTTATGAAAATAGCATTAATTTCTTCAAAGAAGAATGTGTTTTCAGGCAAAGTATCCACACATTTGTTTTTTTTAAATAAAACAGGAAAATGTGAATATAGTGAAGAAAAAAAAATGTTGAGTGTAAAGGAAGAAAAAGTCTTTTGGAGCCAAAAGTTTTGACAATTTTTTTTTTAAATATAAAAATTAAATTAAATTTTTTCACGTTGTTCGTTAAATTATAGGTATAGTTTTTAGACATAAGTTGTGGTCTAGAATGGAAGAACTTGAATTTTTTTTGCATTATAGAACTGTTATCCATAAATTTTATGAAGAAGTTAAAGTCAAAATTAGAACCTCGTCCGGTATTTCTGAAAGCTTTAGAAGTGATATTGGAGTAGGTTGCCCTCTATCCCCTACTCTTTTTGGTTTATGTATTGATAAACTTGAATACTGGCTAAATTTGCAAGGTGGGGATAGTGTTCTGTTGGGGGAGTTTGTGATAAATCTTCTTCTATATGCTGATGATCTTGTATTGATTTCTAAATAGACCAATGGATTGCACATGCACCTATATGCCCTTTAGCATTTTTGTAGAGGAGTGGGGATGCAAGTCAATATTAGCAATACCAAAATAATGATTTTCTGTAATAAAAGGAAGCAGAGTTAGCATACATTCTTCTCTAAAGACAACATTCTTGGAGAAGTAAATGAGTATGGGAATGATTTCAACAACAAACTTAATTTGGAGGGATGCACAAAAAAGAGAATCTTAGGAGAGTGGAAAGCATTATATGCTCTTCAAAATAGATGTAAAGAGGCAGAGTTATGAGATTGGAGAACGATTAAACTACTTTTTGGACTCCTAGTTTGTTCAATGATGTTATATGGGTGTGAATTGTGGGCTAGAAGCATCCCTGCCTCAAAATGGAAGCAATTTGAGAAAATCCAAAAACGCTAAATCACGAGCAAGTTCAAACTAAAAAGTTTGGAACCTTATGAGATAATATTGATTGAAACAGTAGAAACTCCCATCGAACCAATTGTTATGGTGAGGCTCATAAGATATCTAAAAATAATTGAGCAATTGAGAGTAGGTAGATGGCCTAACGTTATCTTCAAGGAACTTGGCGTGAGTGGAAGAAAGAAAACATGGATGAGACAAAACTACACATGGATGCAAAAATAGAACATCTACCTTAATGCTTGTCCCACAAATAGCAAGGAGCTAAAGAATTTTGTTATGGAGAGTTTCCTAAACAAATATGGGGAAAAGAGTTGGGTAGAAAGAAGAAGTACTACATTGACTAATTCAACCCTACTTATGATCTCCAACAAAAGAGTATATTGGAGCTAACATCCAGTGGAGGGAAAAGGTTCTTATTGCTCAATTAAAAACCAAATCGCATCAACTTCGGTGTGAAATAAAAAGGTGGAAAAAGCATAAAAAAACTTGAGAAAAGCAAGTATGTACAATTTACATGTACAATTTATATGTATAAAACACTAAAATCAGAAAAGCATTTCATTATGTGTTATTTTCAATTTAAGATTGCACTAAACGTTATCGTCTCAACCATAATTAATTTGTTTATAATCATTTCATCAATTGAATGCAACATTTATATAAATGTATGTGTCTCAGCTAATCTAGAGCTAATCTAGGAACTAATTCCTAATTTTTGTCACCTACTGAGATTTTGCCTATTTTATCCAAAACAGAAAATCTCAACAATCTCCACCTTGACAACAATTAGCCTGATGCCCTGTTCTTTATTATTTTATCTTTTCTGCAAGCCAAGAGAAGCCAAACACCAACGCAGCTTCTCCAACAAAGCTGGTTTCGTGAACATGTCTGCACAGTTTTCCTTTGTATGCACCTTTTCAAGAGAGACTCCCCTTTCAGTAATAACCTGTCTTACAAAATGGTACTTAATTGGAATATGCTTTGACTTACTATGATAGGCCGGATTCTTAGCCAAATGTATTGCACTTTGACTATCACAAAGTAACCTGATGTTGTCCTGCAACCTACCAAATTCACCACGCAAACCTTTCAACCAAACCGCCTCTTTGCAAGCATGAGAAGCAGCAATGTATTCTGCTTCAGTAGTGGATAAAGCAACAATGTTCTGTAGCTTCGACATCCAGCTAATAGCTCCACCTGCAAGAGTAAAGACATACCCTGAAGTTGACCTTCTCTTATCCAAATCACCTGCAAAATCGGAATCAACATATCCACAAACAAATTCACTACTCTTATTGTAAGTGATACAATAACCACTTGTGCCTCTCAAGTACTGAAGCACCCATTTCACTGCTGACCAGTGTTCTTTACTCGGATTTGCCATGTACCTGCTGACAACCCCAACTGCATGTGAAATATCTGGTCGAGTACAAACCATCGCATACATCAAACATCCTACTACATTGGCATATGGAATTCGAGACATATAATCCTTTTCTTCATCTGTATTAGGACATAAACCCGAAGAAAGCTTGAAATGGGAAGCAAAAGGGACTGAAACAGGCTTCACATTGTTCATACCAAACCTCAAGAGTATCTTCTCAACATACTTCTGTTGTGATAGCCACATCTTACCATTGCTCCTGTCTCTGAAAATATCCATGCCCAAAATCTGTCTTGCTGCTCCTAGATCTTTCATATCGAATGTCCTTGCCATATGAGTCTTCAACTTGTTGAGTTCATCAATGCTTTTTCTTGCTAAAAGCATATCGTCAACATACAACACTAAGATAATGAACATGCCATTTTTCAATTGCTTGAAATACACACAATGATCATATTCACTTCTAACATATTTCTGACTCAACATGAAAGAATCAAAATTCTTATACCACTGCCGAGGCGACTGCTTCAGGCCATATAATGACTTCTTGAGCCTGCAGACAAATTTCTCATTGCGATGCTGAACAAACCCTTCCGGTTGTTCCATATAAATTTCCTCATCTAGATCTCCATGTAGAAAAGCAGTCTTAACATCTAGTTGATGTAACTCTAAATCAAACAAAGCAACTAAAGCTAACACAATTCGAATTGAAACTATTTTAACAACTGGTGAAAAAATCTCATGAAAGTCAATGCCTGCTTTCTGAGAAAACCCTTTTGCAACCAATCGCGCTTTGTACCTGTCCTCCGTATCATTCACACCCCGTTTCAGCTTGTAAACCCATTTACACCCCACAATTTTCCTGTCTTTCGGAAGCTCAACCAGATCCCATGTGCCGTTCTTACTCAAGGCCATCATTTCGTCCTTCATGGCTGCTTTCCACTTGTCACTATTCGAACCTTCTATTGCTTCCTGATAGCATAGAGGTTCATCATCGTTAGCGGTCAAAGAAACTGAAGTAACATAATCATCATACCTTTTTGGAACACGTTTTATCCTTGTAGACCTCCTTAAAGTTGTTTCTGGTTGACTACCATCTGTAGGAACTTCTTGCCGATCAGTATCTGAGACCTGTTCATGATCTAAACCGAAACCCTGTTCATGTTCTGAAACCTGTTCATGACTAGTATCTGAACTATGGTCATCATGACTATCATTAGAAGTGCTATCAAACTGAATGTGCTGAAAGTCAGATACATCATCCTGTTTCAATCTACTATCTACATTTAACTGTACAAGAGAGGATTCATCAAACTTTACATCTCTGTTGATGATGATTTTGCGGGTAGTAGGATCCCACAATCTATATCCCTTTGTTCCAACACCATACCCAACAAAGATATACCTTTTAGACTTTGGATCTAACTTAGTTCGCCGATGTTTAGGCACTAGAGCATATGCATCACAACCAAACACTCTGAGTTTAGAATAATCACAAGGGTGTCCTTTCCATACCTCTTGCGGAATCTTGCAGTCTATTGCCGTCGATGGAGATCGGTTTATCACATAACAAGCTGTTGCCACCGCTTCCGTCCACAACTCCTTTTGCAACCCGGCGTTACTCAACATACTCCTTGCTCTCTCTAGAAGAGTCCTGCTCATGCGTTCAGCAACTCCATTTTCCTGAGGAGTATAAACCGTGGTCTTATGTCTCTCGATCCCTGCATCCTTGCAATAGCTGTCAAACTCCTTGGAAGTAAACTCACCACCATTGTCAGTTCTTAAACACTTTATTGTTCTACCAGTGCTGTTTTCTACCAATGCTCTAAACTGTTTGAAAATTGTAAAAACATCAGACTTCTTTTTCATCATGTAGACCCACACCTTCCTAGAAAAGTCATCAATGAACGACACAAAATATGACGAGCCACCATATGACGCTGTAGGGGCTGGACCCCAAACATTTGAATGAATATAATCAAGTATCCCTTTACTAGTATGTTTGCCTGTTTTAAATTTTTGTTTACTTTGTTTTCCAAACAAGCAATGCTTACAGAAATCTAACTTTCCAGACCTTAGATTAGGAAGTAATTTGCGATCAGCCAAAATTTTCAACCCTCTTTCGCTCATATGGCCCAACCTTTAATGCCATAGGCGAATGGAACTACTGTCATGTTCAGACACCGTAGACACATGAACTGACCCTGTTCTTCCTTCTAACTGAAACAGATTTCCTACTTTCTTAGCTTTCATTACTAGTAAGATACCTTTATAGATTTTCATAACTCCACCTTGAATTACAGTTTTATATCCATTCGAATCAAGTGCTCCTAATGAAATTAGATTTTTCCTTAAGTCTGGAACATGTCTCACATCTGTTAATATTCTAGTTGTGCCATCAAACATTTGCAGTTGTATACTTCCTATCCCAACAATATTAGATGTGACATCATTACCCATGTACACGACTCCATCATTAACTGATCTATACGTCTAAAACCATTCTCTATGAATACACATGTGGTTTGATGCACCGGAATCTAACAACCAATGTTGATCATGATTTGACATATTAACAGACAACACTTCGTCGCTCATACCTGAACCAGATGCCGAACCTGTATCCGTCGCATTTGCCTCCTTCTTCTCTGTCGAAGAGTCTCCTTTCTTCTCTGTTTGCTGTCTCTTCCAGCAGTCTTTCTTCAAGTGCCCCGATTTTCCACAAAACCAGCACTTCACTTTGCTCTTCTTCCCTTTCGACTTTGAACGCGAATCGCTGCGCTTACCTGAGCGTCTTTCTCTAGAACGACCTCTAGCCATCATTGCCTCTGATGTAGAGGTGTCAGCATTCGACTTCTTCCTCGTCTCCTCAGACAACATGGCTCCAACCACATCGTCAAGCTCAAGGACAGCTGCATTACTGAAGCTTATGGAAGTAACAAAGTGATCCCACGATTCAGGCAATGTACACAATAGAGTTATTGCCTTATCCTCTTAATCAAATTTTACATCTAGACTTTGTAATTGTACCAATAGAGTATTGAAAACATTCAGATGGTCAGTAACCGAGGTACCTTCCTTCATCCGCAAACTGTATAGCTGCCGCTTCAGGAGAATCCGATTTGTCAAGGACTTCGTCATGTAGAGCTTCTCGAGCTTTATCCACAAGCCTGCGGTGGTCTTCTCTGACACAATATTGAACAGAACGTCATCTGCCAGGCATAACCGAATTGCGCTCAGAGCTCTGTCATCCAACTCAACCCATTCATCCTCCGTCATGGAAGAAGGCCTTTTGCTCCTCCCCAACAGTGCTTTCGCCACGCCTTGTTGAACCAGCAGATCGTGCATCTTTAGCTTCCAGATCTCGAAATTGTTTTTGCCATTGAACTTCTCAATTTCAAACCGGGCATTTTGAGTTTTCGCCATCTTGTTTCAGCAAAAAAACACAGTAATCTCCAGAACCAATTTTCAAATAAAGAATGCCCTTTTTTAAAAAAAAAATGCCTTTAAAAAAAAAATTGCCCTTGCCTTCCTTTAAGTGCCTCTCACTGCCTTTTAAAAAAAAATAACCTTCTCCTTCCTTTAAAGTGCCTTTCACTTCTTTTAAAAAAATATATATATCCTTCACTTTTTTCTCATACCATATTCAAATGGTATTCACATTACCATATCCAAAAATCAAATCGATTTTTTTTTTTTAAAGGACCACTTCAAAAATACCATAAAAAAATGGCACTTCCTTTTATACCATATGCAAATGGTAAAAAAAGAATTTACAAATCGATTTTCAACTTTTATAAAGCCTTTTCTTTCATACAAATCGATTTACAAAAAAGATGTTAAAAACCTTTATGGGCCACACATCGATTTTTTTCATATGCATTTTAATATAAAAGATGTCAGAGCATTAATGTGATAGAATGTGTTAAACTCCAAATCGATTTAATACAATCGATTTATTTAAAAAACACAAATCGACCTTTTTGTTTTTTAATCAAAAAACTTAAATCCGTGGCGCTACTGTGTGATACTCCGTGCCAATCAAGAAACTTAAAACAGAAATACGCACTCATCTTTACCGCTAACTCCTTTTGAACGCTGTCTTTTCAAGCTTTGAACAGCAGGCCACTGCTTCAGCATTCTGATCCGCGCGACTGTTCCTGGTTACAAAGAACCCAGCATATGTGATGCCGTATGTGATGTCAAACACATCTCTACAGTACTTGATTACAGGCAGCGTATCCTTGCTGATAATCGCTGGCATGAGCTGCAAGAGCAGCAACTTTCAACTCAAAAACTCCACGCACAGAAATCCGACCTCTGCTGTCAACGCCACCCTGCTGTTGACGCCACACTGGGTTTCTTTTAATCTGCACGCACTCTGCAGTCACTCAGACAGCATACGCACCTCCTCCACTGCGTGCTCCTCCAACACGCTCTGATACCAATTGTTGGAATAATCACAGCGGAAACCATTAAACAATTAACACACAACAAATAAATCATGCACAAGAAGACACAGTGATTTTACCGTGGTTCACCCAAACCTCCTGGGCTACGTCCACACAACAGGGCATTGGCAATCTTATTAATTCAAACAGGAGATTACATAATTCACACACCCACACACACTCTCCAAAACAAACGTATGGATACTTGTTATATAGCAGGAGAATCTAACAGCCTCATAAATCCTCTCAACTCAAATTTAGGATGCATTAACTCCCTCCCAACAAACTGGAGCTAATCTAGGAACTAATTCCTAATTTTTGTCACCTACTGAGATTTTGCCTATTTTATCCAAAACAGAAAATCTCAACACTAACCAGTTGGAATTTTCTTTGGGGTTTTTATTGTTATAGGAAAGTTTTATCTCACAAATTTATTGCATGCATGAATTTATAGGTCGAAATAGCGGTTGCGCCTATATACTCTTACGGCTATTGTAAAATGATCTCATTCATTTGGGTTTAAGTCTTCTCATGTATTTTTTAAATAAAAATAAATATTTATGCTACTTTCGGCTAACCTTTCTATTTCGAATTTCTTGGATGTATGGGAGTTTTTATGCAGAAAGTTTTTTTTAAAAGAAAGGTTTTTCGACACAATTTTTGTCTTTTTTTGTTAAAGGGAGTTTGACTTTAGTTTAATAGGTTGTTATATGAAATCTTCATCTATATTGTACTAGCGTCTGAAACCATACCCGGTCGGAGTTGGCTCGGAGATTAGGGGAAATCGATTTAGACATGAAGCTTTTAAAATTATTATTGAGTTGTTTTTTAATAGATAGGTTTTCGACCTTTGGTGTTATACCTCATGCATCCTTAGTGTACATTGACTATATATACATATTTATCTATTTATTTTCATGGAGAAAAATTATGCCGCATGCATTGTAATGCAAATCAATTTCTTTTATATACTCCTCCCCGCACCTATTTTCCAATACGATTGTTTCTATTATGAAAGGTATCAAATGGGAAATAGAAGGGTTATATTTTACCTCTAACCCTAGACATGATTCATTGTAAAATATTTTCTTTTATCTTTTATATGCATCTATGTCTGTTTATAAATGCATGCCATGATTCTAAGGGACTTCTTATCAATCTTTGCAATGTTTTCATTTAAAGAACAATCAACTCTTTTCTCGGTGTCAATATATTATTCGGATATCTCCTCTTTTTTTAGATAGATTTATTTAATTTTCTATACCAAACAAATATAACACAAAGAGTTTCCCTTAGATTACCTTTTCTACTATGCATGTATTTGTATTTACATTGGATTGTTTTAATGTTTGTTTAATTTAGTTGATTTATTTATCTTTGTAAGAGTATATTTTGGAACTCGGATTCTCAAGGAATATCTATATTGCAGAACCCCATCCATACTATCTAGGTCCTAACTAACCCATACAGGTTTTTTCCCACAGTATATACCATATGTAATTATATATGTAAGAACTTTTAGTAAATAATTTACTGTAATCTAATTTACTATCCACTACCGGAAATAAATGCAAACATCCATTATAAGAATTCTTTTTTCTGTAAGTATTCTGTTTCCTCTTCACATAGTTCTTAACTTCCATGGAAACTATTAATTAGTGAGTTCTCATTCCTTCAAACATATTATTTATTTGCTGTAAAAAAATCCTTACATAGATTTTTTTTTTTTCAAACACATAGTCTTTCTACAAAAATACACAATTAGTCACACAAAAAAATTACATTGAAAAAATAAATTCATGTAAAGTTTTTCTTGCATTCAAGTAATTAACCTACATTTATCTGAACTGAGGAACAAGTTAAAGGCCTTCACATACCACCGAATCTTGAACCAGTATTCATAGACGGTTGAAATAATTATATTATTTGTGTATTAATGGAGAAAAGGTTACATAAGTTGTAACGTATCTCCTTAGTTTAGGATTTGTTCCTACAATTTAGGAGTCTGTTTGCAACTTCCTGATTTCTTGTGATGTACTTAAAGATGTAATTTCTGATTCATGAATGCAAAGTGAACGCAGAGTGATCTCTCCATTTGAGTGTAGTCTCCAGGTGCAGTACTCACCTGAGAGCTACAACTCCTTCTTTTCAATTCTGTGCATATTTTATCTTGGTATCAGAACTCAGATTGGGTTAGCCTAATATTTTATTGCCTTTGTGGCTGAATTGCCTTCGTGGCTAAAAGTTCCTTTGTGGTCGCGTGTACACGAGAGCTGTGTTTTCACAGAGCTTTGTGCTCGATCGAGCAGGTGGACTGCAGTAACACCTGGCTCATGGACTCACATGATTTTTTAATCTTTGAGCAGAAGGGAGTTGGCACATTTTCTTTTCTAACAGTCGCGCCAAGAAGCACAATTGGCGCATCTGTTTGGCCCGTACCCACGCCAGCGCGCCAAATCGCGGGATTGGCGCGGAATCACACAGAAAAATCGCGCAAGGATTTTGACTCACGTGTTTTTCGTTTTGGACGTGGATTTTCCGTTTTGGGCACAAAATTTCTGTTTTGGGCGCGGATTTTTTGCTCCGGAAGGCGCCACCTCACCTTCAGTGGAAGATCTGCGAGAAGCCTCACTTCGCTGGAAGACCTGCGGGAAATTGTAGATCAGAGAAGTTGTGGATCTGTCCGGGAGAGGCAGATCAGATTAGTTTTGTGGTTGTATTGGGAAACAACGGATTTTCTCATTGGAGCAAGATTATTTTATAGATTTGCCAGATATTGTTGGATCTGAACCGAAGATACAGTGGGTGGATAAGGAGAACTAGCAGAGTAGTGGAAAATCGGTTGTTAAGATCTGACAGGTATTGATTTTTTTTTAATCAGATAGGTAGATTCATTTACTTGTATATCAGTTCAGAATGAGTAACACTATGGAATCATATCTCCACGAGTCTCGCAAACTCGATGGATCTAACTTCACGAATTGGAAGTTTAAGATTCAGACCCTGCTTGAGGGTGCGAATGCATGGTCGATAGTTACAGGAGATGAGCAGAGGCCAAATTTGATCACAGGAGCGACTACACAGGAACAAGAATGGGATAAGAGAGAAAACAAGGCGAAATTTTTTCTGAAGATGTCCATCAAGGACAACATTATCCCTCATATCAGAGAATGTAAAATGTCCTCTGAGATCTAGACGACCATCGAAAGTTTATATCAGACCCAGAACACAAATCGTATTATGGCACTCAAAGGAAATTTGTTTTCAATGAAGATGGACAAAAGTGAGACTGTTGTTGCATTCATCGCGTGAGTTAAAGATGTGAAAGACTGATTGGGAGACATCAGAGAGAAGGTGTCTGATTCTGATCTTGTCACAATCACGTTGAATGGGATGAGAGATGAATATCAAATGTTCATCACTGGATTGGCGACAAGAGAGAAAGCTCCTACATTTGAAGATCTAACAGGGATCTTGCTGCAAGAAGAGGAGCGGCAGCAAAATTTGAAACCCTAGAGCGATGATCTTGCTCTGATGGCGAAACGACGATCATTCAGAGGGAAGCTGCCACAGCAGCAATCACAGTCACAACAGAAACAACAGCAGAGAGGAGGAGGTACATCGCAGAAGAGTCTGTATAGAGGTATGTCTGTAAATAATCCTATAAAAAGATGTTATTATTGTGGAAAGAAGGGTCATATACAGATGGAATGACTTAAGAAGCAGGCAGATGATGCAAATAAAAATTTGGCGATAGTGAAACATTGACGATACTTTGTTGAAGAAGATGAAGATCTCAGTCATGAATTTCGATTGTTCACAACTGACTGTGCCCTTTCAGCATCTAATGAGGATGACATCTTGTATGTCGATTCTGGTGCATCCTCTCACATGACAGGTAAGAAGGAATATTTTGAAAATCTTGAAGAAAGTACACATGGATAAAAAATTTATTCAGGAGATGATAGTGGATACAAGATTAAAGGCTATGGGAATATTCCGGTAAAATTACTAAATGGTGATATCATTTGTCTTAAAAATGTTTTATATGTACCCAGAATTAAGAAAAATTTGATATCTGTATCCATGATAACTGATCAAGATATGCAAGTCGAATTCTTTAAGACTCATTATGTCATAAAGGATTGCAGGAAAGAAATTGTTGCAACATGCGTGCGTGTAGGAAGCCTATATATAATGGATGTGAAAAGTATACCACAGCAAGACATGGTTGTAGGTGGATCGACAGCCAAAAAAATCTGGCACCAAAGATTCGGTCATCTGAATTTGCAGGACCTCATGTTATTGTAGAGAAAAGGTATGGTCGAGGGACTCCCTGTCTTTCACAGTACTCAGTTAAATTGTGATGGATGTGCCTTAGGTAAAATGGATAGAGAAGAGTTTCCTGTGCATGATAGAAGGAAGGAAAGAGATATCCTAGAATTAGTGCATACTGATATATGCGGACCTATGCAGACGAGGTCGCTAGGCGGAGCATATTACTTTCTTTTGTTTACTGATGACTACACTAGATATTCATGGGTTTATTTTCTGAGTAAAAAGAGTCAGACTTTCCAGTATTTTATAGAATTTAAAACCTTGGTGGAAAAACAGTTTGGAAAAAGAATAAAAATTATCCGCTCTGATCAAGGGGGAGAATATAGGTAAGGGGAATTCATGAAATTCTGCAAATCTCATGGGATTGTTCAGCAGTTTACAGTGCCACACGCACCACAACAGAATGGAGTGGAAGAGCACAAGAATAGAACCTTAGTGGAGTGCGCAAGGAGCATGTTACAAGGTAAGGCTCTATCTAATAGTTTTTGGGCAGAAGCTGTTAATACTGCTATCTATTTAAAGAAGAGAAGTCCTACTAGATATCTTGGCTTCAAAACCCCTTTTGAAGCTCTATCTGGACTCAAACCAACAATAAATCATTTAAGAGTATTTGGGTCAAAAGAATTTTCCCATATACCCAAAGCTGATAGGAAGAAATTAGACCCTAAAGTTATCAAATGCATCTTTGTTGGATATGGCACAGAATTTAAGGCATATAAGTTGTTCAATCCTGAGTCTCATAAGATATTTGCAAGCAGGGATGTAGCGTTTCATGAACAGGTTCAAGAAGGGAAAGATGACAGTGATGATGATTGGCACATTCCATTGTTGATGGAGGAAAGCAGCGAGGATGAACGAGAGCAGGAGTAGAAAGAGGAGCAGAAAGAAGAGCAGAAAGAAGAACAGGAAGAAGGTGATAATGCTAGCCCAAATAAATCTGAAGAAAACAAATTTGAGGTAAGTCCCCTACCAAGGAGATCAGGTAGGAAGACTAAAAAACCATCGAGATTGAAAGACTATGCTTTGATGTCAAATATTTTGAACATTGTAGAACCCACCAATTACAAAGAAGCTAGTCAATCTGAGGCATGGAGGGCTGCAATGAAAGAAGATATTGAATCTATCATTAGAAATAACACTTTGGATTTAGTTGAAATTCCTAAAGATAAAACACCCATAGGATGTAAATGGCTATTTAAACCTAAAATGAATGCAAATGGAAGTATAGAAAAACTAAAAGCTAGGTTGGTTGCAAAGGGGTACTCACAGCAAGAAGGTATAGATTTTGATGATACCTTTGCACCTGTAGCAAAGTTAAACACTATCAGAATGCTTATTTCTCTAGCAACTAAACACAATTGGGAGCTACACCAACTTGATGTTAAATCTGCATTTTTAAATGGTGAATTAAAAGAAGAAATTTACTTAGTACAACCTGTAGGGTTTTTAAAGAAGGGGAAGGAACATCTTGTTTGCAGATTGAAAAAGGCTCTATCTGGATAAAAACAAGCACCCAAGTCTTGGTATTAAAAGATTGATTCTTTCTTTTTAGAGCATGGTTTTCATAAGAGTTTGAATGACCCAAATTTGTATACCAAGTACAATAAGCAGGGGTAGATTATTTTGATTTCCTTGTATGTAGATGACATGATTATAATAGGAAATGAAGATAATTTACTCAAAGAAATCAAAAGGCTTATGGCACAAGTTTTTGAAATGAAAGATCTCGAAAGTATCCATTACTGTCTAGGATTGGAAGTATGGAGAGATACTGGGAAAACTTTTCTTACCCAAGGAAAGCATGCCGGAAGTCTGCTGGAAAAATTTGGCATGGATCAGTGTAGATCAACAACAACACCATTGCAGCAGAATTTGAAGTTATATAGTGACGATGGCACTAAGGAGGTAGATGCCACTATGTACCGACAACTAGTTGGGAGCTTGATATATCTCACAACAACCAGACCAGACTTGGAATACTCTGTTAGTGTGTTGAGCCAATTCATGTCAAAACCACTTGAAAGTCACTGGGTTGCAGCAAAAAGCGTGTTGATGTATCTTTGTGGTATTGTTAATTATGGAATTTTATACATTGACACATGTGATGTTACTTTAGCAGGTTTTTCAGATTCAGACTAGGCAGGTAACTTGGATGATCGGAGGTCTATCACAGGTTACGCATTCAGCATAGGATCCGGGGTCATATCATGGAGTAGTAAAAATCAAAGCACTGTAGCATTATCTTGATATGAAGCTAAGTACCAAGCATTGTGTGCAACAACGTGTGAAGTGATCTGGTTGAGAAGGCTTCTGAATGATGCGGGAGAAGAAAAAAAAAACTCAACCTCCATTAAAAGCGACAACCAGAGCACCATTAAACTAGCATACAATCCATTGCTTCATAAAAACACCAAACATATTGACACTCAGTTCCATTTTGTTAGAGAGAAACTACAGCCAAAAGAAATTATTGTTGAATATTGTAAAACTTGTGACAATATGGCTGATATTTTTACTAAGCCCCTTGCACATGTGAAGTTTGAATTGTTTAGAAGGATGCTAGGAGTTCACGATAACCCTTTCTCTATTAAGGGGGGGAAGTTGAAAATAACTATATTATTTGTGTATTAATGGAGAAAAGGTTACATAAGTTGTAACGTATCTCCTTAGTTTAGGATTTGTTCCTACAATTTAGGAGTCTGTTTGCAACTTCCTGATTTCTTGTGATGTACCTAAAGATGTAATTTTTGATTCACGACTGCAGAGTGAACGCAGAGTGATCTCTCCGTTTGAGTGTAGTCTCCAGGTGCAGTACTCACCTGAGAGCTACAACTCCTTTTCAATTCTGTGCATATTTTATCTACAAATCCTAAACTAAGGAGATACGTTACAACTTATGTAACCTTTTCTCCATTAATACACAAATAATATAATTATTTTCAACTCCCCCCCTTAATGGAGAAAGGATTATCCTAAACTCCTAGCATCCTTCTAAAAAATTCAAACTTCACACTTGCAAGAGGCTTAGTAAAAATATCAGCCATATTGTCACAAATTTTACAATATAGACTCCCTCCTAATCTACCCTTTAAATGGCAGGATACTAAGATATTAAATTTTTCAGAGTTTTCCTTTGGATTGTATCTCATGAACCCTCGGTAGTGTCCTACTTAATTATCTAGGTTCCATGAGTTTTTCTCTCCCACTATTTTTTATAAAAACCATCTTTATCTCCCACAATTATTTAAAAAAAATTCACAGTCTATGGAGTTCGTATCTAACCATAGGAAAAAAAATCATAGATTGTGGTCTGTAATCTGTATTTATGCTCTTTTCTCTCAAAAGAAACTGAAATAAGGAGGATTTATTTATTTTTAGTCCTCCAACTATTTTTTTCATGACATTTAGGGGTTAATCTCATGTGTTATCCTTTTACTTTTTACTGAGAGAATTAACTAGTTAAAAACAATTCCTAATAATTTTAGTGTCAAGTAATAAACACATTATAATATTTATCACATGCCTCTCAATTAATCCTTAGCCAATAATTAATCAAAATAAAATAAAGTCCTATAGTCACTTTTCGAGAGGTGTTACAACTCCCCCCCAACTAAAAAAAATACACCATCGCCAGTGTACTTGCATGAGTTCATACTCATTTCAATAGAATTGAGAAATTATTTTGCATCTCATCCTCTAATTCCCAGGTAGTCTCCTCAGGTCCAAAGTGCCTCCATTTCACTTTAACCTGGGTTATGGTTCGATTCCAAAGGATAATGTCCCTCCAGTCTAAGATTTATTGTGGTTCGACCTAGAATTCTCCTTCCAGTTTGACCTGTACCGCATGCCAATCAATTAAATGGGATGGGTCATGTAAATACTTCTTCAACAATGACACATGAAAAATATTATGAACTTTAACATGTACTTGTAATTCTAAATGATAAGATATTAGCCTAACTCTAGCTAGAATCTCAAAAGGTCCACAAAATCGTGGAGCTAGTTTAGAATAGCTTCCCATATTTAAGGAGATATTCTTTGGTTTTACTTTGAAATAAACAAATTATCCTATGTTAAATTATTTTTGTTTTCTTTTGAGATCAATGTAACTCTTTTTCCTATCTCGGGTTTCCTTAAGGTTTTTCTTGATCTTTTTTATCATTTATTCCATTTCCTACAATTGTGTTGGTCCTATCATGAGTGTGTCTTCTAGTATACACAAATCGAAAGTAACAAGGCATAATTCTCCATACAATGCTTCAAAGGGGTTCATCTTAGTGAGGTTTGATAGCCATTATTTTAGGTAGTCTCAACTAGGTGTAGAAACGCTTCCCACTTAGTGGGTTGGTTCATAACATATGTATGGAACATATCTTCCAACACCTGATTAACTCTCTTTTTCTTTCCATCAATTTGCAGATGATAGTTAGTAAAGAACTTTGCATCCCTCTCCAATATCATAGTTTTAGGTATTCCATGTAATAGAAATATTTCTCTCATAACAACCTTTGCAGCTTATGCAACCTTATAAGTGGACTGTAAAAGAATAAAGTGAGTAACTTTAGTTAATATTTCCACTACCACCATAATGGAGACATGTTTTTTTTGTTGTTTTGGGTAAACTAATAATAAAGTACAGGGATATCACCTCCTGTTTCCATTATGGAATTTCCAAGAGATTCAATAATCATGCTAGATGTTGATGTCACACCTTCACCAATTGACATTCCTGACATCTTGTTGGATATTTTCCAACCTCCCTTTTCATTCTTTGTTAATTTTGTATTCTAATTGACTTCCTTGTATAATTTTTATTCTCACTTTGTTATAAATATTTATATAATTCAGATTATTTATTTTTGTTCTTTTTATTTGTTTCATTTTTTTTTTTCAATTTTACTCACCCCTATATCACACAACTGTCTTGAATTTTGGCATAAAGTATCATCCACCATGTTTTCCTTCCCTTTAATATGATTTATATTAACATCATATTTTATTGATAATGAAATCCACCTACCATGCATGGAATTCATGTCAATTTATATGAAAAATTATTTCACACCAATATGATATGTTATCAAGGTGAATTTTTCACCTATTAAATAATGCCTCTAAATTTTAAGGGCATGGATAATAGTTTCTAACTCCATATCACAAACGACACAGTTTATCTCTTTTTCTTTTAACTTGTGAGATTCACATGCTACCATTTCTCCTTCCAACATTAATACTCCTCCCCGTCCTTCCAAATAGGCATCAGTGTACAAAAAAAATTATTTATTTGGGTCTGTTATTTGTAGGACAGATGCTGTTAAAAATATGACAACAAAATTATAAATAATGTAATTTTGGGAAAATTACTTATTGACTGTTAATTGGTTGAGTAATGAAATAAAAAAATAGGCTCAAGATAAATTGGATGGCCCGAGAGGCTTGTATGTATGGAGAATCATTTTTTTTAATAAGAGTTTCTAATCCCTTGCCCCGTGGATGTTTCCTTGACACCCTGTCAAGGTTTTACCACGTAAAATTTTGTGTGTTTCTTTACGTGAATTTGTTTCTCCCATTTTTTTTCATTCAGTTATAATGTATTTCTTTCTCCTTTGATATTTCCCCACAATAAGTGGTATCGGAACCATTTTAAAACAAAGTTGAAATTCCTTCACTCTGAGAGAAGTCTGAGGTCTCTGTGGGTTTTTCCATTCGCCGAAAAAGGAGCAAGAATGCACCATGAGAGAGGGAGGTCATTTCCATCTGCTGTGAGAGTGGTAATTGACAGCCAAGTGGAACACCTGCAACTGCATTGTGCAGAGCAATTGTCGACACCGCAAATCGCCTTCAGAGTAGCTTGGCCCTGCACTGGAATTTCTGGAGGAAAACAAAGGAGTTTCGATGGTTGATGATGAAGTGCGTGACCTTGCTGCTCTTCCGAACGAGAAGCTTCTACCTGAGTGAAATGCATATATGGTTGCAGAAGAAATTACGACCTGGAGAATGTTGGGGATGCCATTAGAAATGAAATCGACTACCTATTTGTTGGAAATGAAATTGACTGCCCTTTTTTTTTGGAAAAATATCCCGTGAGAAAAATTGAGGCCGTTGTTCTGACTGAGTGAGGATCTGGTAGAGATTGAAGCTGCCATTCTGACTGAGCAAGGATCTGGCAGAGATTGAAGCCGCGGTTGATTAACATTCGACTGCAGAGGCATGCTCATCGAAAAGCCAACAAAAACAAGTAAAGAAAGGTATTCTTGAAACAGATTTTTTTTTTATTCAGTGAAGAAATTGAGAACAAAACTGTTTATTTAAAAAAGGGTACAAGTTTTCTATAGAACTTTTTAGGTGGAAAAGAAAAAAGAAAAAATAGAAATTGTATTTTTCTAGTAGAAGAAAGAAGGGTTTCTACAGAACTGATTTGGGAACTGATTTGGTGAAAAAAGAAGAAATTGAAATTTGTTTTTATTTCTATTAGAAGAAAGAAAAATCTGAAACTCTTGAAACCCTAGGAGAAGAGGGGAAGAATTTTTTTTTCACTGACCCTAGTTCGATATTAAAGAAAGAAGGGAAAACTAGGAGGAAGAAATGGCAAAAATGATAAATGCAAAGTTCGAGGTGGATAAATTCACCAAGAAAAACAATTTTGCTTTGTGGAAACCGAAGGTTAGGGATTTGCTTGTGCAGCAAGGGTTGCACAAAGCATTAGACAGGGTAAATAAAAAACCGACAAGCATGACAAGTTTAGACTGGGAGGACTTGGATGCTTGAGATCTCAGTACCATTCGGTTATGTTTGGCAGATGAAGTTCTCTTCAATATTGTTGGAGAGAGTACAACTGAAGGGTTGTGGAAAAAACTGGAAACACTGTATATGACTAAATCTTTTACAAATAGAATCTATTTAAAAAGAAAATTGTACAGTCTTCGGATGAAGGAGGGTACGAAAATTGCAGATCACTTAAATGTTTTTGATACGCTTATTTGCTAGTTATCATATATCGAAGTCAAAATGGAGGAAGAAGACAAGGCAATAACCTTTTTGTGTTCCCTGTCTGAGTCATGGGATCACTTCATGACCTCAATCAGTTTGAGCATTGCCGATTCATTAAAACTTGAATCTGTCGTGGGTGCTCTCTTATCTGAAGAGGTACGAAGGAAATCTAGCATTGAGACATCTACACCTAAAGCCATGGTAGCCAGAGGTTGGTCAAAGGAAAGGGGGGAGAAAAAGAGGTTCTTCCATATCGAAGTCAAAGGGTGTCAAGAAGTGTAAAGGCAAGTGCTGGTACTGCAATAAACTCGGACACCTCAAGAAATATTGTTGGAAATGGAAGGAGTCGAAAAACCATAACAAGGAAGAAAATCAGGTTGATTCAGGTATGTTTGATGAGGTTTTAATTGTTGAAGCTCTCCCTGTTTGTAATGTCTCTCAAGATGATGATAATTGGCTATTAGACTCTGGTGCTTCTCATCATATGAGTCTGCACCGAAGTTGGTTTACCTCATATGAAACTGTAAATGGTAGTTTTGTATTCATGGGAAATAATGCATCTTGTCAGACTGTTAGGATTGGTAATGTAAAAATTAAAATGTATGATGGTACAGTTAAAATATTATCTAATGTAGGCATGTACCTGATCTAAAGAAAAACTTGATTTCCTTGGGAGTTTTGGATTCGAATGGTTATAAATTTACAGGTCAAAATGGAGTGTTGAATGTCTCAAAGGGAGCCTTGGTTGTGATGAAGGCTGAAAAGGTCAGAAATCTGTACAAACTCAAAGGAAGCACTCAAGTTAGTGAAGCAATGATCGTATCAGAGAAAGCAGAAGAAGGTTCTCGTCTATGGCATCAGCGGTTGGGTCACATGAGCGAGAAAGGTCTTCAGGTACTCATGCACCACAAGTTTCTTCCTGATTTGAAATCCTTGAAGTTGGATTTTTGTAAATATTGCGTGTTTGGAAAACAATGTAAACAAAGGTTCAAGACTGGAAATTATAATATTAAACAGATTTTAGACTACATTCATTCTAATCTGTGGGGACCATCTGCTACTGTGTCTTATGGAGGTGCATTATATCTCTTAACGTTTATTCATGATTTATCCCGAAAAGTTTGGGTCTATATGTTGAAAAATAAAGCTGATGTATTTAATGTGTTTAAACAATTTAAAACAATGGTGGAAAAGAAAACAGGCAAATCAATTAAATGTTTAAGAACTGACAATGGTGGTGAATTTACTTCTTTAGAATTTGAACAATTTTGTAAGGATGAAGGGATTGTTAGACATAAAACTATTGTTTATACCCCTCAGCAAAATGGCGTTGCTGAACGGATCAATCAGACTCTTATGGAAAGAGCCAGAAGCATGATCAGTAATGCTAAGTTGTAGAAGGAGTTGTGGGTAGAAGCAGTATCCACTACTTGTTATTTAGTTAACAGATCACCTTTAGTTCCAATAAACTGTAAAATTCCTAAATAATTTTGGTCCGGTCAGTCAAGTGTGATTATTCGCATTTGAATATTTTTGTTTGTGATGCCTATGCTCTTATTCCTAGAAATCAACGTTCAAAATTAGATCCAAAATCGAAATGTTGTGTCTTTGTTGGATATGATTATTCAATGAAGGGATATAGGTTGTGGGATCCTTCTTCATGGAAGATAGTCATTAGTAGAGATGTAAAATTTGATGAATATTCTCTTTTAAAATTAGATGTTGAAAAGGTTGAATAGGAGCAGGTATCGCCAAGTCAGAAAAGTCAATTAGAGACTAAACCATTTTCAGAAACTTGAAAGGAAGGAGAGACTTCTGATGAAAAAGGTGGAGAAGCAAAGGAAACTGGAGAAATTCCAGAACCAATTCAGCAATCAGTCACTCTATAAAGGTCTACAAGGGAAAGAACAACACCTAAATTGTATGAAGATTCTGCTTCATTGTTTGCATTGATTATTGAAGATGGGGAACCTTCTTGTTATCAGGAAGCAGTAGATGATGTAGATAACAAGATATGAGAAAAGGCTATGGAAGAAGAAATGGACTCCTTAGCCAAGAACAATACCTGCGATCTTGTAGAACTTCCTAGAGGGAGAAGTGTTGTTGGGTGCAAATGGGTCTTCAAGTTGAAAAGGAAAGTTGATGGAAGTATCGAGAGGTATAAGGCGATACTGGTTGCAAAAGGGTATTCTTAGATTGAAGGTATTGATTTTCATGATATTTTTTCACCAGTAGTTAAACTTGTTTCTCTTCGTACTAGGTTAGCACTAACTGCTTTACTTGACCTTGTGTTAGAATAGACAGATGTTAAAACAACCTTTCTTCAAGGTGATTTGAATGAAGAGATATATATGGATCAGCCATAAGGTTTTGTACAAGGTCGCAGCAGAAGATTAGATTGCAAGCTCATGAAATCTTTGTATGGCCTGAGGCAGTCACCCACACAATGGTACAAGAAGTTTGATTCCTTCATGGTGAGCCATAATTTTATCAGAAGTGAGTATGATCATTGTGTATAATTCAAAAGTTTCAATGGAATATTCATTATCTTGGTGTTGTATGTTGATGATATGCATATTGCAAGAAAAAACATGGAATAAATCAATAGGTTAAAGGCTAAGCTCTCTAAGACGTTTGAAATGAAGGATCTTGGAGAGGAAAAACATATCTTGGGCATGGAGATACATAGAGATAGGAAGAATGGTAAGCTTTGGTTATCACAACAGAAGTATGTGGAGAAAGTACTTGAAAAGTTCAGTATGAACAATGTGAAACCTGTTAATGTTCCATTAGCTTCCCATTTTAAGCTTTATTCGGATTTAAGTCCTAGAACTAATGAAGAAAAGAAGCATATGTCTTGTGTACCATATGAAAATGTGGTAGGAAACTTAATGTATGTGATGGTATCTACAAGACCTGACATTTCACATGCAGTTGGATTTGTCAGCAAGTTCATGGAAAATCCAGGAGAAGAACATTGGAGAGCAGTGAAATGGGTGCTTCGATATTTGAGAGGCACAAGTGACCCTTGCATCAGGTTTGATGATCGTGAAGGTTCAGTCTGCGGATATCTGGATGCTGATTATGCAGGTGATTTGGAAAAAAGGAGGTCTACTACATGTTATGTTTTTACTCTTGCAGGTGGAGTAATCAGTTGGATGTCAAAGCTTCAAGAGACAGTTGCTTTGCCCACTACTAAAGCAGAGTATATAGTTGCTTCAGATGCCTGTAAAGAGGCAATCTAGTTAAAATATCTGCTTGATGAGATTGGAAGGATGCAGGAGAAATTGAATTTGTTTTGTGATAGTCAGAGTGCTATTCATTTGGATACAAATCTAGCCTATCACAGCAAGACCAAGCACATCAATGTAAGGTATCACTTTGTGATAAATGTAATCGAAGGCGACAAAGTAGTTCTCAAGAAGGTCTGCACACAGGAAAATCATGCAGATATATTCACGAAGCTAGTTACAGTAGAGAAGCTAAGATGGTGTCTCGCTTGTCTCGGCTTGTAGAAAATATGATGAATGGGCATAGGCAAGGGATTAGGAAAAATATTTTCAAGGTGGATTTTGTTAAAAATATGACAAAAAAATTGTAGATAATGTAATTTTGGGAAAATTACTTATTGACCATTAATTGGTTGAGTAACGAAATAACGAAATAGGCTCAAGATAAATTGGATGGCCCGAGAGGCTAGTATGTACAGAGAATCATTTTATTTAATAAGAGTTTCCAATCTCTTGCCTCATGGATGTTTCCTTGACACCCTGTCAAGGTTTTACCACATAAAATTTTGTGTGTTTCTTTATGTGAATTTGTTTCTCCCGTTTTTTGTCATTCAGTTATAATGTATTTCTTTCTCGTTTGATATTTCCCCACAATAGGTGCTACAGTCAGCAAATTCTTTAATCTTTCAAATATTTCTTGGAATATTTGGGTCCATTTGAGCGTTACCACCTTATTATGCAAGGAAGTTATAGGATGGTCTATTCTTGAAAATCCTTCTATAAACTTGCAATAATATCTAGTTATTCTCATAAATGATCATACATTTGATACGTCCTTCAAGACTAGCCATTCAACAATATCTTTTACTTTCTTCATTTCCATCTCTATGACTTATTTAGATATAACATGACCAATATAATGTTTCTTATCTTGCTAGAATTCACACTTGCAATACTTTTCATATAACTTGTCATTACCCATAGTTTGTAGCGCTATTTCCAGGTGTTATTTGTGCTCTTCCAATGTCCTAGAGTATACCAATATGTCATTTATAAAAATAAACAAAAACTTAATGAACACATTATTAATTAAACACATAAATGTTTGTGATCCTGAAGAGTAAAAATATAAATTCATATTGCATGTATCATATTCGGGAGGATGTCTTGGGAATGTATTCCCCCTTAATCATTGGATAGTGATATCAAGATATGAGGCATATTTTTTAAAATACCATCACTCCACTAACATTATTGAACAAATCATCAATCCTTAAGAGAGGATACTTGTTTTTAATGTTTAATATGTTTAATTGCTAATAATTGATGCACAATATAAAGGTTTCATATTTGTTTTTGACAAAAATAACTAGTGAAACCCATGGTGACAAACTAGGACGTATGTATCCTTTATTAAGAATTTCATGCAATTACATTTTTAACTTTGCAAACTACGGTATACTCACTTGGTAAGGGGCTTTGAATATCAGGGTTGATCCTCGTATCAAATCTATGGAGAAATCTCTCTCCCTCTTAGGTGGTAGACCCAAAATATCATTGGGAAACACATCTTGGTGATATCGAATAATATACAAATCATCCACATACTTACCCTTTTTCTTTACTATTTGATTCTCAAATTGCATGGAAAAATATTGGTGCACTCTCCTTGAAGCTCATTATAACTGCAATGTTGTTATTTTTCATATAAATATGGGCCCAGGTATGTCCTTGATGACTTGTAATTCTCCACTTTGTGCTATACATGTAAAATTTTTATTTAAAAATTCCACAAAATACTAGTGCCCCTATAACCATTCCATCCCGTTCAACATCTCATAAGAGACCAGAGGTAATATGTTCAGGTTTATGCTGGTTGGATTCCGTTCAAGGTCACTTGAGATTTCTTTACCTAGTTTCTCACTTTCCTATTTTTCAGATTTAAGAATGTATTTTTCTAATACCCGAGGGCTAATATAACTTATACTAGCGCCAATTTATATCAATACATAAATGTTTTGGTTAGAAATGGTACCTTCAAGTTCCACCATCGTGGACTGATGTTCTGCTTGACGTCACTCCAACACAGTTCTAATGCATGGTATACTCCACGCTATGTCACTAATTATAGACTCATGATGTAAATGTTGTAAATTTTTCACAATTTTATTAGTATAGCGATACATTCGCAACAAATGGGGTTCTCCATAACCCCAACACCTTAAAAGTTCTTTGTCCTTACCATTGCCCCATTTATTAGCTTCTCCTTATTTGGTCCCAACTTGGGACTAATTTTGCACATTAGATGTCTAATTTCCATTTATGTTCTAGTTATGACCCTCATTACTCCTTCCAAACCATTTAAACAGTCCATATTCTTCGCTCTTTGTTCCCTCAATCATCTTTTCTTTTTCATTACTCAACGAGAACTTTTTTCTTTAACTCCTTTGTTTGAACTGCTAATAAAAAATTTTATATTTTCGCATTACTTGATCCATGTTTTTTGGTTTATCATATTCAATTACTTGAAATAAAGTCGAAGAAAATTCATAAAATGTTGTACTTTAAATTTTTCTTCTTTAAGATAGGGTTAATAATGTAGTAAAAGGGTAAACCTTGTTACCAATTCATCCAGTGACATTTTTACAATTATAAGTCATGAAGCTCATTTTCTCTGTCATCAAAATAACTCTCATTTTGGTACTTTCCTTTAAAAAATCTCTGAAATTCTTCCCAATCTAGTTATTTTCCTTACAAATTATGGAAAATCATCATTTCCTCAGACCATAATGAGTCATTTCCTTGTAGTTGGTATGTTTCCATCTTGACATTTAAGCTTGTGGAGTAAGCATACCCTTTGAAATGTTTATTAATATTTAGCAAACAAGCTTCAGTCACTTCTTCTGTTTCCCCATCAAAATTTGGAGGTCTAATTTTTCGAAATTACTCATGAAGCTCTACCAATGTCCTCTTCCTTGTCTTTTATCTCTTTTTGGAGGAGATATTCTCCTCTTTCTCAAAATTATTTTCCTTTTTATTGTATGCTACATCCTCCGCAATATTATGTTTGGACATTTCCCCTTGAATTTATTCATCCTTTATTTCTTTCATGGCTTCATGTTTTGATTTATTAGGTAAATTTTTTATCAATTGCTCTTGTTCTGCACCAGCTTTCATAAATTTCTCATTCCATGCATGCATATTTATTAATTTAGTCTACAAGTTCCTCATCATATCCAACAATTCTCTCGTAGAAATTTGTGCTCGTTTTCCTAATATTTCGTCCTCTCCAATATGTGTGTCCTATGGTTCATCCATTATGTATATTCTATGCAGTTCCTTCCTATGTGTGCTCTCTATCCTTTATGTACAAACAAAATCATTTATTAATTAGTGAAAATACATTCAGCCCAAAAGGTCATAGTTTTTTCAACCTGGGCTCTGATACCACTTGTAAAATCTCCCCATCAAATGATTATTATCACAATAAAAAATAAAATAAAGTCTAGTAAAACATAGGTTTTTCTTGTTTCTTAAAACCCATGTCTTCTTATTAATTTCATGCATAATCATTTCTAGTCACATTCACAGTTGTTAACTCATTGGTAGAAGAAAAATACCTAGACCATATAATATTTGAGCAATTTTTGTTTGGCATTAACTGACTAATACACTTGTCTATTACTACTACATTCACGTTCTTATATAGAAGACCCATCATTTATTTTTCTTTAGACCAAGACCAGGTATGGTTAAAACATCGTTTAATACACCTTCATATCTTTATAAGCTTTGAAATATTTTAATCAATCTATGTTATGAACATAAATAATCATTATATGTTATTTTGTAAGGGATTATATATAAATTATCAAACTACCTACAATGTAGTTCAAGTGCTATGGAAATTATGGCATTCATTTTTAACTTATGATGGCACTATCCCTTACAGTCCTAACCATACTTAATTTTTTTTATATCCATTTCATCAATCGAATGAAATGTTTATATAAAATTATATTTCTTGAATATGGGTTTAATGATAACCATACTATATTATTTCAATGATAGGAAAGTTGTTTCAGTTGTTATTTATAATAAAAATATGTTAGTTGATTGATTTTCCATTGTGCTAATTGACCTGGAAATGTGTGTTCATGCATTTGAAAATGGTATTACCAGTTTTCCTCCCGCATGGAAATTGTGTGACTATTATTATAATCAATAGTATTGATTCAAATGTATTATTAGATGACAAGGATTCATCTAATGGTGGTTAGGGTATCCATCTTTCTCCCATCCCGCTGGTGGTGCCCATCCTCTTTGAACCTTCTCAGAGAAAGAATTTTTTACAAGGGTTTTTTCCAAGTTAGTTTACAAACCCTAAGGGTTTCGCCTTGGAAAATTATGGACATTCCTTGCAATCTATCCAGATATTTTCTAATCCCTTATCCCAATATTTCCTAATGTTACTAGGTTTCTAGATGTATTTTCTTTACTGGTAATTCTTGAAGATCCTTTGTCAAATTATTTGTTAAATTTTGTTGAAATATTAAAGTCACCTGCCATCCTTGGGCAGGAAGAAAAAGAGTACAAAGGTGGCAGCGAAATTTTGAAGTGCACGACACTGTAAATTAAAGAAGCATGGAAAAACTGTAAGGAATAAATTAACTTTTGATGGGCCACAACCACATATTGCGGGAGAAGTTAATATTGTGATGGGCGTAGCCGTTTATTACAGTAGAATGAAGATTTCCCGTAGATATGAACTACGGAGGAGTAGACTTATTAAAAACAGTCATTTTGGGCATTTAAAGCCTTCAACAACCAAGAATGGAGAAAATTGTTCAAACACGTGGAATTCCTTTTTATTTTTGAATGGCGGGACAAGTGGTCCCCACCACTTATATGCTAAATCAGAATCTTAAGTTTTTGGAGTAGTGTCTTGTTGATGTGAAGATTTGTGATGCGATCCAATCGCAATCGCAAATCGCAATATATATGAAACGTAAAACAAATGTCTCGCAGATGTGGTAGAGTTCCACAGTGGAATGGTTGTGTATAATATACAACCAAAACATATATATATAAATCGCCCTCCACCGTAGCTGAGGCCCATGGGTCCACAAGACCACGCAGCAGTGTTTTATTGTAATCGCAAGTCATGAATCGCAAAGGTTCAATCGGAGGACTTTTGTTATGTGCTCCGATCAAAGGCCGGACCCAATCGTGTTATATACCACAGTTTTTTTTCCAATCGCGTCCAAGATCCTGATTGCAATCGTAAGTTGTTAAGGTTTGGGCCCGATTGCATTATCAAATGGCGGACCCGATCCATCTTATATGCCACAGTTCATAGTTTGTCATCGCGTCTGGTTCTCAATTGGAGATTGCAATCGGAACCTCTTTGAATGGAGGCCCGATCACACAACGTTAAAGCATCGACCCGATGAAGTATATGGTAGATTTAAAATGGTCCATCGCATCCGCGTCTCAATCGCAATCACAAGTTTTGGTTGTTGGCACATATTTGTTTTACCGATTGTGATTGCGATGTGGTCCCTACCTAAATAGCCCGCATTATATTTGTTTTAATAGTTTTGTTTTAAAATTGTTTTAATATAGTTTTTCGTAATGTTTTTTTTATGCGACATATCAAAGCCAAAAAGGCCCACGAGCCTGTATGGCAGTATTATTATTATTTTTGTTTTCGCACAGCAGCATAGAACTGTAATACACAGCAATGTTGTTTTGAGAGACAGAGTGCTGTTTGATGAACATAGAGTTATTTTTTGCACTACGTTTGTAGAATTCACTCTTCATGTTATCCCTCTATATTGAGGAAGATTTGTAACAGGTTTTCTTAAAAAAGATATAGAAGTTTGTTTTACAGTTTCAAAATTCTGTCTCCTATCAAGAAGTTTTAAATTCTCTGTGTTAAGAGGAGAGGAGTTTACTCTCTCCATTTGGAATTCTCAATATTCCAACATGGTATTAGAGCTTGTTTAGGCTCTTTGAAGGTTTGAAAGAAGTTGAAGAAGAAGAAGACTTGTTGCAGCATTTCCTTCAGCAGAGTGAAAACTCAACAGAGGTCAAAAGTTCAGGTATTTCTCAATGATAACAAAGTTGTTGTTTTGTTTTAAAAGAGTGTGTTCTTTCAAAGAAAGGAAAGACAGTTTGTTTAAGTTCAGAGTTCAGTTTAAGAGTAATGGCTAGACCAAGCACTGGTATGAACATTGGAAATGTTCAGCTTCCACAATTTAATGGAAAGAACTATGATTATTGGGCCATTACCATGAGAGCCATGTTTGTCTCACAAGACTTATGGGAGTTTGTGGAAGATGGTTTTGTTGAACCAGCTGATGAGCAGGCTTTTAATGCCTTAACTCAATCAGAGAAGGATTTATTGAAGAACAATAGAAATAAGGATGCTAAAGCCCTCTTCTATTTGTATCAGGCAGTAAATGAGAGTGTGTTTCCAAGGATAGCAGTAGCCAAGAGATCCAAGGAGGCATGGGAAACTCTGAAAGTAGCCTATCAAGGTATGGAGAAAGTTAAGACAACAAAACTTCAATTGCTGAGAAGAGATTTTGAAACTCTTTGCATGAAAGAGTCATATAATTTAGACACATTTTTTACACATGTGATTGGGATTGTAAATCAGATAAGATCCCATGGAGAAACACTTGAAGAAAGAAGGATTGTGGAGAAACCCTTGAGGAGCTTGCCCTCAAAGTTTGATGTTATTGTTACCACCATAGAAGAGACCAGAGATCTCTCAAAGTTTACAGTATATGAACTTCATGCCTCACTTATAACTCATGAACAGAGATTGAGCCTAAATGAACACTCATCTCTAGATCACGCTAATTTGAAGACCCAGATGCCTTCAGGAAGAGGAAGAGGTCAAGGTAAAGGAAGAGGAAGAGGCAGAATCCAAAACAGAGCTGGAAGAATAGCCCTTCACATTCACATGGAAGGAGCAATAGTCAGAGTCAGAGCCACGGCCAATGCAATAGCGAGCAAGGTGGACATCAACACCAACATGCTCATGGACAGAGGTATGAGAAATCCAATGTCCAATGTCATTATTGCAAGAAATATGGGATAGAGGTATGAGAAATCCAATGTCCAATGTCATTATTGCAAGAAATATGGGATAGAGGTATGAGAAATCCAATGTCCAATGTCATTATTGCAAGAAATATGGGTACTATGCCAATGAATGTAGAAAGAAGTAGAGTGACATGAAAAATAGGGAGAATGCTAATGTAGCAAAAGAAGAAAAGAGCCCAAGTAATGTGCTGTTAGCATGTAATGTAGCACAGGATAGAGAAGATGATGTTTGGTTCTTAGATTCAGGATGTAGTAATCACATGACTGGGAACATAGCAATGTTTTCCAATATGGATGAAGAGATTAAATATGAAGTGACCACAGGGATTGATACTAAGATCTTTGTCAAAGGAAAAGGCAGAGTTAGTATTCGAGCTAGAAATGGGGAGCAGAAATTTGTCCCTGATGTATATTATGTTCCAGGATTGAAGTGTAATATTTTTAGCATTGGGCAGCTCATAAACAAAGGTTACAATGTAATATTTAAGGATGATGTGTGCACAATAAAAGATATTCCTCCAAGCAAGAAAATCATTGCTGAAATACAAATGACCAGCAATATAATATTTCCTCTCAAGCTCAACACTGACTTGAAGGGAAAAGGAAAGAGTATAGCAGCTGTAACATAAGAAGCCTTCTAGAAGGAAGAAAAAGATGAAAAGTGGTTATGGCACCTGAGATTTGGATATCAGAATTTCGGAGGATTAAATTTGCTGCACAGAAAAGGAATGGTAAGAGGTTTACCATTGATTGAGAAGCCTGACAGCCTATGTGAAGGCTGCATCTTGGGAAAGCAACACAGAGAAAATTTTCCATCAGGGAAAAGCATAAGGGAGAAAGCACCCTTAGAAATCATCCACTCAGATTTATGTGGGTCGATGCACACAAACGTCAGTTTCAGGCAGCAATTACATGCTGAACTTCATAGATGATTTCACAAGAAAAGTGTGGGTTTATTTTCTGAAATATAAGAGTGAAGTTTTTCAAAAATTTCGCCATTTTAAAGCTCTTGTAGAAAAATAGAGTGGGCAGTATATTAAAGCTCTCAGAACTGATAGAGGAGGAGAACATATCTTAAAGGAATTTCTGCATTTCTGCAGAGAGAATGGCATACACAAGAAATTTACCACAAGGTACACACCGCAACAGAATTGAGTTGCTGAAAGGAAGAATCGAACCATAATGGAAATCGTGAGAAGCATGCTAAAGGCAAAACACTTGTCTAATGAGTATTGGGAAGAAGAAACAAATTGTGCTGCGTATATTTTAAATAAATGCCCTACAAAAGCTGTGATGAACAAAGTTCCAGAAGAAGCGTGGAGTGGAAGAAAAGAAGGAGTCACCCACATGAGAGTTTTTGGATGTGTGGCATATGCACACATTCCTAACAAGTTGAGAAAGAAGTTGGATAGTAAGGGGGAGAAGTGCATTTTCCTTGGATATTGTGAAGATTCCAAAGGATACAAATTGTATAAACCATCCAAAAAGAAGTTTGTAATAAGCAGATATGTGCAATTTATTGAAGAGGAAGCATGGGATGGAAGCATTGAGAAAACAGTCAATGTTAAGAGTTGTTTATCTCATGATGAAGATGAAGGAGATGTGGTTTAAATTAACAACCCATCCACTGCACAACCTCCAGCAACGCAAGGACATTGGACATTGGATTTGTCATACCTCTGTCCATGAGCATGTTGGTGTTGATTTCCACCTTGCTGGCTGTTGCATTGGCCGTGGCTCTAACTCTGACTATTGCTCTTTCTCAAGGGTGTTCTCGCTGCAAGGACATTGGACATTAGACAGGTAATGATGATTACCTTATTGAGAATTTTAAAGCAGTCATGAAAGATGAATTTGAAATGACTAACATGGGTTTGTTGAGATACTTCTTAGGAATAGGAGTAGAACAAAATGAAAAAGGAATTTTTATTTCTCAAGCAAAGTATGTGAATCAAGTTCTAGAAATATTTAATATGCAGGAGTGCAAAGCTGCAATTACTCCCACAGTAATGGGATTGAAATTGAGTAAAGATGACAACAACAAGGATTTTGATCCAAGTTTGTATAAAAGCATAGTTGGCAGCCTCATGTATTTGATTGCAACTAGGCCGAATATTATGCATGTTGTTAGCTTAATTTCCAGATTTATGGAGAAGCCAAAAGAAGCACATTGGCAAGCAGAAAAGAGAATCCTGAGGTATGTTAAAGGAACTAAAAGGTATGGTATTTTATATAATACTTCAAAAAATTCAGAATTAGTTGGACACACTAACAGTGATTGGGCTGGAAGTGTAGATGATCGGAAGAGCACTTCCGGTTATGTTTTTCATATGGGTTCAGGAGCCATTTCATGGGCTTCTACGAAACAACTGATTGTAGCATTATCTACAGCAGAGGTAGAGTATGTGGCAGCTACAATAGCAGCGTGTCAAGAAATTTGGATGAGAAGGATGTTGAGAAGTTTATGTCAAGAACAGGTAAAAGGGACAGTAATTTATTGTGACAATAGCTTAGCTATTGCATTGTCAAAGAATTTTGTGTTTCATAAAAGAACAAAACACATAGATACAAAGTTTCATTATATCCAAGAATTTGTAAATAGTGGAGAAATTGTTTTACAGCATTGTAAAACAGAGGAGAAATATGCAGATATTTTGACAAAACCATTGGGGCAAAAGACCTTTGAATTTTTAAGAAAATGCTTGGGTATGATGGATAACCCAGTAGCTGACTTTAAGGGGGAGTGTTGAAATATTAAAGTCACCTGCCAGCCTTGGGCAGGGAGAAAAAGAGTACAAAGGTAGCAGCGGAATTTTGAAGTGCACGACACTGTAAATTAAAGAACCATGGAAAAAATGTAAGGAAGAAATTAACTTTTGATGGGCCGCAGCCACAGATTGCAGGAGAAGTTAATATGGTGATGGGCGTAGCCGTTTATTACAGTAGAATGAATATTTCCCATAGATATAAACTACAGACGAGCAAACTTATTCAAAATAGTCATTTCAGGCATTTAAATCCCTGAACAACCAGAATGGAGAAAATTGTTCAAACAGGTGGAATTCCTTTTAATTTTTGAATGGAAA
Organism: Pinus albicaulis; assembly: GCA_034641835.2. NCBI lineage: Eukaryota > Viridiplantae > Streptophyta > Pinopsida > Pinales > Pinaceae > Pinus > Pinus albicaulis. The sequence goes on along the minus strand of CM076578.1, from coordinate 1,862,617,181 downwards.
GACAAGTGGTCCCCACCACTTATATGCTAAACTGGAATCGTAAGTTTTTGGAGCAGTTTCTTGTTGATGTGAAGATTTGCGATGCGATCCAATCGCAATCGCAATATATATGAAACGTAAAAAAAATGTCTTGCCGATGTGGTAGAGTTCCACAGTGGAACGGTTGTATATAATATACAACCAGAACATATATATATATATATATATATATATATATATATATATATATATATATATATATATATATATATATATATATATATATATATATAAATCGCCCTCCACCGCAGCTGAGGCCCGTGGGTCCACAACACCACGCGACAATGTTTTATTACAATCGCAAGTCATGAATCACAAAGGTTCAATCAGAGGCCTTTTGTTATGTGCTCCAATCAAAGGCCGGACCCGATCATGTTATATACCACAGTTTATTTGCCAATCACATCCGGGATCCTGATCGCAATCGGAAGTTGTTAAGGTTTGGGCCCGATTGCATTATAAAATGGCGGACCTGATCCAGCGTATATGCCACAGTTCATAGTTTTTCATCACGTCCGGTTCTCAATTGGAGATCGCAATCAAAACCTCTTTGAAACGAGGCCCGATCGCACAGCGTTAAAGTGCAGACCCGATGAAGTATATGGCAGATTTAAAATGGTCTATCGCATCTACGTCTCAATCGCAATCGCAAGTTTCGGTTGTTGGCACATATTTGTTTTGCCGATTGCGATTGCGATGTGGTCCCTACCTGAATAGCCCACATTATATTTGTTTTAATAGTTTTGTTTTAAAAGTGTTTTAATATGGTTTTTCGTAATGTTTTTTTTATGCGGCATATAAAATCCAAAAATGCCCGTGAGCCTGTATGGTAGTATTATTATTATTTTCTTTTTCGCACAGCAGCACAGAACTCTAATACACAACAGTGTTGTTTTGAGAGACAGAGTGTTGTTTGATGAACAAAGAGTCATTTTCTGCACTGCGTCTGTAGCAGTCACTCTTCATGTTATCCCTCTATATTGAGGAACATTTGTAATAGTTTTTTTTTTTAAAGATATAGAAATTTGTTTTACAGTTTCAAAATTCTGTCTCCTATCAAGAAGTTTTAAATTCTCTGTGTTGAGAGGAGAGGAGTTTACTCTCTCCATTTGGAATTCTCAATATTCCAACAAATTTATGTAGTTATTATACATGACATGTTCTTCCTTTATATCTTTTGAAATAATTATAATTTTTTTTGTTGTATATCTACTCACATGTTATTGTCTCCAATCACATCATGGTTTCACACTATGCACTTAAGAAAACAATATGCAGATTCAGGGTTTGACTTCGTCATTCCATAATAAAAATACTTGTTGGCATGGTAAGTGGTTTTTCAGCCTTAAATTTTTTTGAAGGAAACTATCACCAAGCTAATTGAAATTCTTCTTGAAGGCTCATTATTTCACAAAAAAGGGTTATCTCACCATTTTCTTTCATGTATGAATTTATAGGTGGAAATGGCAGTTGCACCTCACAAACCCTTACAGTTATAGCAAATTGACCCTAGTCATTAGAGCTTGGTTATTCTCATGTATTTATTTAATGAAACAAATATATTATACCAAATTCGGCTAACCTTTTTATTTTGGCATTGTTGTAGGTATAGAAGTTTTTGTGCAAACAGATTTTTTTTTAAAAGAAGCCTCTTTTGATACTTTTTCTATTTTTTTTTTACAAGGGAGTTCGAATTTAATTTATGAGTTCTTATATGAATTATTATTCTATCTTGTACTAGGTTTTGAAACCTTACTAGGTCGTAGTTGGGTCAGAGACCAGTGGAAATTCATTTAGACTTCAAGCTTTTAAAATTATCATTGAGTTTTATTTCCAAACATAGGCCATTGAATATATATATATACATATATATATATATATATATATATATATATATATATATATATATATATATATATATATATATATATATATATATATATATATATATATATATATATATATATATATATATATATATATATATATATATATATATATATATATATATATATATATATATATATATATATATATGTATATGTATATATATATGTATGTATCAATTTATTTTCAAGGTGAACAATTATGCCATGTGCACTGTCATGCATTTCAATTTTTTTTACATACTTCTGAAAATTCCTAATTTCTATTTCAGTTGTTTTTATTGTCAAAGGTATCAAATGCCAAATATGAGGATTAGATTTTAGCTATAACCATGGACATGATTCACTATAAAATATATTTTTTATATCTATTATATGAAGCAATGTCTTCTTAAAAGTGCATGTTGTGATTATGAAAAGGACTTTTGGTCGATCTTTGCAATGTTTTCATTTAAAGAACACTCAACTCTTTTCTGTGTGTCAATATATTGTTTGGATATCTACTTTGTTTGTAGATAGACTTATTTAATTTATTTATACCTACAAGATATAGGACAGAGAGTTTTTTATAGGTTATTCTATCTATTCTCTATGTATTTGTATTGAAGCTCCATTCTTTTAATGTTGGTTCAATTTATGTGATTTATTTATGTTTGTAAGGAATATTTTAGACCTAAGAGTCTTAGGGGATCTCTAATGGGGAACCCATTCATACTCTCTACGTCTTAACAAACACATATAGGACTAAAGGTTTTTAACTATACAGTTATTTCCCACAGTTTACCTTCTAACCAGTTCGACAACCTTCCTAGTTTATTATAACAAACTATTATTATACATACTCTATGCAATTATATATGTAAGGAATTTTAGTTAATCATTCATTGTAACATCATTTAATATCCATTACCAAAAATAAATGTAGACATACATTATAATAATTATTTACTCTACAAGTATTCCCTTTCCTCTTCACATGGCTCTTAACATTCCTGAAAACACACAACTATCCTTTTATCTTTCCTTAAAACATATTATTTCGTTACCCCATATAATTCCTCACATAGTTTTTAACATTTATGTAAACACACAGTTAGTCCTCCCTTATTCTTTCATACATAATATTTCTTTGTTGCAAAGAATCCTCACATAGTTCTTAACTTTTCTGCAAGCACAAAGTTAATCTCTTTTATGCAAAATACACACTTACTCACACCATAACTTACATTCGCAAAATAAAGTCATTTATAGCTTTTCCTACATTCAAGAAATTAACATTCACTTATATGAGTCCTTTCTGGAGCAATTTAAAGGCTTTCACATTCAACCCAACCTTGAACTCATATTCACAGGTTCCCCCTGAGCTATCCTCTATCTGTCAGGAAATGAAAATTGTAACTCTGTAAGAGATGTCCATTGGCTTGTACCTCCTGAACCGTTAGCACCATCTTGATTAGTCATCTAGCTTCACCTAACCTTTCTATCCCATTTGTATTTCTAATAATATTTTTTATCTCCCATTGTTCTTTTCACATAAATCACACTTGATGGAATTTATCTCAAGCCATAGAAAAAAAAATAGGTTACAACATATAATCTGTCTTTCCTCACTTTTTCTCCTAGAAGAAACTCACAAAAGGAGGATTTCCTTCCTTTTAGTTCTATCTCACTAGGAATAACCAACTCCAACCATTTTTTCCTAATAATTAGTCGTTAGTCTCTTGTGTTAGCCTTTTACTTTTTCCTGAGAGGATTAGCACATTAAAAATAATTCCTAATCCCTTTATTGTTAAATAATATTCACATTATAATATTTATCATGTGCCTTTCAATTTTTCCTTAGACAATAATTAATAAAAATAAAATCAAGTCATATAGTGATTTTCCTAGGGAAGTTATAGCTATAGCATATGGGAGAACTGATGATAGTAGCAACCTAGCAAGGAAAAAAGGTGAGGAACTACAACACATTTTTTGGGACCTTGGGGGATTCAACATATTGAAGACATTTGACCAAGAGATAAAATATTTTCCACCTGGATAGTCTAATGAAGGACCATAAACCCTTATGAAAACTCCTTCTTGTTCAGGACCAAAAACAAGCTAATGAGATGATCCAGGGGGAGTTATATTTTCCCTCAATTGTAATATTTATAATTCTAGAATTAGTAATTTTGTTGTAATCACATGTGTCAATATTACAAAAGAATATGGGAAAACTCAGTTATTAGTTTACTTGAAGTGAGCTGGTGTTTTTCTCTTGCATGACCTTTTGTAGATGTAACAAGTGTCTAGATGAGGTGTTCGGTAGTTTTTAGGAATAATTGACAAATGTCAATCAAGTATTGGTTTATTAGAATATATTATTTTCTATGTAAATATTTGTATAATTTTAATAGGAATGGGGTTGGAAGATAGTGTTTTGAAGGGAGGAATATAGAAAATGTAGCTCAAGAAAGGAGCATGAGAATTCTGTAATGGGCATAAATTGTAATGTAAATGATCCATTCGAAAATTTTAAGAGAATCTGAGGCTTCTAGCTAGTTCTATGTGTTTAATTCCTCTCTCTGAACATATGGATTGATGCCCTGCATAAATCGAAAAGTGTTTCTAGTTTTGATTTAATGTATTGTCGGCGGGGATATAATGAGTCCATTGTTTGGTATAACAAACAACTGATTTGTGCATCAAGGTATCTGATCTTGCCGTAGAATTCATCATCCCATGCCTTTGTGTATATGCGCCGAACAATCATAGGCTTATTAAGGATGATTTGATGCTTAATCTTAGTCATTACCAACCATTGATGGTGCATTTCCATGTAGGATTTTAAAATGGGATTTCTCATCTGATGTTCAAGTCCTGCAATTTCTTTTACAGTCTGGCATGGATAGTGGAAGCATTCGCCTACTGGGCTTTCAAGACATGTAGTGCATTGCCCATGGAAATAGGCCTCATAGTAATGTGGATCCATGCTAAATGGACTAACACCATAATCATACCACCAATTGTTTACCCAAGGTGCGACTGCTTCTCTTGAGTTCAACCAGGTGTTGGTAAATCTCAGCTTGGTATAGTGGGTTTCTTCTCCTCCATATTTGTTTAACAAATCCCACCATAAGTCTTTGTAACCTGCAAAATTATAAACAGTGTCAGGAAAAATAATATTAGGGTCATTTCCTGGCCAGGTTTGAAATCTTCCACCGGTATATTGGCCAGGGTTCCTTGTCCTGTTTATATGGTATGTCTTGTAGTAGACTCTCGTTCTATCTCCACCGCCAGTACAAATGACAGAGATGTCACAAAAGTCTTGGGAGAGTGACCTTTCAGCTTCATAAGAAGCTAACATGCTATGTGAATACATCATATCATGTATCCAATGACTTCCCTTGGGGTACACTCTTCTTTCTGGAACAAAGTGCTGGAGATCATTGTGATTCTGTACATTTACGTCTAGCACTTTGGTATTTCGGAGCTGCCAAGTAGGGATCCATTTTTCAGCATAGACCGGCCAATATTCTTCATCTGAAATATTCCTTAGCTATTCTCTCTGATTGGCCTGGTCCCATTCTGTGATGATAACCATAACATGTGTCTCATCCTTTTCCTGGTTATCATCTCGTTCTTGATGCTGGATAAATTCCCTGCTAAGGAAGTCTGGCAAACAATTTTCTGAACCCTTAATATGTTCAACTTTAAAATCAAAATATGCAAATAAAGCTTGCCATCTTGCAAACTTTACATCTTCAGGGTTCTTAATGACTTTAGTGATTACCTTTTCCAGTGCTTTAGCATCAGTTCTTAGTAAGAAATGCTTATTTGCGAAGTGAATGGAAAATTTACTGATACAGTTCCATGCTGCTTTTACTTCCTTTTCTATTGGAGCATAATTCAGTTCTGCCTTGCTCCAAACTCCAGAGACGAACTGTACCACCTGTTCTTGTTCTTTTGGAATTTCTTCACTTGGTTTCTGCTTCAGTACACCTCCCCAACCTATATTGTTGGCATCTGTTTCAATAATTTTAGATGCATTATCATCAGCAACATAGAGAATAGGAAGATTACGAACCTTGGCTTTTATTTCCTTAACAGCCTGTGTATGCGCCTGTGTCCAAGGTTTTGGGTTCTTTCTGAGTCTCTCATTGAGTAGAAACCTGTCAATGGCACAAGAAGGATAGAAATTGCTCACATAGTTTAGACACCCCAAAAATATTTGCAATTGAGTTTTGTCCAGAATGACATCTGGAAACTTGTTTGCAAACTCAAGTGCATGACTCTGCAAAGCAATTTGCCCATTTTCAATTGTGTGCCCTAAAAACTTAATTTTGGTTTGGCATAACTCCATCTTCTTCTTACTCAAAACCAAACCATTTCTTTGGACCAATTTCATGAAGATTTTCAAATGTCTAAAGTGGTCCTCGAGATTCTTGGAAAAGATTAGCAGATCATCAATATAAGCAAGTAGCCAATCTGCATAAGGTATGAAGATTGAATCCATTACCTTCTGAAACTTAGAAGGCACATGTTTTAACCCAAATGGCATCACATTCCATTCGTAATGCCCTGCTGGAATGCTGAATGCAGTCTTCCACTTGTCATGCTCATCAATTGCTACCTGCCAAAAACCAAATTTTAGATCAGACTTTGAAAATATCTTGGCTCCTGCTATCCTTCTTATCAGATCTCCTTTGTGAGGGATCGGATATGTGTCATCTGCTAAAACAGAGTTTAGAGGCTTGTAGTTTATCACAAGTCTGGGAACACCTCTAATCTGTTCACTTCTTTTGTTTACATAGAACCCATAGCAGTTCCAAGGGCTGTTGGATTCTATTAGCTTTCTTGCTGCTCTCGACGAACAGACTTGGCCTTGTTAAGTATCTCCTTTATCTTCTCAGTTTCTCTTATGTGAACCCAGCGATCAACCCATACACGAACCTACTCCCAAATTCACGCAACTGACGGCCTATTCTGTGGCTTCCCTTCACCTTTTACAGCCTTGGCGTCCCTCAATGGTTTGGCAAACCTCTAGTGAACTTCTGGCGAACTTTCACGATTATGAGAAGATAAACAATGTCTTAACAGCAAATAAATGCACAGAGTAACAGTACTTAATGATGCGGAATAATGAACATTCTCTCTTTTATTGATCTCAAAATGATATTACAATCAGCTTACAGATTTATGGACTCAGATCTCTTTATCAGAGATTGACTGCAATGGCATTTACCAGACTAGTGCTACTCAGTGAATGAGCGAGCGATACCGGAGGCTTCCTGGACAAATTGCAGACTCTGTCTCAGAGCATATAACACACAAACATATATAGATAGACTCAATCTATAGAACTTGCCACTTTAGTTTCTTGCCTATGCCGAGCACATAGACACGCAGGCTTCTCAGTTCTCTAAATACTGTGAGTCAATTCTCCGTGATGCAAGCAGATCGCAAAGATTTGCGCAGATGCAGAGTAGGGAGTAATAACCCAGACTCCAAACACACAAATGCAAAACTAAAACTCTAAATGCTGATCCAAAATGCCGATGTCTTCGAATGAGCCTTACCCTTCCTTATATAGGATGGAAGAGGGGACAAGCATTCCTGTAGAACCATCGGATTATTGACACCTGGAAAGCAGATCATCATTTTCGGGTAACATCAAGATGACATCCGCACGGAGATCTGACCTTCCGACAAACACATGTGAATGTGTGTGAATAAAACACTGTGGATACCTTTTAGTACAAGGCCCACGAGGAGACAAAAGGAATCAATTACAAAGAGGATACTTTTCGGACAAATGAAAAGCCCTCGGGAAAAGCTCTGTCACTGTAAACCTATGACTGGGTATTATTACACAGGGAAAGATTTTGTTTTAGTGGGGCTTCTGTGAACCACTTGTACTGGCTGTTGTAGGCGGATCCAAGATTTGTGCATCAGGGTATCTGATCTCGCCGTAGAATTCATCATCCCATGCCTTGGTGTATATGCGCCGAACAATCATAGGCTTGTTAAGGATGATCTGATGCTTAATCTTGGTCATGACTAACCATTGGTGGTGCATTTCCATATAGGACTTCAGAATAGGATTCCTCATTTTGTAGTCAAGTCCTGCGATCTCTTTAAAGGTTTGGCATGGATAGTGGAAACATTCGCCTACTGGACTTTCAAGACAAGCAGTGCATTGCCCATGAAAATAGGCTTCATAGTAGTGCGGATCCATGCTAAACGGGCTAACACCATAATAATACCACCAATTTTCAACCCATGGTGTTGCAGCTTCTCTTGAATTCATCCATTGTTGGTAAATTTTAGTTTAGTGTAGTGGTTTATTCACATCCATCTTTATTTAATAAATCCCACCATAAATCTTTATAACCTGCAAAATTATAAATAGTGTCAGGAAAAATAATACTTGGATCATTACCTGGCCACGTTTGAAATCTGCCACCTGTGTATTGGCCAGGGTTCCTTATCCTGTTTGTATGGTATGTTTTGTAATAGATTCTTGATCTATCTCCACCGCCAGTACATATGACAGAGATGTCACAAAAGTCTTGAGAGAGTGATATTTCAGCTTCATAAGAAGCTAACATGCTGTGTGAATACATCATATCATGTACCCATCTGCTTCCTTTGGGGTACACTCTCCTTTCTGGAACAAAGTGCTGGAAATCATTATGATTTTGTACATTCGCATCAAGCACTTTGGTATTTCGGAGTTCCCAAGTAGGACTCCATTTTTCTGTGTAGACTGGCCATGATTCTTCATCTAAAATGAGTCTCAGCTGTTCTCTTTGATGGGCCTGGTCCCATTTTGTGATGATAACCATTACATGTGTTTCTTCTTCTTCTTCTGGGTTATCAATATGTTCTTGGTGCTGGATAAATTCTCTACTAAGAAAGTCTGCCAGACAATTTTCAGAACCCTTAATATGTTCTACTTTAAAGTCAAAATAAGCAAATAGCACTTGTCACCTTGCAAATTTTGCATCTTCAGGATTATTTATGGTCTTGGTGATTACCTTTGCCAGTGCCTTTGCATCAGTCCTTAGCAGGAAATGTCTATTTGCCAAGTGAATCGAAATCTTACTGATACAGTTCCATGCTGCTTTGACTTCTTTCTTTATTGGAGCATAGTTCAGTTTGGCTTTGCTCCATACTCCGGAAACAAACTGTACCACTTGTTCTTGGTCTTTTGGAGACTCTTCACTTGGTTTCTGCTTTAATACACCTCCCCAACCTATGTTGCTGGCATCTGTTTCAGCAATCTTAAAAGCATTTTCATCAGCAACATAAAGAATAGGAAGATTTCTAACCTTGGCTTTTATCTCTTTAACTGGTTGTGTATGCGCCTGTGTCCAAGGTTTTGGGTTCTTTCTGAGTCTCTGGTTGAGCAGAGACCTGTCGATGGCACACGAGGGATAAAAATTTCTTACATAGTTTAAACATCCTAAAAATCTCTGCAGTTGAGTTTTATCCAAGATGACATCTGGAAACTTATCAGCAAACTCAAGTGCATGGCACTGTAAAGAAATTTGTCCATTTTCAATTGTGTGCCCTAGAAACTTGATTTTGGTTTAGCATAACTCCATATTTTTCTTGCTCAAAACGAAACCATTTCTCTGGACCAATTTCGAATATTTTCAAGTGTCTAAAATGGTCCTGCAGATTCTTGGAAAAAATTAGCAGATCATCTATATAAGCAAGTAACCATTCTGCATAAGGTCTGACGATGGAATCCATTACCTTCTGAAATTTTGAAGGTGCATGCTTTAGCCCAAATGGCATCACATTCCATTGGTAATGCCCAGTTGGGATACTGGATGCCGTCTTCCATTTGTCTTGGTCAGCAATTTCTACCTGCCAGAAGCCAGATTTTAGATCAAACTTTGAAAATATCTTAGCTCCCGATATCCTTCTCATCAGATCTCCTTTATGAGGAATAGGATATGTGTGATCTGCTAAAACAAAGTTTAGAGGTTTATAGTTTATCACAAGTCTGGGAACACCTCTAATCTGTCCACTTCTCTTATTCACGTAGAATCCATAACAGTTCCAAGGGCTGTTGGATTCTCTTATCAGCTTTCTCTGTAGAAGCTGATCAATTTCTTTTTGACAGAGCTGTCTGTATTCTGCTGACATTGGGATAGCTCTGGATTTACATGGCCTGCCCGTGTAACCTTCCTTGTAGGGTAGCTCAACACTATGTTGCTTTCGGTGCCAGAATGCATTAGGCTCTTCTGAGCAACATGTGTTCTCAAATTCTTTCTGAAGTTCAGAAATCTATTTCTGAACCTTTGGAGAAATCAATTGTTCTTCAACTCTGATTGTGATTTTGTGATCTTTGAGTTCTTCTAAACTATTTTCTACTTTTTGAAGTTCCTCCTGCATAGTTTGAACCATGGTTGAGACTCTGGTGTTAGAAATATATGGAAGCTCAATCCTTTGTCCAGAGATTGTAATGAAATATCCTGCAGTTTTGTCAGGAAATCTAAACGAACCATGGGGCTCTAGTGCTGCTAAAAATATATTTCCCAATATGCAATCTACTGGAATATCAGCGACTGCAAATGAAAGTTTCACACATCTTGAATCAAAACAAACAGCAGCTTTACAAACTTCAAACTCTAAATGTTTCTTTCCAAGACCCAAAACGTTTCTCTGTGATCTTACCCAACATTTTGAAGGGATTATTTTCTTGGAAAGAATATTAATATCTGCACCAAAGTCAATTAATGCAGTGACATTGTAAACTTTACCTGCAACATAAATGTTTACATTTACATGGTGTTGCTGGTATTGGACAGCCAAAACCTGCATGTCACTGATTTCTCGGAAACCGACTGAAGTATCAAACTTGCCTTCATCAATCTTGACATATGAATGTGGTGCAGAGTGCAAAGTATAATTGACATGTTTTCCTGAAACAGAAGATGAGGGACCGTGCTGGACTTGGTGTTTCAGGATAGAAATCTCATTCTTCATGCAATGGATTTCTGTTTTCAAGTTGTGTATCTCCTTGCTCACCTCCCCCAAAGTGAGTCCACGAGCTTTGCTTGAATTATGTTGGAGATACGTTTTTGTATTACGTTCGTAAGAAGCTTCAACAAAATTATGCTTCTTACCAGAGGAACTACTGGATGAACCAGTACCATGCTGCATAAAGGCTTTGACTAATGCAGCTTTGAGGTCTCCTTCCTCCAAGGCTCGGATTTGGGCAAAGACTTTCATCTGATCATCATCATCAGTCTGTGCCATGAGGACTTTCAATTTGCCGGAAAATTCTTCTGGAAGAGAGTCATTTGAAGAAGATTCTGAATCAGAACAATGGCAATTGGCTGAATCAGAACATTGACAATAGAGATGGACTTCTTCTTCAGAAGAGGAAGAGGAAGAAGAATGATAGAAATCATCAGAGGATTGTTCGGCATGTTGTTGAATAGTGAGACGACCAGACCGATTGTGACAATCTTCTGTTTTATGGAAGGAAGAATGACAATGAGCACATCTAGGTTCATTTTTGACGGTAGTACTGGTAGATGGCTGTTTATTCTTCTGAGACTTCTTTCCTAAACCCCTTTTTGATTCTAAGGCTGTTGGGCACATATTAGAGGTATGACCAGGTTGACCACATAACAACAGACGACTTCATTCATTCAGGAAATTTTGGCGTCTTTGGGACGAATGTCATGGGGCTGATAATAATGGGTATTTGGTTTATATCTATAATACCCTTTTCTTCCTTTCTTAGGCTATCTCCTCTCTTTGGGCTTTCTGAGCTCGCGTCTCTTTCCAGAGCTCAGGCGATAAGTAGAGGCTCTGCTTCGTCTCTGAGCCTTCTTTGCATGTCTCTTACTCTTTCTACGAGTAACCAATGGATCATCAATAGTAATGCCATATCTGCTGCAGAAAGATTTAGTACCAGGAAGTCTATTCAATTTATCTATAGACTTGGTCATCTTGGAGCTGGTACATAAAGTAATCAAAACTTTAGTAATAATAGCATAAAAATCTCCCCAGAGATAAACTTCAAGCGGCAAGGGGAAAGCATCTTGTAGCTTTAGAATATCTACCAGCTTTGATGGTAGTGTTGCAAGATAGACTTGCTTCCATAGAAAATGCTTTGGTTCTTTAACAAAGAATATCCTTTCGACCCAGTCTCTATGGAAGTCTTCGAACTGATTAATGTTCTTGCACTTAAGATTCATTAGAACCAATTCATTCTTATCTGTAAGTGCATAATTAGCTCCACAAAAATGTTCTTGGATAAGTGTAGTGAGTGCACCTATCATATTATTCTGTGTAGTTCCATCATCATTAAACTTGATATCTCCCTGTTCATCTTTGAGCACTTCTTGCTCCATATTAGCAAGCATTGCAGGGGATGATTCAATTTCCCACCATCTAGCCAATGTTCCTGTAAAACACTGGATGAGTGTTTTGCAAGCTTCAACTTCACTTTTACCAGCAACACACATGAGTTTATATTCAATGATCATCTGGTCAAGCAATTGCCTTATCTGTGCTGCAGATAAACCATCTATATTCCACTCCTTATGATTTCCTTCATAGAAAGTTTCTCTCGGTGGAATTCTCCCGGCTCCATAGAGGTCAGGGGAAGCATGTCTAGTGAATTGAGGCTCTCAGGGCTCATATATGGGAAAGGCATGTCTTTCAGTGTCTGACTCAGCATGGAGAGAGGTTATAGTTATTCTTTCAGATTTTTCCTCTGATCTAGACTCAGACTGCTGGGATGGCTTTACTACTTCTTTAGGAAAAAGCTGAGGGAAATGAGAGATTGGACTTCGAAGTTCATGAGTATGGATGCTTTTTCCCTTCGTTAAAAATGAAGTCGGAATGGGTTTCTCAGACTTCTTCAAATTTAATCTGTCCATCTTATCTGACAGATTAGAAACTATATGCCGTGTGGAAATAGACTGCTCTACTATGCAATTTTCCACATCATCTAACTTCTTAAAAGATTCTTGAGAAAATTGTCTAACTATTAATAAATCACACTGAACTGAATTCAAAACACTATGTACATCATTTATGGAAACTTGGACATTATCAATCTGATCCTTAACCAGAGCAGTTTTAGCAACATTCTTCTCAAGTCCAGTGAGAGAAGTGTTTGTCCAATTCACCTGCTCACTGACTTTCTGAACTCTACTCTCAACTCCTGTTGTTGCAGTATCTCTCTGAACCAGAGGAGATGCCAGTGCTGTGTTCTGTCCTTCTCCTAGGACAATGCTTTTGAAAGGAGGATATGAGGTAGATGTTTCTATCTTACTGTCGTCTGGTGCTTGCCATGCATGTGAAGAAGAAGATACAGTGTCAGCCATTAAAACAACATCTGATTCCATTTTCTTTTTCCAAGAGTAAAATGAAATCCAAACATTTTCTTCTTCCATATACGCTTTCCACTCATCTGCCATTTTTCTCTTTTCTTCTGCTGGAAAGGTAACTGCAAAATCATCAGCCTTTGGATGGGTAAACAGATCCCAGTTTATCATCTGCTTCATCCACTGAGCAGGGATCTGATGTTTAGGACAACCATCCATTAAAGTATAGAACTTATGGATCTCAGGGACTGATGGTCTTTTGCAACCTGGAGGCAAGTCTCTGAATCTGCATTCAGGGATCAACTTGTCTGCTTGTTCAATATATCCAGGTCCATACTTAGGACTGTTTGTAGGTCTCATATTGGCAAAGATTGCAGTCAGCCTAGGGTCTTCATTTTCTAGTGTGGGCACTAGATGCATCATAAGAACATGTTCATCCTCATGTGTGAATGGAATGTCTGAACATTTCGGATTAGGACAAGGGTTGGCTGAAGTTGATGGAGGGGCTTCACCAGTCCTAACATTATGGTTCTTATGCAAGACTATATGGGCTAGATCTTTAAGATTAACCTGCTGATGACATTGAGGACACTCAACACCCAAAGATTGAAAATTTACAAGCTGGGCAAATTCAAATAAAGCAACATGTAAACAATTTGAAACAATGGAACTACAACTAGTATCTGTACAGTCTGGAGCTATGTATATGGGCGACTTTTTACACTCTGCTTCAATCCTACGCCTGTCAATGGTTGACATTCTGGGAAATGACAGAGTGGCTGTGGAGTGGTCTTCTCTAATGTTTGCAGAGGTGATTTTCTGGATAGCGAGAGGCTTTGGATTTGGCACTGTCCAATGTTCAGGGAATGACAGATCTTCCCATTTGATGGCCTGGTGTTCCACCTTTTGATTCTTAGAATCTGTCATGACTACTACACTGGTTTTAGACTCTCAACTAGGGGCATGGAGGACTGCAGGAAACAAAGTGGAGGTATGACGAAAAAATCCTTTGAACTGAATGGCGATATTTTTCCTTTTCTTTCTCATATCAAATCCTGAGGTTTGGATTTGAAGCTGTAATATATCGGCCAATGTTTCATCAAAGGTATAAACTGAAAAGTTTGGATAACAGTCAAACCACACTGGTCCATTAGATAATGGAGCAACAATACCTCCTATCAGGGAATCAATATACTTATTATGTGTTAGATCTCTAACAGTTGCTAAATATTAAATATGAGTTATTGAGTATTGATAGGTGTGTTTGGTGATGGTATAGCTAGCGGTTACAATGTGTGTTCCTTGTGTGATATGATCGATTACCTTTCAGAAAGAGTATGAGAGAAGAGGCTATCAAATGGGGAAGACAATACTCTACATCATAGAGGATATTTGTCAGAACACTATGCAGGAAGAGTCCAAAGGAATAGCTCTATGTATCAGAAGCAAGTCGAGAGGAGGTTTTGTTTCTATGTTGTGTGAATAGTAGAATAGTGTAAGGTTTTTCATAATGAGATATTGGAGGCCAGTGTGAGTCCTCTATCTCAATAATAAATCCCATTAAATGGATGGGAAGCCTTCCAGGAAAGAGTTAAAGACAACGGGTCAAAGTATGGATCAAGGGTTTTTTTGGCCCCACATAATGGAAGCCTTGATCTCAATGACATATTGCAATCATTGAAAACATACATGGGGTCTGTTGGAGTATTGATCCTTCGAGGCCCAGATCAAATAAATGCACTCATTTTATTGGATATTGGGTAAAATGAAACCTGAAAAAAATTCATCCTTGCCACCCCATGAGATCTCCACTACCAATCCTTTCAATTCTTGAATGTTGATTTGGTGGCCCACACTAACGTGTAAAGTATACCCACTCCTCGATTTTGGTCCAAGGCCCGTGATGCTTAAACCTATCTAAGTGCACTATGTATTGGGGTTCGAGCATGGGCAAACGAGATTTGAAGGTTTCACTCATATGGTGCTTAGTATAAAAATATGGGCTTGGCCTGAAAACTTAGCAGCATTGTGGCATATTGAGGAATTTGGGTTCCAGAGCGAAAACACAGGAAATTGCACCTAGACCAAAGTTCAGGATCTATTTTTATAGCGACTAATGGATCTTTTTTTAAATTGAAAAATTAAAAATCAATCAAGGCAGACCAAGTACACACGAATTAGAAATTAATATACACTGGCGACATCAAAGCTTAAGGGAGTCAATAGGTTATATATGCCAAAACATGGATAATCCATTGGGTTGTATAAAAAAAGGCAAGTCGTGACCTCACCAAGTTCAAAGATTTATGTAGGCTAGATGAAGAGGAACTAGAGCAACCAAATGGGGTGGATTACAATATAACTTATATTAATAAAAGGGGAATTTTTATATTTTCTCTTTGATAATGAGGGAGATGAATAATTTTTATACTTTTTAAAAATATTTGGATAGAGAATTTGATCATATAAATTAATTTATTTCAATATAAAATTCATATAAAATTAAAAATATATAGAATAATAAAAAAATGCATTCCATTCTTCAAAGAAAAGAAGTAATTGAAAGTAAAAATATTCCATTAAAATATTAAAAAAATAAAAAAGAGATGTCTAATTCATTTAATTTTTAATATAAAATTAATATACAACAATTTAAAAATATTATTAATAATAAAAAACTTAATGTCTATAGTAAACTAAATATATGTAAGGTTAGATAGACGTTTATTTAAAAATATATTAATAACAATTTTTTTTTAATGTGGAGAATATGTAGAATAAATAAAATATTTTATTGTTCATGTTTAAAAATATGTTTCAATGTCAATTATGTATATATTATGGTTCCCATTGAGATTTTCAAGGCCGTGAATATATATATAGATATATGAAAAGTTATGTATATGTGTGTGTATACAATTAGTATGGTGCATTTGAACTACATATATATTAAGGTCAGAGATGGATCAAAGTCTCTTTCAATTGGTTTTTTTTACAAAATTTAGTCTTTTAAGAGACTTTTGGATCTCAAAAAATATTTGTTGGAATTGCAAGTTTAAACTCTCTTGTCTATATGGATCACATTAGTCAAATTCATATTATATGTGTGTGTGTGTGTGTGTGTGTGTGTGTGTGTGTGTGTTAACCATATATCTATCACAAAGGAGACTACCTTGAACAATGGTAGCTTATGTTTGAGAAGAGATGTAAGGAGTATGCATCTTTTGAATTGTATTACAATGAGGCTTTGTGCCTTTTTATGGTGAAGAAACAATGACAAAACCTAAACATACAATCCCTAACCCTAAGAGATGAAGCTTAAAAGTTTTATGGCCCAGATGGGGTAAATTGGAATGTCAACTTCTTGGGGTGGCCTTTGACATGCTATATTTGTTGGGCATGCACAATAGCCCATAAAAAAGTAATATCTAATCAACTTTAGATTGCAAGTGTATGTTTTTAACTAGCTTGTCACTTCCCAAAAAACAGGGTTTGGAGTCTCATCTAATCAAATTTAGATTGCAAATGTATGTTTTTAGCTAGCTTGTCATTTCCCCAAAAATACATTGATAAGAGTGTCAAAACAACCAGAAACTGAATTTAATTTTTTTTTGTCAAAATAAAAACTATGTTGAAAGGTAAGAAACTTAAATAACTGAGTGGCTACCAATATCCACCTAAATATATCTTTTTAAAAGTACTTTTTTTACTTTTTCACTCCAAAAAAATTCACATATTAAAAAAATTTGATATTTCCACACACTAAATAGGCCATTAAAATCAAACTACAATGATACACTATTTATATACTAATTTTACATATATTAAAGAACATTTTTATAAATACTCATTATTATTTATTAAAAAATAACAAAATCCTCTGATGTTTGATGTACATCGAATAATAATTTTATAATCGTCTCGATAAAGTCAGCAAAGAGTGAATAATCTCGCTGAGGGATTTTATATCTTTACATAAGGCGCAATTTTCCCATCTATAAATTATTCTGCATGACCCTTCATAATCTGAGCACTCATTTGGAAAAAGTGAATATCACAATACAATCCCAGAGATTTTTGTTTCAAGTTTTATTACGACCTTTATGCTATTCGGCATGTCCATTAAATAATTTATTTTATTATATTCTACCGCAATAGTTTGACAATAGTTTGACTTACCGTATCCTTTATTATAACTTTTTATATTCTGCATGTCCCTTGAAAACTGTTTTACCTGTATTATATGTTTTAATTTTCCTTGCTATGAAACAGAAAATTTGTTTTTAAGATAAAGATAACCCTTGTGCAAAGTTCAAGCTTTATTATGACCCTTTTGCCATTCGGCATGTCCATTAAATAATTTATTTTATTATATTCTACCGCAATAGTTTGACAATGGTTTGTCTTACCGTATCCTTTATTATAACTTTTTATTTTCATTATGTCCCTTGAAAACAGTTTTACCTGTATTATATGTTTTAATTTTCCTTGGAATGAAATAGAAAATTTGTTTTCAACATAAAGATAACCCTTGTGTAAAGTTCAAGCTTTATTATGACCTTTTGGCCACTCGGCATGACCATTAAATAACTTATTTTATTATATTCTACCGCAATAGTTTGACAATAGTTTGACTTACCGTATCCTTTATTATAACCTTTTATGTTCTGCATGTCCCTTGAAAACAGTATTACCTGTATTATATGTTTTAATTTTCCTTGGAATGAAATAGAAAATTTGCTTTAGCATAAAGATAACCCTTGTGCAAAGTTTTTCTATCCCATTTGGTTTTATTCGATACAGATTTCGATAACATATTCATTCACAACAAATAAATATTGAGTTACAAAGTATCTAATATTCTGTATTGTGGTCCTCGGATGCGGGTGCTTCGGTGGCAACTGAATGTGAAAGGACTGGAGCTACCGGACGGGAGGCCACTTGCCATCCCTCACGGCAGCATTCACTACACCTGTCCGACCGCGCTCGTTGAGCCTGTTATCTCTGTCCGCAGTTAATTCATTCCAGATTGTATTTAATGGAGTTAGCTCGGATGGCGAAACTCATTATCTTTGAGGCGATACGAAGCTGCCTCGACTGCAGAACCCATATCACGCAAAGGATTTGCGAGATTGGTAATTCAATGCTGCATATGGAGAGTTGCAGTTTATGTTCTTTAAGCGCCATGGAGACGTTTGCCCCCCATCCGCTGAATGCGCATTGCAATTCTGCTCTGGACAGAGCCACCGATCGCACCTCAACTGGTAAGCGAAGTCGGCTCACTTGCTGTCTGCAGGCTGATGACAACTTACACATTTCTGTAGTTGGCCCCTGTCTCCTCGCGACTGTTGTGCTGGGCATCCCTCCTGTTTCGAGCTCTCAGATTCCTTCGAACTCCAGTCGTGCTAATTATGCAACAATGCCAAGGGTGAGGCAGCGTATGAGGTGCAGGAGGGGGTCTTCGCGCTCTGCCAGAAGGCCGTCCCCCTCTCCCTCCTCTTCCCCAACGAACTCCTCTACTCACTCTCACAGTCTCCCTCGCCTCCTCCGGGGGCGTTTGCTCCGTTCTGGTCGTAGATTGGATTCCCCTTCAGGTGATGCGCTGCCCGCTCAGTCGCATACTGCTCTTTTCTCGTTTGATTGTGCTTTGAACAAGCCTCGTGTGATGGTGGCCATCTCCGTGGTCTTCTTGGAGGAGCCAATTCCGGAGACTTCGCCTGAGGATCCCGTTCCTGACGCCGGCACTCACATGAACCAGATGCAGCATAGCGCGGGGGGTCAGCCTGTGGCTTCCGGGGCGACTCTGCAGACGGACTCTATTCGTGTTCATGCTTCGGATGCTGAGGCCGCTCACCATAATGACGATTTCCACCATGTTCACAGCAATCCAGAAGATTACAGCTGCAGGATTGAAGAGGTCCCGCCGGATGAGTAACTCGTCTCTCCTTGCTGGTTACTTTTGTTTTTTCTCTACCCTCTTGGAGGGCCTGTTTTGTTATATCAATGTCTATCTCAATACTGGTCCACTTTTTGTAAACTTCAGTTCCAGTCTGTTCTATGGTCTAGTCATGTTTGGGACCAGCGTATTAGCAAAGTGTATGGTTACAAACCCATGTTTTTCTAGCTCGATCCCCTGCGTGGGATTTTTAATGTTCTGGGTTCATCAAGTTGGCGCCCCTTGCAGGGCTGCCCTATTCCAGTCAATGTCAGTCTAAATTGCCTCTCTGAAGGCACAGTAATGGCCTCGGCCAGTTGTACATTATTTTCCTACTGATAATAGATTAATTTAACTTAGCAAAAAAAAAATATTCTGTATTGTGGAGTTTTCATAAAAATAAAAGTAAAATGAAATAACTTAAAAAGCAATTATTATAATACGATGTTATTCTTTAAGGTGGAGTTTTTATTATAAAAACTGAAATAAGTTACTTTTAAAATAAACATAATTATAATACAAAGTTATTTTTTCCATTTCAATTTATTCCATATACTTGAATAAATAAATCACAGATACATTATCAATAATTATAAGTAATCTAATTTTTCTTTTATTCATAGTGGTAAAATATATATATATATATATATATATATATATATATATATATATATATATATATATATATATAAAGTAATAATGGGTGTTTTTGTAAATTTTGACAATTTAATTATGATAGGATTCTTTGTTGTGTTGATAGGTTTATTTTACGATTTAAAGTAACAAAGTTTACAATTATCTGTTTTCAACAAATATATAAGTTTTGATATTTTGATTTTACGATTGAAATCTACGCTTCTAAATTTTATGTTTTTAATAAATTTTATATTTTTTTTAATGGAAAAGTATGTTTTTACAGTTCATATCTTTGTCAATTGTTACAAACACTCCCTGATTCCAGTACAACCCGGGAGAAGGCGAAATAATATATAAATATCTACAATCAGTCGATGGAGATATTAAGCTAGAAGGCAACTCTATTGTCATTAGAGATGGAAATCATGAACGTTGAGTTGGAGAAGGCCTGCTGAGATGGAACTGATGACATAATTGATTGAGAGGAGAACAAGCAGAATATAGTGCCATTAATATCGAATGGAGTAAATTATTCTGAGCTTCCACAATGTTGGAATATTGAAAATTCCAAATGGAGAGAGTAAGCTACTCTCCTTTGAACACAGAGAAATTAAAATAAAAATTTTGCTTGCAGAGAGAGATAGCATAAAACTGATTGCTATTTCAAAACAGAACTTAAAAACTATTACAAAAGTCTTCCTCAGTACAGAGGGATTCACAAAATATGAGTAAGACTGCTTCAGACGCAGTGCTCCACAAAACAAATCTCTGTCTCTCTCAAAACAATACACTCTGTCTCTTTTAAATCAACACTGCTGTGTTTTCTTCTTTCCGCGCTGTTGTGCGAAAAAAGAAAAAACCAACCAATACAATAACACAATGCTATATACAGGCTCGCTGGCCTTTTTGGCTATTATATGCCGCATATAAAAAAAATTACAAAACTATTAAAAACTTAAAAATAAAACTATTAAAACAAATACATACGGGACCCACAATACACTTACGCATTTGAACGCGCGATCAATCTTTTAAATACAATGTATAACCTTTATCGGGTCTGCCCTTAAAATAAAACAAATGCACCAACAAAAGTTCAGATTGCGATTAACAACCGGATGTTATGGCTCCTTTTAAATCCCATATAATAAACCTGTCGGGTCCGCGCTTTAATCAAAATGCGCAACCAAACACAAAATTGTGATTGCGATTGGGCCACGGATGCGATGGCCATATATTAAGTCCGTTGTATACGTTGGATCGGGTCCGGACTTTAAACAATAACATGCACCCATACAAAACTTTCAATTGTGATTGCAGACAGGATGTGATGGCGCATAAAAATCCAGTATAATAACCCATCAGGTTCAGCCTTCGATTAGAGCTCATAACAAAGACGCCCCGATTGAACCTTGTGATTTGAAACCTGCGATTCCAATAAGTCATCGCCACGTGGTCAAGTGGACCCACGGGCCTCGGCTGTTGTGGGGGTGATTTATAACATAAAGTTTTGGTTGTATTGTGTACAACCGTTCTGCTTGCAGAACTCTCCATATTAACAAGACAGTTGGTTTATGATTCATATACATTGCGATTGGATCGCATCGCATCGCAGACCTCCTCATCAACAAGACACTTAAAAAAACCTTTGCGATTCCGATTAGAATATAAATGGTGGGGACCACTTGTCCGCCAATTCAGAAATTAAAAGGACTTCTACCTGTTTTATACAATTTTAGTTGTTGAGGGCTTTAAAGCCTGAAATGACTGGTTTTTATTAAGTCTGCTCCTCCGTAGATAAAAACGGCTCTGCCCATCACAAATTCAATTTATCCTCTACTATTGTGGCTGCGACCCATCACAATTTAATTCTTTCTTACGGTTCTCCATCATTCTGCCTAAATACAGAGTGCTATGCACTCAAAACTTCGCTTCTACTGCCTTGTACTCTTTTCTTCCTGCCCAAGGCTGGTAGGTGACTTTAATATTTTCAACACTCCCCCTTAAAGTCAGCTGGTGGGTTATCCATCATACCCAAGCATTTCTTAAAAATTCAAAGGTCCTCTATCCCAATGGCTTTGCTAAAATATCTGCATATTGCTCCTGTGTTTTACAATGTTGTAAAACAATTTCTCCATCGTTTACCAATTCTCTGATATAATGAAATTTTGTATCTATGTGTTTTGTTCTTTTATGAAACACAAAATTCTTTGACAATGCAATAGCTGAGCTATTTTCACAATAAATCACTGTCCCTTTTTCCTGTTCTTGGCATAAACTTCTCAACATCCTTCTCATCCAAATTACTTGACACGCTGCTGTTGTAGCTGCCACATATTCTGCCTCTGCTGTAGATAGTGCTACAATAGGTTGTTTCTTGGAAGCCCATGAAATGGCTCCTGAACCCATATGAAAAACATAACCGGAAGTGCTCTTCCGATCATCTACACTTCCAGCCCAATCACTATCAGTGTATCCAACTAATTCTGAATTTTCTGAAGCAGTATATAAAATGCCAAATATTTTAGTTCCTTTCACATACCTCAGAATTCTCTTTGTTGCTTGCCAATGTGTTTCTTTTGGCTTCTCCATAAATCTAGAAATTAAGCTAACAGCATGCATAATATCCAGCCTAGTTGTAGTCAAATACATAGGGCTGCCAACTATGCTTTTATACAAACTTGGATCAAAATCCTTGCTGTTGTCATCTTTACTCAACTTCAATCCCATTACTGTGGGAGTAATTGCAGCTTTGCACTCCTGCATATTAAATCTTTCTAAAACTTGATTCACATACTTTTCTTGAGAAATAAAAATTCCTTTTTCACTTTGTTCCACTTCTATTCCCAAGAAGTATCTCAACAAACCCATGTCGGTCATTTCAAATTCATCTTTCATGACTGTTTTAAAATTCTCAATAAGGTAATCATCATTACTTGTAAATATTAAATCATCAACATAT
Source organism: Pinus albicaulis (assembly GCA_034641835.2). NCBI lineage: Eukaryota > Viridiplantae > Streptophyta > Pinopsida > Pinales > Pinaceae > Pinus > Pinus albicaulis. The sequence goes on along the minus strand of CM076578.1, from coordinate 1,862,594,378 downwards.
AAAACAACAATGAGCATCTTACAATATTTTTCATTGATGTAGAGGGTGGGTTCTCCCTCACACTTTTCAAATCCATTTTCCAGTAGATAGGAATATATCCTACTGTACCAGAGCTTGCTTCAGCGCCTAAAGAGCTTTCTTCAATTTGCAGACCTTATGCTCTTGGCCTTTCTTCTCATATCCGAGAGGTTGTTCCACATATACCTCTTCCATTAAAACTCCATTTAAAAATGCATATTTTACATCCATATGGTATACTTTCCATTTGTTTTGTGCTGCTATGGACAACACTGCTCTTACTGTCTCCATTCTTGCAATTGGTGAAAATTTTTCTTCATAGTCTATCCCTTGCTTTTGCTTGTATCCCTTGACAACAAGTCTGGCCTTGTGTCTCTCTATCTTTCCTTCAGCATTGCTTTTGGTGTTATAGACCCATTTAACTCCAATGACTTCTTTACCTTCTGGAAGATCAACCAACTCCCATGTTTTTTTCTTCTCTATGGCATTAATTTCATCATCCATAGCTTATATCCATTTTCTATCTTTAATAGAATCTTCAAAATGAATAGGATCATCAACTTGACAATATAAAGAAAATAGGGAATTCATACCTTCATTTGCTGCTCCTTGCTCATAGATTTCACTAATGCTTCTGAATTTTGTTCCTCTTTCACTTGGTGTAGTCGTGCTTGATGAAGCACTAAATTATGCTTCGTGTGGTGTGCTCGGAGATGCACTCCCGCTTCTTCTCAAGGGTGTTCTCACTGCCGCTTGAGGTGTCCCTTGCTGTCCTTGCATTGGTGGAGGTTGTGCTACGGATGGGTTGCCAATTTCAACCACATCTCCCTCATCTTCATCATGAGATAAACAGTTTTTGACATTGACTGTTTTCTCAATGCTTCCATCCCATGCTTCCTCTTCAATCAATTGTACATCTATGCTTATCACAAACTTCTTTGTGGATGGGTTATACAATCTGTATCCTTTGGAATCTTCACAATATCCAAGGAAAATGCACTTCTCCCCTTTACTATCCAATTTTTTTCTCAATTTGTCTGGAATGTGTGCATATGCCACACATCCAAAAACTCTCATGTGGGTGACTCCCTGTTTTCTGCGACTCCACGCTTCTTTTGGAACTTTGTTCATCACAGCTTTTGTGGGGCATCTATTTAAAATATACACAACAGAGTTTGTTGCTTCTTCCCAATACTCATTTGGCAAGTGTTTTTCCTTTAGCATATTCCTCATCATTTCCATTGTGGTTCGATTCCTCCTTTCAACAACTCCATTCTGTTACGGTGTGTCCCTTGTGGTAAACTGCTTGTGTATGTCGTTCTCTCTGCAAAAATGCAGAAATTCCTTTGATATATATTCTCCTCCTCTATCAGTTCTAAGAGCTTTAATATACTTCCCACTTTGTTTTTCTACAAGAGCTTTAAAGTGGAAAAATTTCTGAAAAGCTTCACTCTTATATTTCAGAAAATAAGCCCACACTTTTCTTGTGAAATCATCTATGAAGGTCAGCATGTAATTCCTGCCTAAAACTAACGCTATCTGCATTGGCCTACATAAATCTGAGTGGATGATTAATAAGGGTGCTTTCGCCCTTATTCTTTTTGCTGATGGAAAATTTTCTCTGTGTTTCTTTCCCAAGATGCAGCCTTCACATAAGCTGTCAAGCTTCTCAATCAATTGCAAACCTCTCACCATTCCTTTTCTGTGCAGTAAATTCAATCCTCTGAAATTGAGATGTCCAAATCTCAGGTGCCATAACCGATTTTCATCTTTTTCTTCCTTCTGGAAGGCTTCTTGTGTTATAGCTACTATACTCTTTCCTTTTCCCTTCAAGTCAGTGTTGAGCTTGAGCGGAAACATTCTATTGCTGGTCATTTGAATTTGAGCAATAATTTTCTTGCTTGGAGGTATATCTTTTATTGTGCACACATCATCTTTGAATATTACACTGTAACCTTTATTTATGAGCTGCCCAACGCTCAAAAGATTACACTTCAATCTTGGAACATAATACACATCAGGGATAAATTTCAGCTCCCCATTTCTAGCTCGAATACTAACTCTGCCTTTTCCTTTGACAAAAATCTTAGTATCAATCCCTGTTGCCACTTTTGATTTTACTTCTTCATCTAGATTGGCAAACATTGCTCTGTTCCCAGTCATGTGATTACTAAATCCTGAATCTAATAACCAAACATCATTTTCTCTATCTTGTGATACATTACAAGCTAACAGCACATTACTTGGGTTCTTTTATTCTTTTTCTACATTAGCATTCTGCCTGTTTTTCATGTCATTTTGCTTCTTTCTACATTCATTGTCATAGTGCCCATGTTTCTTGCAATAATGACATTGGACATTGTATTTGTCATACCTCTATCCATGAGCATGTTGGTGTTGATGTCCACCTTGCTGGCTGTTGCATTTGCTGTGACTTTGACTTTGATTGTTGCTCCTTCCATGTGAATGTGAAGGGTTGTTCCTTCCACCTCTGTTTTGGCTTCTGCCTCTTCCTCTTCCTTTGCCTTGACCTCTTCCTCTTCCTGAAGACATCTGGGTCTTGATGGCGTGCTCTAGAGATGAGTGTTCATCTCTGCTCAATCTCTGTTCATGAGTTATCAGTGAGGCATGAAGTTCATCCACTGTGAATTGTGAGAGATCTTTGGTCTCTTCTATCGTGGTTACAATAACATCAAACTTTGAGGGTAAGCTTCTCAAAAGTTTCTCCACAATCCTTCTTTCTTCAAGAGTTTATCCATGGGATCTTATATAATTTACAATCCCAATCACATGTGTAAAAAATGTGTCTACATTATCTGACTCTTTCATGCAAAGAGTTTCAAAATCTCCTCTTAGCAATTGAAGTTTTGTTGTCTTAACTTTCTCCATACCTTGATAGGATACTTTCAGAGTTTCCCATGCCTCCTTGGATCTCTGGGCTGCTGCTATCCTTGGAAACACACTCTCATTTACTACTTGATACAAATAGAAGAGGACTTTAGCATCCTTCTTTCTATTATTCTTCAATAAATCCTTCTCTGCTTGATTTAAGGCATTAAAAGCCTGCTCATCAGCTGGTTCAACAAAACCATCTTCCACAAACTCCCATAAGTCTTGTGAGACAAATAGGGCTCTCATGGTAATGGCCCAATAATCATAGTTCTTTCCATTAAATTGTGGAAGCTGAACATTTCCAATGTTCATACCAGTGCTTGGTCCAGCCATTTCTCTTAAACTGAACACTGAACTTATACAAACTGTCTTTCCTTCTCTGAAATAACAAACTCTTTTAAAACAAAACAACAGCTCTGTTATCTTTGAGAAATACCTGAAATTTTGACTTCTGTTGGGCTTTCACACTGCTGGAGAAATCGCTTCAACAGGTCTTCTTCTTCTTCAGCTTCTTTGAAACCTTCAAAGAGCGTAACTGTACTCTGATACCATGTTGGAATATTGAAAATTCGAAATGGAGAGAGTAAGCTACTCTCCTCTGAACACAGAGAAATTAAGATAAATTTTTTTCTTGCAGACAGAGATGGCATAAAACTGCTTTCTATTTCAATAAAAGAACTTAAAAACTATTACAAAAGTCTTCCTCAGTATAGAGGGATTCACAAAATATGAGTAAGTCTGCTTCAGACGCAGTGCTCCACAAAACAAATCTCTGTCTCTCTCAAAACAATACACTCTGTCTCTTTTAAATCAACACTATTGTGTTTTCTTCTTTCTGCGCTGCTGTGCGAAAAAAGAAAAAACCAACCAATACAATAACACAATGCTATATACAAGCTCGCTGGCCTTTTTGGCTTTTATATGCCGCATATAAAAAAACATTACAAAAATATTAAAAACTTAAAAATAAAACTATTAAAACAAATACATACAGGACCCACAATACACTTACGCGTCTGAACGCGTGATCAATCTTTTAAATACAATGTATAACCTTTATCGGGTCCGCCCTTAAAACAAAAAAAACGTACCAACAAAATTTCCGATTGCGATTAACAAGCAGATGTGATGGCTCATTTTAAATCCCATATAATAAACCTGTCGGGTCCATGCTTTAATCAAAATGTGCGACCAAACACAAAATTGTGATTGCAATTGGGCCACGGATGCGATGGCCATATATTAAATCCGCTGTATACGCTAGATCAGGTCTGGACTTTAAACAATAACATGTGCCCATCCAAAACTTCTGATTGCAATTGCAGACCGGATGTGATGGTGCATAAAACTCCAGTATAATAACCCATCTGGTCTGGCCTTCGATCGGAGCTCATAACAAAGACGCCCCGATTGAACCTTGCAATTTGAAACCTGTGATTCCAATAATTCATCGCCACGTGGTCAAGTGGACCCACGGGCCTCGACTGTTGTGGGGACGATTTATAACATAAAGTTTTGGTTGTATTGCGTACAACCGTTCCGCTTGCGGAACTCTCCATATTAACAAGACACTTGGTTTATGATTCATATACATTGTGATTTGCGATTGCGATTGGATCGCATCGCATCGTAGAACTCCTCATCAACAAGACACTTAAAAAAAGCTTTGCGATTCCGATTGGCATATAAACGGTGGGGACCACTTGTCCGCCAATTCAGAAATTAAAAGGACTTCTGCCTGTTTTAAACCATTTTAGTTGTTGAGGGCTTTAAAGCTGGAAATGACTGGTTTTTATTAAGTCTGCTCCTCCGTAGAAAAAAATGGCTCTGCCCATCACGAATTCAATTTCTCCTCTGCTATTGTGGTTGCGGCCCATCACAATTTAATTCTTTCTTACGGTTCTCCATCATTCTGCTTAAATACAGAGTGATGTGCACTCAAAACTCTGCTTCTTCTGCCTTGTACTCTTTTCTTCCTGCCCAAGGCTGGCAGGTGACTTTAATATTTTCAACACACAACATTACATCAGACCTCCCACCGAGCGACCCTTTCTGGAATTAGTCCTTTATTTGGACTCCATACCTGTGGTGGACCTCCAAGGTCTCTTCTACGATTCTTTTAGAGCCCATGTTATTCAAAGAATTGGTCGGGCCTGTGCTCAATATGGCTTCAACCAGGTATTAATTTTCATTCATATTTTTTATATTCCTACCTTCTTCTAATGTGTTATTTTCTGCACAAGTTTATATAATGTTTAATTTGGGGTTCAATGGCTCAATATTAACTTATTGTTATGGTAACTATTTTAGGTCCCTATATTAATAGTATAGTCCCTTATTTTTGTTAGTGTAACCCCCTTATTGTTATTATTGTACCCTTGTAAGCCCCATTTTGTTATTATTTTTCTCTTAAATTATTATTGTTAGGTCGGCTAGGATTACATTGTGGCCCACTAGGATTACATTATGGCCCCATGGACTCCTATATATAGAAAGGAGGTTTTGTAAATTGTATCATCCTGTTAGTCTGTTCATTTCGAATGCATTGAGGCTTCTGAAGTGGTTTGTTTTTATGTGTTGAGGATTCTTTTCTATTTTTGGAGCTGGTTACACAACATTTGGTATCAGAGCTTTGGATTCTAGGGTTTTGCTGCTCCAAACAGGTCATCGTGGCATTTTCACTATAACATTTTTTCTACGAAGTTTCAGAAGCTGAAATTTTTAGGGTGCGAGGTGGACATCTTGAGGAAGATTGTCTAAACATTTTAGAGCTTGGTTCGCAACATTTTCGGAGATATTATCTGTGGAAGTTAGGCCTTTTTTCAAGCTCCTAAACAGGTCATCGTGGAATTTGCGTTATAACGTTTTTTATATGAAGGTTCAGAATCTGAAATTCATATGGCACGAGGCAAAAATCCTGAGGAAATTCTTCAAAAAATTTCAGAGCTTGGTTCGCAATATTTTTGGAGATATGATCTGTGGAAGGTAGTGCTTTTTCATGCTCCTGAATTTCATCTCAAAGAGGTGATCGTGGGAAACGTTCAATAACTCTCTCTCTGGGCATTGGATTGGAGTGCCGTAAAATGTGGTCGCAAGTAAACGGACTTTAGTTTCTTGGCTATCAATTTCAAATATAGAGGACAAAATAGTGACACGTGGCAAGTCGTACACGTTCGCTCTACCGAACTAGTCCATAATTAGGTCATTGTGGGAGATTGGACACAACTTTGTCTTGGAGAATCTAAATTAGGTCAGACCTGTGGAATTCGAAATATAATTCAGAGGGCTACTTTGGTACTGAAGATCAAATATTGAAGTCTTTCAATCACAAATATAATCCAATTTCAATATCAATCTCCTCAAAATCAAGAAAAAGGTGTGTATTTTTTTCGGAATTGCATAAGTCTTGTTTGAAGAATCAATTTGAATTGATTCCAAGGGCATATTGTAGAATAGATATTAGTATTGGGTTATAAAATATGCCCCATAAAAATGATTTAACACCCATTAAGCCTTCAAAAGGCTCTACTATGACTCATGAAGATGAATTGCAATATGATCTATCAAAATTACAAGAGCAAGTGCAACAGATTTCACTCTCGCAAAGAGCAACAAAAAATGAAATGAAAGTTTTGAAGAAAGGCGTGGAAGCTAAGATGGATGGCCTAGAAGCTAGAATGGAAGCTAAGATGGAAAACATGAAGAATGATCTAAAAACAGACATTGAAGGTTTGACAAAGTTGATACAAGAACGGTTTCCTAATGGTGAAAAGATAGTAGAAGAACCTCATGATGAGAACAAAATCAATGTTAATTGTGATTTGATAAACTCTAATGTTGGCGGGAAGAACCACCATATTCCAAAAATGGATATGAGGAATTTTGATGGAAAGGATTCTGTAACATGGATACTACAGATGGAGCAATATTTTGATCTCCATAACGTGCAAAACACACAAAAGGTATGCATTGCAACTTTACATTTAGAACAAAATACATTTGTATGGTATCGATGGCTTTGCTCTCGTAAAAAAATTGTCACTTGGTCAATTTTTACGGAGGAAATGATAGCACATTGTGATGATACAAAGAGCAACACCTTTTTATCCAATTGATAAATCTCAAACAAAAGGGTTTAGTGGGGCAGCACATTGAGGAATTCCAAAAATTGAATATAAGGGTAACTGATATTCCAGAGGAACACAGGATCGATCTCTTCATAGGCACTTTAAAGGATAATATCCAACATGAAGTTCGCGTTTTGGAACCAGATTCATTGGAGAAGGCATTCGGGTTGGCAAGAAAAGTTGAATGTAAAATAATGGCGACAAGGAAGCCTACCACTCAATTCTATAAAGAAGGAAGTGTTGCTACGCCTAGATTTCCACAACCTACAAGGTTGACACCACAACAATTGGAAGAAAAAAGAGCAAAAGGGCTTTGCTACATTTGTGATAGCAAATACACTAAAGGTCATAAGTGTGCTGAGAAGAAATTATTTTACATAGATTGTGAAGAGGAAGAAGAAAATGAACAAGAAGAGGATATACACCAGGAACCAGCCCTAGAAGAGGAAGAAATGAATCCGACCATATCATGTAATGCACTGGCAGGAATTACCACTCCTCAAACTCTCAAGATAGTAGGACAAATAAAGAATAAAAAGGTAATAGTGTTGATTGATTCAGGTAGCACCCATAATTTTATTCATTGTAAGGTAGCCAAGGAATTAAATTGTTTCCTATACCCAGCACCCGAATGTCAAGTGATGGTTGCAAATGGAGGAACTATAAATTGCTCTGGAAAATGCCATAATATCAAGCTAACCATGGGGGAATATGTATTGACTAGTCCAATGCTTGCCATTCCTATGGGAGGTGCTGATGTTGTACTAGGAGTACGATGGTTACAATCTTTGGGGACGGTAGCTTTTAATTTTCAAGAACTTTTCTTGAAATTTTTTTCAGAAGGAAAGGAAGTCGAATTACGGGGTATTGCGGGGAAGCCAGGAAGGATAATAAGCTCTAATGTCATGACAAAGCTTCTAAAGAAAGAACAGCGAAGCGTAATTGCACAATTATGCTCACTAGAAGTTCCAACATCAAAATCATCTATTTCTGCAGATCTCCAACAAGTCTTGGACAATCATTCCAAGGTGTTTGAAACTTCCAAAGGACTCCCACCTATTCGTGATCATGATCATGCTATTCATTTGATTCCAGGAAGTGTTCCTCCAAACATCAGGCCTTATAGATATCCTTACTTCCAAAAGAGCGAAATTGAACGTATGATTGCAAAAATGTTATAGGCGGGTATAATTCAACCTAGTCAAAGTTCTTTCTCTGCTCCTGTAGTATTGGTACACAAGAAGGATGGATCATGGCGAATGTGTCCGGATTATAGGGAGCTCAATAAGCTCACCATTAAAGATAAATTTCCCATTCCTGCGATTGATGAATTATTGGATGAATTACATGGAGCAATTTATTTTACCAAGTTGGATCTTCGTTCAGGATATCATCAAATTAGAATGAAGACTGAAGATATTCCAAAAACAGCATTTCGAACTCATGAGGGTCATTATGAATTTTGGTCATGCCTTTTGGCCTTACCAATGCACCTTCTACATTTCAAGAATTGATGAATTCCATTTTCAAACCCTTCCTTAGAAAATTTGTGCTAGTATTTTTTGATGATATACTAATCTACAGCAGGTCTTGGAAGGATCATGTTGAACATGTTGACAGGGTACTCAAACTATTGCAGGAGAAACAATTATATACAAAAACATCCAAATGTTTCTTTGGAGTAAAAGAGGTGGAATATCTGGGTCATATTATATCTCACGAGGGTGTTAAAGTAGACCCTAACAAAATTAAAGCCATTAAGGAATGGAAATTCCCCATGACCATTAAGCAGTTGCGAGGATTTCTCAGGTTAACAGTGTATTATCGGTTTGTTAAGAATTATGGGAGAGTAGAAGCACCTCTAACAACATTATTGAAGAAAGATGCATTTTCATGGACTCCTGAAGCAAATAAGGCCTTTGAACATCTTAAAGAGGCAATGTGCCTAGCACCGGTCTTAGCTGTGCCGAACTTCACAAAAACCTTTATTGTGGAATGTGATGCCTCAGGAAATGGAATTGGTGTAGTTTTAATGCAGGAAGGAAGACCCATTGCTTTTGAAAGTCATCTAATCAAATGAAAGTATTTACAGAAACCTATTTATGAGAAGGAAATGTTAGCAATATTGCATGCACTAAAGAAATGGTGAACTTACCTAATGGGAAGACACTTCAAGGTAAAAAATGATCATGATAGTCTTAAACGCTTTTTGGAACAAAGACTATCTTTAGAAGAGCAGCAAAAATGGGTCAAAAAGATGTTGGGTTATCACTTTGAAATAATCTACAAAAAAGGAAATCTTAATGTGGTTGCAGATGCACTCTCAAGAAAGAATGAAGAGGTGGAAGCATTACTTTGTGCCATTTTTATTATCCAACCAAATTGGATAACTGAAGCAAGAGATGAACGGAAGAAGGACAAAGATGTATGGACACTCATTCAAAAGTTGTAGCAAGATCCTAGTACATCTAATACATTTAGTTGGAAAAATGATTCCTTATGGTAAAAAGATCGCTTATACCTTTGTAATAATTCCCAACTAAAATAGAAGATTCTTTTGGAATTACACACTTCTCCTTTAGGAGGACACTCAGGATTTTTAAAAACTTACCACAGGGTGAAGAAAGAATTTTTTTGGGATGGCCTTAAATCTGATATTCAAAAGTTTGTGGCAGAATGTTTGGTTTGCCAGCAGAATAAAGTGGAGACAATTAAGACCCCGAGACTTATACAACCTTTATCCATTCCAAGTCAACGTTGGGAGGAGATTTCAATGGATTTTATCACAGGTTTACCTAAGTCCAAAGGAAAGAACGTCATCATGGTGGTAGTTGATAGACTTACCAAGTATGCACACTTTTGTGCATTATCTCATCCATTTAAAGCAAGTACAATTGCTACTACATTTATGGATAGAATTCAAAAGCTACATGGAAGCCCAAGGGTTATTGTGAGCGACAGAGATTCCATTTTTACTAGAAATTTTTGGACGGAGTTATTTTCTTGTTTGGGTACTCAATTAGCTCATAGCTCATCTTATCATCCTTAATTTGATGGTCAAACTGAGATAGTAAATAAATGTTTGGAAGGATATCTTCGTTGTTTTGTATCTGATAAACAAACACAATGGGTCAAGTGGTTACCTCTTGTTGAATGGTTGTATAACACTTCCTTCCATACTGTAGCAAAAATGACACCATTTATGGCACTTTATGGATATCATCCACCATCGATCACATCATCTTTAAGGGAAAACTCGAAGGTTCAAGCAGTGGAAGATCACATCGAGCATCAGCAAGAAGTTCTCCAACTCTTAAAAGATAACCTGAATTTGGCACAAAATCGAATGAAACAACAGGCAGATCAACATCGCAGCGAGAAAAGTTTTGATGTAGGAGATTGGGTATTTTTACGGCTACAACCATATAAAAAAATGTCCCTCAAGCAAGCTAAGAAGGATAATAAATTATCGCCAAAGTACTATGGTCCTTACAAGGTGTTGCAAAAGATTGGTACTATGGCATACAAATTGGAGCTTCATACTTCTTCGCGAGTACATCCAGTTTTCCATGTTTCATGCTTAAAGAAGGTTATAGGAGAAAATCTTCCAGTTCAAACAATATTGCCAGAACTTGATGAGGAAGGAAAAATCATATTGGAACCAGAAGCGGTCATGGAAACAAGAACTCGACAACTACGGAATCGATCAATTTCGGAGTATCTCATCAAGTGGAAGAACTTACCCACTGAAGATTCTACATGGGAGGATGAGAATTTTATACAGAAGCACCCGGAGCTACTCAAGTGTTGAGGACAACACTTTTTTTGAAGGAGAGGGGCATGTTGGTCCCTATATCACTAGTATAGCCCCTTATTATTGTTAGTGTAAACCCCTTATTGTTATTATTGTACCCTTGTAACCCCCATTTTGTTATTATTGTGCCCTTAAATTATTATTGTTAGGTCGGCTAGGATTACATTGTGGCCCACTAGGATTACATTATGGCCCCATGGACTCCTATATGTAGAAAGGAGGTTTTGTAAATTGTATCATCCAAGAATTTTTCATTTATGTAATGTATTGGAGGTTGCCCCCTCGAAGTGGCTTATTTCTAAGGCGTTGATATCTCTTTTCTTCTATTTTTGGAGCTGGTTACACAACAAACTAGATAATCAATCATGGCATCCCAGATGCTGTGATCAACCAGATGCTGGAAGTAGCGAAGGAGTTTCTCAAAATGCCTTTGGAGGACCGAATGGAATACTATTCCGACGATCCATCAAGAAAAACATTTCTGTCGACGAGCTTCAACATCCATAAAGAACAAGTGTTCAACTGGCGGGACTACTTGAGGCATCATTATTATCCGTTAGAAGATCACGTTCACACTTAGCCTTGAAAACCTACTGCATATAGGTAAAATATGGTCCACAATTATAGTATATGTTCTAAGTTTCTTTGTGGATGATAAAGCAACTCGTCCCTCTTACACAAGGGTTCTATACACTCAAATTTATTCCCTATACCAAATTCATTGTTTGCAGCGTAATCCCTTCCCAATGATTTTGAGTTGCATCATTGTACTCTTAATATCAGTAATGTTGCTAACATAGATTTTTATGAATATGGCAGAGAATTCTACAGTATTTATTGCAGAGAGATAAGGGCACTTGCTGCGGTCCCCTTTAACTCATCGGATAACTTTTGGGGCCCATGCTCAGGCCGACCTCCTAGACAAAGCATTGGGAAATCAAAAGCAACACATGGCTGTAAACTACTATCCCAAGTGCCCCAATCCTGAGCTTACATTCAGTTAACCAGCCCATTCGGATCCCGATGTCCTCACTCTTCTTCTTCAAGATGACGTGCCGGGACTACAAGTGCTTAACAATGGAAACTGGATTGCTGTGAACCCCTTTCGTAATTCTTTTGTTATCAACATCGGTGATCAATTACAGGTTCCATCTATATGCTTGGCACTCTAATTAATTAATCCCCTCTTTTGATTTAATTTTTCATTTGTAGAATCCATGGTGTATGGCATTCAAAATAATAAATCGTGGAATGAAATTATGTGTGTGCAGGTTCTGAGCAAAGAAAGATACAGAAGCGTGTTGCATCGTGCTATAGTAAGCTCTTCGAGAGCATGCATTTCAATTCTGACATTCTACTGCCCTTCCCCTGATGCAGTTATCGCTCCTGCAATGCTATTGACTGACGCGGAGCATCCTGCTGCGTTTAGAAGGTTTACGTACGACAAATATTACCGCGAGTTTTGGAGTAGAGAACTGCAAGGAAATACATGTTTGGAGGCGTTCTCAGATCATTCTGAAGAGGAGCTAGCACAGAACGATGATAATCAAGTGGAGCCTTGGAGTGATGAGGTGGACTCTGACTTTTGCTAGCCTGCATGACCAAAATGAATATGTCTGCACAAAATATGGTCATGCGTTGATCTATGTATTTATTTTGTGAGGGTTAAGAGGCCGTGGCCGTCGCGTAGCATCAACCTATCCGATCTAATTTAATGCCATTTGAAAAATGTTTTTCTATATTTCTTTTAATATAGATTTATGTGAAAAAATAAAATATAGAATTATGATGAAATGGTTATTCATGTTTTATTCGCCGATAGGCGATTATATCTCAAGGTTATGTGGGGAAACGTTGTTGACTTTTTATTTTTTAATTATTGTATGAAAGTGATTAATTGTAAATTGAGTACCCTGGGAATATGCTTCGTTTTATTAGTGGATCATCCACGACTGGGCTACAGGGGAAGCCGCAGCATTGGTATTATTATTCATTTGAATTGAACGCAATATTCCATAATTTAATTTTAATTAATATAATATTAAATAACTTAATATTAGGAATTTGATTTTTGTGATCTATAAATTGTGTAAGAAAATTTTTAGTGAAAAAATTTTCTTACTTGTGATTTTCAAAAAAAAAAAAATTACATAAATAATATAATTTTATTATTCATTTTAACAAAAATAAACTTTCATTTTAATTTAAATTAAATGAAATAGATAAATTAATAATTGGATGAAACATAAATTAAAATAATTAAAAATATATAAAATAATTTAGTTTTAAAATTCATTTTAATTTATAGTAAATGAAATACATAAATTAAAAATTAAATAAAAAAATAAATTAAAGCAATTGAAAATGCATAAAAACAGAAAATTAAAACAATTTAAAATAAAAAAATTAAATTATATTTTGTTAATTAAATTAGAATAATAATAAGAAAATATTTTGATTTAAAATATCAAATTAAAGTAAATTTAAATATAGGCAAATTTAAATAAAGTTATATTACATTAAATTAAAATGATGATGATGATGATGTTTATACTCAGTTAAGATTAATGTTCCAAGACTGCTATAGGTTGGTTGGTTTAAGAGGTTAAGAAGATTGGAAGTTGAGAGCGAATATGAGTAAGAGTGAAGCACTCTAGAAGGAAGTTATTTTCATCTTCCACCTACTAATAAGGATTTGGAAGTGATTATCAAATCCAGGAAGGACACGCTGATTTTATGTATGACACTAGTAACTTGGAGGAAGTGTCTTCTTACAAGTACTTAGGAATTGATATTCATCACAAGCTCAACTAGAACTATAGCATTGAGAAAAGGATTAACGGGGGGTAGAAAGCTTATATTGGTCTTGAAAATAATTGTAAAACGATAAATCTCGTAATGTGGGATAGAAAGAAGTTCCTCTTTGAAACTTTAGTCACTCCTGTTATCTTATATGGATGTAAGGTTTTGGGTTGCAGCATATTTACAGAATCCCGGACAAAGATTGAACAAATCCAGAAGCATTTTATAACATATAAACTCAATATTAAAAGCATCACACCCTATCATATTCTCCTTATAGAAGTGGGTCTTTCCCCTGTCGAGAGTCTAGCTATGACTACGCTTCTGTTGTAGAAGCACAAACTCAATAGCATAGGAGACCATAGACTTTCTAAGCTAGTTTTAAATTCCAGCCAAAACTAGCTAAGGCTCAAGCGTGGTTGGCATAAAGACAGCAGGGCCTAGTTAAACTATTGGGAGATCGACGAGAACGTTGCATTGCAAAACATTAATAACATTAAAAAAATTGTTACTTCTAAGTTCAAAGAAAAAATGTGGTGTAAGAAAGATCTAGCAGCTAAAAGAAAATTAAGATATTATAAGGAGGTCATCAACCCCACCCTAGAAGATCAAAAGTATCTCTCTATTTTAACTAGCTTAAAGAAGAAAATTAATATAGCCAAGATTAGAACGAACTCTCATGAGCTCCATAATGAAACAGGTCATTGCACAGTTACTAAAACACCATGGATGGAAAGGATCTGCCATCTCTGTGAGAATATGAACATCGAGGATGAAAATCAGTTCCTCTTAGAGTGCCCCGCGTACAACCACATTAGATCTAAATTTCATAATCTTTGTTGCAATATTGACCTTCCTAGCCTTTTAAGATGTCAAAATTATAGTGATCTCGGGAGGCTTCTCTCCAAGATTTTTGAGCATAGGTATAAAATATTAAATCGAACTAAATAATTCACTTCTTTAGGTCCGATAGACCAAATATTTGTCTTAGTGGACGTTAACCATCATCATCATCATCATCATCATCATATAATTGTAAATCTGACAGTAGGGAATTGAGAGTGGATGTGAGTAAGAGTGAGGCAATCTAAAAGGAAGTGCTTTTCATCTTCCACCTACTTAGAATTGTAAACCTGACAAATTCTATCGTTCCAATGGGTCTTGGGAACAAACCACCATTGCACGGTCTCACTTCGAAGCTCATGAAAATTAGTTCTTATCTTAGCTATATTCATTTTTTTTCTTAAATTAACGTTATATTAGATTAAATTAAAATAATAAATACTACCCCGGTTGCGGGTGACATAACTGACATGAATGACAATCATTTCTGACATACCCTAGAGGACGAACTGTCTAGTCAACTTAGTGTTCCTAAATTGATGTCATAAATTGTCAACCAGGGCTAGTAAACTGTTGAAGTGAAGTGCACTATATGTGCCTAGCTATCTTCTTCCTACTTTTTTGTGTTTATTGTTTTTCTAGTGTTTTTGATTTTGTGTTTTTATGCTAAGAGGAAAAGAACTAAGTTGTTGGCAAAGAGAAGTTATTGGTCACACTAAAACAGAGAAAAATCTAAACTATGTATGGCACCTAAGAACAGAAAATGCTAATTGACAGATTGCAAAACTTGACAAGAAAAATAACTCATAACATGAACTCAGTCCAATTCATTTCATTAGAGGTATGTTGGAACAACTTGAGAAAATGATAAGTTTAATGCAATGAGGTTCTTCTAAGTGAACAACAACTTACAATATCACAGAGAAAATCTCATCCATGGTTAGAAATTTGTTGGAACGCGTTAAGAAAATATTATCTGCAACATAGTAAGGAACTCTATGCTAAGTTAACCTTTGACACTAAAATTAACCCATTCTGCAACTCAAAATGTTACTATTAAGCCTCATTCAAGGGTTAGAGATCTCTTAGAATATCTTTGGAAATGGCTGTTTGTAAAATTATGAGAAATTGCAGAACAGTCAAGACCTCAAAATGATACTACTAATTCTTGTCCATATGATAATGATGTGGCAACATATATTAAGAAAAAGAGCAGTTTGTAAATAATGAAATCCTTTTAACTCTAATTTAATAGGGCTAGAATGCGATTAATAAAACTTGAAATACAATGAACAGAACTAAACTAATACGCAATTAACATTCGAAATACTACAACTCTATCTCATTCAGTATTAGTGATATTTTGGAACAATTCATGAGAAAAAGATTGACTACACAATTCGATGTAAGTGAGCATAAAACATGAAGTTCAGAAAACTGCCTAAATTAAGAACAAAACATAGATAAAGTCACTTATCTATAAAATATGCACAAAGCCTTTCAGACAGTAGGGGCCCTCTACCATTAGATTGGCACACAAATCTCCTTAATATTGCTTCATATCATGCATTAAATTTTTACTTCTTTGATTAAAGGAAAACGCTTCAAAAACAGAGTATTACAGTCTTGGACAACTTAACAACAAAACATCATCTAGCTAATTGTCTCTCGGTTCACCAAGTTATTATTATAAACAAAATACATAACTGCCATTAAGAATAAATAGGAATAGGTGTCTTTTTCAATTAAAATTGAATTAGAACTCCTATTGAGGCCTTGTACTTTGCTAAAGACATCTGTAGAGTCCTTGTCCTGGTAGAAGTCTACTTCTTAGTTTTGGTTTCCTCCACGTGCATAACCACTTGTATATTTCTGCTCAGACTTCGTAGAGGGCAAGGAATGATGAAGGTGAGTTCTGAAATTCAACCATATGCATTTTCCTTTGAGTGACACCTGTAACCTGTGTGAACATAAGGATAGTTGCGGAATATGCGACTAGCTACAGAATGGCTGCATTCTGTAGCTAGGTCTAGTCAAAAATCACTACGACAACAAAACCATAAAAGTATAGCAAGTCAGTCATTCTATGCATTCTTAAAGTGACTTTAATCAATCCTATTGATATTTTAAGCCTATAACTGATAAATGACAAAGGAAATGAAGTGAAATTTCGTGAAAGGAAAGGACATCATT
Source organism: Pinus albicaulis (assembly GCA_034641835.2). NCBI lineage: Eukaryota > Viridiplantae > Streptophyta > Pinopsida > Pinales > Pinaceae > Pinus > Pinus albicaulis. Next base: position 1,862,577,689 of record CM076578.1, on the reverse strand, counting down.
GGGGCTCAACATACCCCCACTGCAAAGCTTTTGCATGTCCTCATGCAATAAATCCATGTATTCTGAAACTTCTGCTAGGACATCTAACTTCGTTTTTCTTCTTTGCTTGGTGTTCAATGGCATCCTAGGCTTCCTTATGACTAATTTGAACCTCAAGTTTATAAGTGCCCTACTCAACTTTTTATTTTTCTTCTTCAGCTTCTCACTAGCCTTGTACAATTTTTCCATTTGCAGATAGAGAGTTGTGTTCATGTTACTTTTCAGTTTGACTTGTTCCCTTAAATTTTCATTTTCATTTTTTATGTGCCTATTAAGTACTTCCAGTTCATATTTATCTCTTCTCAGCACTTCAATGGAAGACTCTTGTGGGCTAAGAGTTCTTCCTCTATTTTCTGAAGCTCTCTTTTCCAATGACTCAACATAATTATAGATTTGTTGTTGTGCTGGGTCTACCTCCGGAGTTCCTTTATCAAGATCCTCTTCATACTGGTACTCAGGAGATCTATCAGTTGGTGTCTCTTCATCCTCAATATTTATGATTCCCATTTGCTTAACTCCTGTTTTCCTCAATATGCCTCTAAGCCTATGGCTTCTTCGTAGTTTAGATGGTCCCTCACCTCTCTCCTTGGCATATTTTCTTATTATCTTCTCCTTTTTAAGTTGTTTCTTGATTTCAGCCAATTTTTCAGAGATAATCTCCTCACTGTCCTCTTGTATGGATTTACCATTTTTAATTTCAATAGATTTGGAAATTTTCCCTCTCTTGCTTCTTCTTGCAAGTTTCCCTTCAGATGGAGTTTCTTTAGGTTCTTCAAAGTGATTCTTCAAGAGGAACTCATCCCAATTGTCTCCCACCTTTTTCAAATGGTGCTCAATTAGGATTTTAACTAGGCCATTGTGATACAAGGTGGTTTCTAAAAAATGAACCCTTTTTTGGACATTAGTAGCCATCCTCTTTAGGCTATGATGTAAGAAAAAGGGTAAATTTATTTCTTCATCTAAGAAATGCATCATAAGTCGAATATGATAGACATATAGGGTGCCAAACCTTCCCTCACAAGTTATAAACTTTTGCAGAATTAACAACATATTTTGCCACTTATTCTTTAAGGCTGAACTAGGAATGCCTTTCTTGAAAACTGAGATATCCATACTTGGTGTTTTGAGCATTTGCCTCCATTCTTCATTGTGAAATTCCTTGTTTTTGAACCATTTTTCACCTTGCCTTGGTAATTCTGCTGCTTCTGCAATGAAGGACTTTGTGATAGTGAACTTGAAATCACCTATTTCAACTTCTCACTCGTTGAAGGACCGGGAAAATGTCTTGGTAACATCCTTATGGAATCCATTGAACTTTTCCAAAAACTATAGCCACCCAACCTGCTGTAACATTTCTCTAATCTGTGGGTAACCCTCTAGGTATTTTGTTCCGATTGGTTCAGATCTTACAATGAGTCCCATGGCTTCTTTTCTCACTCTTCAATTTACTGCTCCGTAACTACTCTCCTATTCAAGGTAAAAATGGCTGTAGAAGGTTGTTTTCACCCCAAAGATGACTTCTCTGTTTTGCAGATAGGAATTGGCTATGGAAAAATGACATGAAGTGGTTATGGAATGAGTGAAATACGGTGTGGGTAAATTAGACGAAAAATGAGTTTGAAAGATGTCATGGGGTGAAAAGACCGCGAAAAAATATTGTGAGAATTTCAAAATCATCACTGAATACTTCAGGTTAGTGACATGACCCAATAGGTTACTTCAAGTACTAACCGTTACTTTTTAATAAATGATGATTTGATATGGAGAAATGGAAGGGATTTGTCCATGAATTTTATAATAGACTTGATAGGCTTGATCAATACGAATAATCAAAATAACTTTATGAAACATACATATAACTTAACCATATTATAACTTTCATAATCTATTATCATAATAATTTCACAAGTTACCTTAGCCCTTATTTTTATTTTTTTTGTGGTTTTTAATATGCTTTGTCTTCCTTTGAAAATCATTGATCTTTCAGTCTTCATAATCCCTTTGATTTTGCTTGTTGACATAGGTGTGCAGGATCAATTTGCTACTGAACAAGTGGTTATTGGATAATTTCCTGCAGGATATCTGGTTGTAGAATGTCTGGTTACAGAATCTCTGGCTGCAGAATATACCTGTAAAAGCTTTGAAACATGGAATGAAATGATTTGAAACATGGATGGAATGTATTATGAAATGAGATAAAATGGATCATGAAATATGGTGGAATGAAGCATGATTGAAGTGAAATATGATGGAATGAAATGGATCATAAATATGAAGTGGAATGAAATATGAAAAGTGGCCTACAATTTATGATTTGTAATACTCAATTGCAGAAAGAGATCAAATTTGAAATAAAAATGATATGGTCCATGGAATGGAGTGAATGAAGTATGGATGAATGGAGTGAATGAAATATGAATGAAGTGAGATATGATGGAGTGAAATGGATCATAAGTGGAATGTGATATGGAAAATGGGACTGCACTTATGATTTTATGATAGTTTCTTGCAGGAAAAGAACAATTTTGATAAGGTAAAGTGCCAGAAAGATTCTGATTTTCACTTTATCTTTTCTGCATAAACATGCTAATCAATGATTAGTTTTCATGTTTATACTTTTTTTTTTCATCACCTATTTTCAGAAAATACAATTAAGTTGATGAAGAAGAAGGATTCTTCTTCATTAACTTCACATCACTGTTCTCTTGGAATCTCTTGACAAATTCTTCTCTTGAAAGTGGCTTATGATATAGTTTCAATCTATGACCATTTACAAGAAAAGTGACCTCATCTTCATCTATTGTCCCGATTTTTATTGCTCCATTGTCAAAAAATTTCACAATTTCATATGGCTCAAGCCAATGTGTTTGGAATTTACCTTGAAAATCTTTGAACTTTGAATTAAACAAGAGGGCCCAGTCACCTTCTTTGAATTTCTTTTTCTTAATGTACTTATCATGCCATCTAGTCCTTTGCTGTTGGACTATATTTGTTCTCTGGACTGCATCCTGTCTGATCTCATCCAATTCATTAATCTGCTCCAATCTATGGGAAACAGGAAACAGGACTTGTTTTCCATAAACAAGTTCATAAGGAGTATAACCTGTTGTGCTTCTCCATGTAGTTCTATAGGCCCACAAGGCTTCAGGAAGCCTGTCTGCCCAATCTCTTCTATGTAAATGAACAGTCTTTGTTAGGATCCCTTCAATGAAGTTATTAGTAGATTCCACTTGACCATTTTCTTGTGGATGATAGGGAGTAGATTTTCTGTGTCTGATTTTGTACCTCCACCATTTGTTCCACTAGCTTTGATTTGCATTGAGCTTCTTGATCTGTAACAATTTCTCTTGGGACACCAAAACAAGTAAAAATATCCTCAAAAAGAAAATTAACTACAGATGCTTCAGTAGCAGGAAGTAATGGCTTGGCCTATACCCATTTGGTAACATAATCAGTGCAAACTAATATATATTTCTTTTGTCTTGATCGAGGATTAATAGGTCCTACAAAATCTAAAGCCCATTTCTCAAAAGGCTCAATACGTACCTGAGGCTGCAATGGCATCTCACCTGAAGGAGAAGGTTTCCTTACCCTTTGGCAACTATCACATCTTTTGACATACTCTTTAGCATCTTTAAAAAGGGATGGCCAATAGTATCCTAAATGAAGGACCTTATAAGTTTTCATTTTATTAGCAAAGTGTCTGCCACAAGGTTCATCATGACATGCCTTGAGAATCTCAGGCATCTCATCTTCTCGAACACATCTCCTAATGATAAAGTCTAGACCTGTTTTGTATAACTCATTAGAAACCCATGAATATTTTGCACTGTCATATATGATATTTCTTTTGTCTCTTGCATTCATTATTGAAGGAAATTTCCCTGCAACTAAATAATTAACAATTTCAGCAAACCAAGGAGTTTGAGTAGAAATTGCAAAAAGATATTCATCAGGGAATTGATCTTCAACTGGAGTATTGTCTTTAATGTTTTGGAGTCTAGATAGGAAATCAACTACTGTATTTTGTTTCCCAGGCCTATCTAGAATGGTAATGTTGAATTCCTGTAAAAGCAATAACCATCTTATGACTCTGCCATTAGTAATTGATTTGTTCATTAGATATTCAATTGCAGAGTGATCTGTGTGAAAAAACGTTTCATAGCCTGTTATATAATGTTTGAATTTATTTATGGCATGAACAATAGCTAAGAACTCTTTTTCAATTACAGTATAATTTAACTTTGAAGGATTCAAATTTTTACTTGTATAGTAGATGGCATAAGGAATCAGGTCTTTTTGTCCCAATACTGCTCCTAAAGTTGTATCTGAGGCATCTGTTGAAATATCAAAAGGTAATTTCCAGTTAGGTCCCCTTAAAATAGGTGCTTCAGAGATTTTTTTTTTCAGGGTCCCAAAGGCTAACTGGCAATCAGGATTCCATTTGAATTCACAGTCCTTGGTAAGTAATTTGAAAAGTGGAGATGCTATCTTGGTGAAGTTTTCTATAAACCGTCGATAATATCCTGTAAATCCTAGAAAACTCCTAACATATTTTTGAAAACTTGGAACAGATAAGTTAGAGATGACTTCAACTTTTGACTCATCAACTCTAATCCCATCCCCTGAAATGTGATGCCCCAAAACAATTCCTTCAATAAACATCATAAAACACTTCTCATGACTTAGTGAAAGATTTTCTTCATTACATCTCTTTAAAACTTTTTCAAAGTTTGCTAAGGCTTCTTCAAATGTATTTCCATAGACTATGAAATCATCCATATATACCTCTACACAATAATGTATTATATCTGAAAAGATTCCTAGTACCGCCCTTTGAAATGTTGCAGGTGCATTGCATAGTCCAAATGGCAATACTCGGTAAGCATAGGTACCCCAAGGACAGGTAAATGTGGTTTTGTCTTGATCTTCAAGTGCTACTTGAATTTGGTTATAACCACTAAACCCATCTAAAAATGAGAAGTACTTTTTTCCAGCTAATGTATCTAACACTTGATCTATGAAAGGTAGGGGAAAATAATCTTTAAGAGTAGATTTGTTTAATTCCCAATAGTCAATACATATCCTTCATTTACCATTTTTCTTTGGCACAATTACCAAAGGAGAAACCCACTGACTATCTAAAATGGGATAGATAAAGTTGACATTTAACAATTTATGCAATTCTTCTTTAACAATCTCCCTAAGATTTGGATTCATCCGTCTCTGAGGTTGTCTGATTGGTTTGCAATTTTCCTCTATGTAGATGTGATGAGTGCAAGTATTAGGGCTTATCCTTTTTATATCAGTGTACTCCCGAGCATATGCAGAATAATGTCTCTGTAATATCTTGACTAGCTTTTCTTGTTGAGATTTCTCTAGGTTCTTGTTTAAGGTAAAGCAGAGATAGGTTGATTTGATGTTGTGGATTTTGAGGATTTTGTTGAGGAGGAAAATGTGGATATGGTGGATAGGATGGTGGATATTAATAGTACTGAGAGTATCTTCCATAGGTATTTTGTGCTCCTTGTGCCCAAATTTGAGATTGATTTTGAAATTGGTGCCAAGGTTGCTGCCACGAATTCCAATTTGGTGGGGGTTGATTATACAACTGATCATGGAATCCTTGTGTTTGAGGTCCTTTCCAAGGCCTTCTAGAGATAAAATTGAGAGATTCTGTGGAATTTGTAGGGGTTTCTTCTTGAAAGACAACTTTAAGACCAGGAAGTGAAGGACAACTCTTGGTCTCATGTTTTTTTGAACAAATTACACAAGTCTCTACTAGTTTTGCATCCAAAGGGCACTCTCTCAAGGCATGCTTCTTTCTACATTTGGGACAAAATATTGCTAAGGCATAAGATTCAACTTTTTGCTTGTTTTGTAATTTAAGGGTGTATATTTGCTCACTAAGACTCCCTAAAATGTCATATTTTAATTCATCAAGCATATTTCCTATTTCTGCCCTACTTACTATCCTAGAAGTAGACTTACTTTCCCTTGCAAGAACAGGGTCTCTTGGTCCTTTTACAGTTTTAGATTTCCCTCTTGAAAGGTTGATACATAATTCAGCTATTTCAGGTAATGTGAGTTGAGATATATCCCCTTTTCCCATCATATTAAGGATATCTAGCCATTCATCCCTAATTGTATTCAACAAGAGAGCTTTCAGAGTATCCTGGTCTAAGTTTTCCATTTTTTCTCTCTTGATGTTATAATTAAACCTCTCCAACAAATCTTCCAGATTTTCATCCTCTTTTTGTAGAATTTTAAACACTTCCTCCTTATGGTTGACTGGCATACAGTAATCCAAATACCTCTCTAGAAATGCATGTTTCATGTCTTCCCATGTCCTAATAGAACTATTGATCAAACTCATAAACCATTTTAATGCTGCTCCTTTCAATGTTGAAGGGAATAGTTTAAGTTTTTGGGCATCTTGTAAGTAATCATAGGTTCTACATAGGACTTCAAATTCAAATAGGAAGGTTTCGGGATCTTCACTTTTGAGTCCATAAAAGTTTGGAAGGACAGAGGGTGAAATGTTTTTCATAGTTGCATTGGTTTCTTCATCTACTATAGGAAACCCAAAAGAGCTTCTCATTTCCCTTCTACCTCTTCCTCTGCCTCCTTCTTTACCTCTAACTCCTTCTCCTTCTGCACCTCTACCTCATTCTCCTCTACCTCTACCTCTACCCCCTCCAAATAGTGTATGCTCTCCATTAAAGACTCCTCCTCCCCATTCTTCTACCATGGTTGATTCTCCTGTGGAGGTGGAAAAGTTTATGTCTCTAGCAGGGGTTCTTGAATCTTCTTCTAGGACAGGTTCAGTGGATGAAGTGGAAGGTCTTTCCAATGGAATATCTGATCTTAAGTCTTATGGAATTCTATGATCAGTAAAGTATGGGATGTGGGTTTGATTTGGAGGTGTGATGCCTCTTGGTCTTGGTGAAACAAGTGGTGTTCTAGGAATCGAGCTTCTACTTCTTATGAATCTACCCTTGAGTCTCTTTCTCTATGCATATCATTGTTTTTGGGAGGTAAGAAACAAGGCTACCTAGTTACACTTCCCTGACAACGACGCCAAAATGTCTAGTCAACTTAGTGTTCCTAAATTGTTGTCGTAAATTGTCAACCAGGGCTAGTAAACTGTTGAAGTGAAGTGCACTATATGTGCCTAGGTATATTCTTCCTACTTCGTTGTGTTTAGTGTTTTTCTAGTGTTTTCGGTTTTGTGTTTTTATGCTAAGAGGAAAAGAACTAAGTTGTTGGCAAAGAGAAGTTATTGGTCACACTAAAACAGAGAAAAATCTAAACTATGTATGGCACCTAAGAATAGAAAATGCTAATTCACAGATTGCAAAACTTGACAAGAAAAATAACTCATAACATGAACTCAGTCCAATTCATTTCATTAGTGGTATGTTGGAACAACTTGAGAAAAGGATAAGTTTAATGCAATGAGGTTCTTCTAAGTAAACAACAACTTACAATATCACAGAGAAAATGTCATCCATGGTTAGAAATTTGTTGGAACATGTTAAGAAAAGATTATCTACAACATAGTAAGGAACTCTATGCTAAATTAACCTTTGACACTAAAATTAACCCATTCTGCAACTCAAAATGTTACTATTAAGCCTCATTCAAGGGTTAGAGATCTCTTGGAATAGCTTTGGAAAGGGATGTTTGTAAAATTATGAGAAATTGCAGAACAATCAAGACCTCAAAATGATCCTACTAATTCTTGTTCATGTGATGATGATGTGTTAACAGAGATTAAGAACAAGAGCAGTTTGTAGATAATGAAGGCCTTTTAAGTCTAATTTAACAGGGCTAGAATAAGATTAATGAAACTTGAAATACAATGAACAGAACTGAACTAATATGCAATTAACCTTCGAAATACTACATCTCTATCTCATTCAGTATTAGTGATATTTTGGAACAATTCATGAGAAAAATATTGACTGCACAATTCGATGTAAGTGAGCATAAAACATGAAGTTCAGAAAACTGCCTAAATTACGAACGAAACATAGATAAAGTCACTTATCTATAAAATATGCACAAAGCCTTTTGGACAGTAGGGGCCCTCTACCATTGGATTGGCATACAAATCTCCTCAATATTGATTCAGATCATGAATTAAAGTTGTACTTCTTTCATTAAAGGAAAACACTTCAAAAACAGAGTATTATAGTCTTGGACAACTTAACAACAAAACATAAACTAGCTAATTGTCTCTCGATTCACCGAGTTATTCTTATAAACAAAATACATAACTGCCATTGAGAAGAAATAAGAATAAGTGTCTTTTTCAATTGAAATCAAATTAGAACTCCTGTTGAGGCCTCGTACTTTGCTGAAGACATCTGTAGAGTCCTTGTCCTGGTAGAAGTCTACTTCTTAGTTTTGGTTTCCTCCACGTGCATAACCACTTGTAGATTTTTGCTTAGACTTTGTAGAGGGCAAGGAATGATGTAGGTGAGTTTTGGAATTCAACCATATGTGTTTTTCCTTTAAGTGACACCTGTAACCTATGTGAACATAAGGATAGTTGCGGAATATGCGACTAGCTACAGAATGGCTGCATTCTATAGCTAGGTCTTGTCAAAAATAACTACGACAAAAAAACCATAAAAGTATATCAAGTCATTCATTGTATGCACTCTTAAAGTGACTTTAATCAATCCTATTGATATTTTAAGCCTATAACTGATAAAGGACAAAGGAAATGAAGTGAAATTTGGTGAAAGGGAAGGACATCTTTGGGGCTCAACATGAACATCTTCTGTGCTTAGCCTCACCTGCTGTGGATCCTCAAACCGTTAGCCATCTACACGAGACTAACATAATAAGGTATGATGAGACGCTAGGAACTGCGTCACCCTGTCCAGAGCACCCTTCTGCATCCATCACCATAAATGATTATCATGATTGATCCATATATTAGCCATCGCCCTTCCCTCGAGCCTGCTCAGGCGATCGATCATGGGATGCAGTTGCGTGCTAGGCATACTAATTTCCATCCTCCTCGCATGTGTCCAAGCCCATTTAAAAGGATGAGCTCTCAACCCCGAGAAACCCACAATATTTTCCCTCTGTCTTTCATTTTTTTAACTCCTCTTTGGCACTTCCCTGATTTTAGAATGTCGTACAACCCTATTCTCAGCGTTACACTGCGTAGTACCCTCTAGGTTGTGATATCCCAATCTGTACACCTCTTCCCCAGCCCTTCCGACCCCCCAATCCCTAGCATTTTTTGTCTCCTTGCTGCTTATCCCTCCCTTGACATCCCCCCACTGTCTCATTATGAAATTCCCCCCAGATTATGCCAAAGAACCAGCCGAGGTGGACAAAGAGGGGCTCTCCCTGGCCGTTATGACCATGACGAGGAAAATCGAATAGAGTCTTTTCGCTCCCTGTGATTTACAAGAATGACAAGAATAAACACTACAGGGGCCACATCAGAACCACTTTGGAATCCTAGGACCTAGCCTTCCTAGATTTAGAGAGGGATCTCTCTATTAAGTGTTTTCAAAGGATATATCTTTATGCTTTGTTTATGGTATTAGGCTAGTTATGAAGCTCTTGGGAACTTGTTTGTTTTGGTTGGGTATTAATAACTGAGAAGGTCATTTGAAGGGTGAAGGTGAGAGTATATTGAAAGAATGTTTCAGCTGGATAGATAGGTCATGAGACAATATTAATCCATTGAGTTATGAAGTCACAAAAGGATTTAATTGTACAAAAATTCTTCAAGGGTTTCCATAGGGTAAGTCATCTAGATTAAAGGATCTTTTAGATTACGTTATGAAATGGAACATTAAAGTGTTATGAAAGAAGCAAAGCTATAGTCAATTAAGAATCTCCTAGCTCCACTGAACAAGAAAATCCATTCAAAGTAACTGTTTGAAGAAAGCCAAAGGATATGGAAAACCATAGACTTCTTTGGGCAGAGTCTTATTCAAGCAAACTTTAAAGACAACAATCCAGTAATCCTAGGAATACTTTCAGAAAAATGAAAACATATAAGATAACAAAGCGAACAGCCTAAGATCAAACAGAAATAATCTAATTTGCTTTTGGCATACTCTCAAGGGATCCTTCAAATCAACTTTTGAAGGAAGACCAGACGACAGGGCATACCATAGACTTCCCTGATTTAGAATCTACTTAGCAAACTTTGAAGAAGATCTTTTAAAAAAATATCTCAAGTTGTACTTAGACAGACATGGGCTTGCCAACATTTCTCCCTGGTTATACTCTATTGAATCATTCTTAAAACAACAAGCTGGATAAAACTGGAGGGCAGTTAAGAATCCTCCAACCAGACCTTAGTAGAAGAAAACATAAAGATAAAGCTTTCAGATAGAAATAGGGTACTTTGACCGTAAATCCTAATCTAAATTTTCTATTCTTTATCAGAGAAAATGGAAAGCATGTAAAACATAAGAAAAAACAATTACATAGAGGAAAAACATCACCATTAACATAGACCAGGATCCTGTGAACCAGCTTGTTTTATTGATGTTCAAACTAGTTACATACTCCAAGTCCAGCAGGTCTTTACAGCTCAAACTTCTCTATCCAGCCTAGTATTCTTTAACTACTTAGTAGCTCTTCAGCAACAGTCAATAACAACCCAACACTAAATAATAATCCAACCCCTCACAATGAGTTCCTCATACAACATTTATAGATAAAATGAGGAGGTGGGGTGAAATAAGCGGTCCTTAAATGTTCATAAATGACAGAGTTAAAGTTTTGACCTTTGAGAACATGCAAGGCCCAAGGAAAAATGCATTTATGTCTAACTCTACATAATGAATTTTACATTAACTCTTTGAACCACTTAGTTGATTTTGATGAATTTTGGGCATTTTAGGTAGGTCGGCAATAACTTTTGAGTTGTCTTTATAAAATATCTCTGTCTATTTATTCATTTGTATGTTTTTTAGGAAAATTAGGCTCGCAGGTGGCATTTTTGGTCCTTTGGAGAAGTAATTGCTTCAGTGATTCGTCATTCGAAGCATTCTTTCTTGGATGATCTGTCTGATTAGCTTTTTAAACTATGTTTAGGCCTCTAATAATGCTTTTTGGCCTTCTTTATCATCTTCTATTTTTTTCACCTTGCTGACTCTTTTATCCTTTAAATAATTTATCTTTAACTGTGCTTTTCGTCTTTAATCTGTTTAGTTAATCTTTTAATCTTCTGGCTTATGCTTTAACCTTTAATATTTTCTTTTTGTTCTTTAATCTTCATTGTTCTTTGCTATTTTTGGTGTACAGGTGGCTTCCTTCTATGCTGGAGGGTTTCGTTTGACCAATGATCATGAGACACTAATCAAACCTTTGAACTCGAGCCCCGGTTCCCTTCTCTGATTATCTGGCCTCTAGGATCATCATCCTAGGTTTTGCCACTGTTTCTTGGCCGTGGGATGGCCTGTATACTTGGTCGCCATTAAACCTGCAACTTTAAACAAAAAACATGTTATAAAACCTGCATTTTTAAGGTTGAAATTTTTTCAGAGGCTCGAGATGGCTATGGAGTGGTCGCAGAGGGAGAAAAATGAATGGATGAGAGGATTCCACAGGCAGAACCAGGTGGAAAAGAATTTAAATTTTAATCTGGCATGAAAATTGGAGGAAGGTGGTTTTGCGGCAATACTAGGGTGGTATTCGCGCAAGGATTAAGTGGTTAATGGTTTTGGCTTCGACAAATGCGATACCATACAGGTGTTCACACTTGTCCCTGGAAAACAACCCATTTCGCGTTGAAAATGTGCATTAACCACTTTGGGAGAATCAGGCACGATAATGGATTGGGACCATTGGATTGGGGGGAGCCAGATCAACAGCGGAGAGCTAGCACGGTGGGAAAACGTGCTCAACGGGAGGAGAAGTGGGGATAGGTGGGACCTGGCTATGAGGTCATCACTTTTTTTGGGTAGCAAGATGATTAATGGGTGGATTTTAGATATGTGGGTTAGCGGGAGTCATTGGATTGATGGGATCGACGGTTGAGAATCTTATCATGGATGGGTGGGTTGAAAAATAGAAAAGCAGTCGGGTGGATGGGATAAAAAAGGAGGGAACCCCGATAGCCATTATATCGCTGAGATCAAGGGATGAGAATTAATCGAGGAAAACACAGTTGAAGAGAAAATATAAGAGAAGGGGGGCTAGAGATAAGGCAGAGGGTATGACCCTGCGGGGAAAGGAGTGAAGGACTTAAGCTCGAAGGGGCTTAAGGCCTGTTTTTTATCAAAGGTTGGAAGTAAGGCTAAAAAGAGGGGTTTTAAGCCTTTTAAGAAGTTTCGATAGGGTAAATAAGTGGATTTAAACAAGGAGAAAGGAGTTTTCCATGGTTTTAAAGGGTTTTGGAAACATTTTTGGGTGGAATGAAGGGTAATTGAAGGGAAAGAAGCCCTTTTTAATTTGGGAAATGAATGTTAGGATAGGAATTAATAAAGAGTGACATGGAGGAACTTTGGGAGGAAATTATGAAGGTGAAAAGATGGAAAAAGGGGCTTGAAAACAGTCTTCTTTTGTAACAGCAGGGCTACCTGAAGGATTTGAGTGAATTTTATCAGTGAAATGATCTCTTGTGGATGAATGAACACAATGGGCTTTCAAGAACTCACAGATTTTCATAAAATTTGTTTCTTGAAAGCTAAGGAACCTATTTAACCATCATGAGGTATATAAGAATTTATAGATGGCTAACAGTGGCACCACTTGGGGAGAGTAGCTCCTTGGATGTGTCAAGAACCTCAGAGAATAAATCTCTGGAAAGTAGATGAGTGCCTTGTTCCTTGATTTTGACATTGCTCTTTTACTTTGATGATCATGCTGCTTAAAATGATGATCTACAGAATCACAACAAGATGATTTTTCTCCCAAACTTCTACCTACACAACCTACTTTCCTAACATTTTTTTCTTTAGTGAGTGCACTTAGACTTGCAACCCTTTTGACATCAACATTTATTTATTTTATTCAAAGAAATAAACTAATCTAATTCTACCCTTATATCTTCCAAGAGTTCAGATTAAACAGTTGAACTCATTATTTCTCTACCTAATCTAGTTATCTGCCAAGATTAGACTGTTTGACAGATTTTCATTCTCTATTCTACAACAAAAAATTTAAAAATAGACAGAATCAAGATTAGACAGTATGATTTGCTATGGGGCTATGGCATTTTGTACAAGCTGCACATAGAATTTATTTGCAGAAATTTTTAAAACAAAATTGTGAAGGCTTAAGATCTGAAATTAATAGCCATTCTTCTTTCTTTCTTTGGTTCAGATTTTGAGCTTTTTTAGAACCATTTCTCTCTTTCCCCATTTAGTCTACTGATAAGCCAAGTTTACATTATTTGGCAGATCTTCATTCACTAACCTATCAGCAATAAATTTAAATTTATTCAATCAAGATTAGGTTGTATGATTGAATTAATGTTTCTTCTTTCAAAGTAGTGGAATTTGGACTTGCACACTTTCATATTTTTCTTCTTTTTTGGTATGGGGTTGTACCTCTTCTTTTAATCTACCCTCATTTATTTTTTTCTATTCTTTTTGTATTTCATCTTTTCCAATCTTTCAATAAGTAAATGTTATTTACAATGAATTAAAAACTTTAAACAGATATTTTAACAAAAAAAAGGCTTGAGCATCCTACCATTGATGGGACCTCCAAAAAATTATGCTACATCCATATCTTGAATAAAAATGCATTGGTTCCTATAGCAGACTAAATGAGATAATCGCTTTTCCATAAATTTTCAAATTTTCCATGTTTGCCCTTATCTTCTCTCCTAGAATCCCATTTCAAAACTTTTTCACCAATGTTGAAATCACTTGCTTTTGTTCTTTTATCAAATAGCTTCTTGAGTTTTTCTTGTACTTGTGCTCTATTATAGACATCCTCTCTGGTTTTCTGAAATTGGACAGTCTGGTTTATTCTCCTGATCATATCATCTTTTTCATTCAGCACTTCTTGGATCAACTTCATGACTGGCACTCCTAGAATAGTTGGAAATATTGCATCAACTCCATAAACTAGCTGATAAGGGGAGATTCCAATTGAACTTTTAGTGGTCAATCTGTCTGCCCAAAGTGCATGTAATAGCTTGTTGTGCCATTATTTTTTATTTTCTTCCAACAAATTCTTAATGATATTCACCAAGATTTTGTTTGAGGATTCTTCCAACCCATTACCTTGAGGGTAATAAGTTGTGGAATGACCCAATGTAATCTGATATTTGTGGCAAAAATCCACCATCTTTTTGGATCCAAAGACAACAACATAGTCAGTGATAGACAGGATATGATCTTGAAGAAATTTAATGATGACTAAGTCTATGGCATTCCTAGAAGGGATGAACTCTATCCATTTGGTGAAATAATCAGCTGCTATGAGGATCCATTTGTGTTGGGAAGATGAAGCAGGATGGATTTCCCCATTGAAGTCTAGACCCCATTATTGAAAAGGAGCTTCAGCAATGATAGGATGCAGAGGTAAAGGTAGCAATTTTATTTCGCCTTCAAAGATTTGACACTTATGGTAGGAAATTATCATTTTATGGACATCTTGAAAGAGGGTGGGCCAATAATAACCAGCTCTAAGGATTTTGTTGGCAGTGGTTTTCCAATAGAGGTGGCCTCCACATTCTCCTTCATGAAACTCATGTCTAATTTTATTTGCATCATTCTCAGGAAAACATTTAAGCAATAGTCCACTAGCATTTTTCGAATATAAACATTTATCTAAAATGCAGTAATTAACAGCTTTTAACTTTAGAAACCTTGCCTTTATTTTAGACAAACCGGGAGGAACATTAAGATTAAGAAGTACATACAAAATATCAGCGTACCAAGATGAATTTAGAAAATAATCTTCAATAACTCGAGCTGCCAACTCCTCTTGTTCATCTAATGCATTAAACATGTTTATATCAAGTTCTTGTAAGTTCGATTCAACCATTAGTTTTGCTAGTCCTTGACCTTTGATGAGCTTAGTGGGCTTAATCTCTAAATCATATTCTAGTATTACAGCAATCCACTTTCCCCTTTTTTCATCGGGGTCATGTGTCAAAATTTCTTTCACCACTGAATGAGGCACAAATGTAATGATGTGTGAGTGTAAAATGTAAACTCTGAAATATTTTAAGGCTTTGACTAAGGCAAAAGCCCGTTTTTCCATTATTTTGTACTTCGAAGGTGCATCTCTTAATGTCTTGCTGAAAAATGCAATGGGATTCTCTTGTCCATTTATGTTTTTCTCTAATAGGACAACAACCATAGTATGTTATGATGCAATGGAGAATATGAAGAATTATTTGGTAAAATTAGGACTAATAAGAACTGGTGTTTGGGTAACTTCTTGTTTTATTAGTTCAAAGGATTTCTTTGCTTCTAAAGTCCATTTAACTCATGTTTCTTTTTAAGCATGTTTGTAATATTTCTAAGGAGTTCAGCTAGGTTGGGAAAGAACCTTCTTAAGGAATTAATCTTCCCAATGAAAGATTAAAGCTCTTTGATATTTCTAGGATGATTTATTTTCAATATACCTTCAATCCTTTTTGGGTCTATCTTTATCCCCTCTTCAGATATGATATGACCAAGAAGTTTACCTTCTTGGAGACCAAACAGTGTTTTCTTTGGGTTTAAGGATAGACCATATTTTCTGTATTTCTCAAATACTTTTCTTAGGTGTATTAGGTATTCTTCATCTATTTTGGAATAGACAGCTACGTCATCTATGTAAATCACAATGAAGTAACCTATTTCTTCTGAAAAATCAATATCCACGGCTTTCTGGAATGTGGCACCAGCATTATTTAAACCAAAAGGAATTTTCACATAAATGAAAGTGCCCCAAGGTGTGGTAAAATATATTTTAAGTTGATCATCAAGGTGTACCAATACTTGTTTGTATCCTGAGAAGCCATCCAACAAATAAATTCTTTTTGAACCTACTACCGATTTTAAGATGTGATCCATTTTGGGAAAGGGATACTTATCCTTTAAGGAGGCTTTATTTAAGTTTCTGAAGTCAATACAAAACCTTATTTCTCCTGTTATCTTCCTAACAAATACAATATCGGATACCCACTCTGAGTATCTCACAGGGACTATAATTCCATCATCATACATTTTTGTTGGAAATACTGAGAGGGGGGGTGAATCAGTATTTCTTTCAATTAGAGCATTAATTAATCTTCAATTATTATCAGTGTTTGTACAATGATAGCAAAAAACAAGAGGAACACAAATGCTCACATTTTTCAAGGTGGAAAACCACTCTGGGACAAAAACCACCCAATACTTTTCTAATAATTCTTTAATATTCAACTCTAATTGAAAATAAAGCTCGAACTTCCTAGAATCTAGAAAAGCATTCTTCTCTAGTTCCCACTGGATGGACGCTCCAATGCTCGATATTCTTCAGTAGTCAACTGAACAAATGCCGCAACATCCAATGAGCTACAACTCACCCCAACACCACCCTACCACCCTATAGAAGAATAAAAGAAGAATGGACTCCTGTACCAGGGAAAATAATCCAATTTACAATGATATAGAATGATGTAGAAGAAGAAGATATACTAGACCATAACCCCAAATTTGACACAACAACCTAATGATGAT
Source organism: Pinus albicaulis (assembly GCA_034641835.2). NCBI lineage: Eukaryota > Viridiplantae > Streptophyta > Pinopsida > Pinales > Pinaceae > Pinus > Pinus albicaulis. The sequence continues at coordinate 1,862,560,992 of CM076578.1, read as the reverse complement.
CCTAGACCTCCCAACACTGCCTCTTCAACCCTTGGTAGATAGACACTAGTAAAAATTTTACAATAATGTATTTAGAATGACTTAGTACAATGATACCTTTACAATGATTGTATGCAGTGCTGCCCACTTGAAGACTTCATATGATGAACTTCTTACTGCTGTTATGCACCTTGGTTGCTGCTCTTGTCATGCTACCTTCTGCTGCACATTTATTTGCTTTGCTGCCATAGAAAGTCTGGTCCTTTGCAACCCTTGACAACACATGATCTAGCTTTTTCTTGCCTTCTAGGAGCTCGATATTGAATTTGGTGTATCTCTGTTATTTCAGATCCTCAATATCTAATATTTAGTCTTGTAATAGTCCTCTGAGTCGTCTTTCCAATGCCATGGGTCTGACCCAATTTGGATTCTTCAAGAGAGAGTTATACCCAATCTCTCACAATGCCCTAATTATGGATTGTTTCAACAGAGAAAAATTGTATGGCATGCCACGTGTCACTGTTTTTTCATTCGGCTCTAAAATTGATAGAGAGAAAACTAAAGTCTATGAAATATCTATAAATGTTTATGAAATTCCAATCTGATTCTCAGAGAGAGAGTTATGACGATTTTACCAAGGTCACTTCTTTGATATTAATTTCAGGAGCCTGCAAAAACCCTGACTTACAGAGATCATATCTCCAAAAATATTGTGTACCTTGATCTGAAATTTTTACAGCTGCTTCCTCAGGATATCGACTTCACCTCATAAAAAATTTAGCTTTCGAACCTTCGTAGAAACAAATTTAGAGCGAAAATGCAACAATGACCTGTTTCAGATGGTGAAATCCCTTGTATAAGGAGGAAATGAGAATCACAATTTATATAAATGCTTAGGTTGAGAGGGGCTTCAACAAGTGAATGTGGGATGGATTTTAGGAGCTTAAAAAATATTAATTATAACTTTTCAATGACCCATGCCGCAACCCCATGGGGTTTTAGCCCACTAACTGTGGGTACAAACTTCAAACATGAATATCTCTTAAACTGTGAAGAATTACATGCCGTGCCATATATCAATGGAAACATCTCGACAAGTAGAAACCATAAAAAGAATTATTGACCCATAATATATCAGTTTGGTAGGTAAAAATTCCCATGCAATATTGGGTTAGCCCCAGGTGTTGCTTGGGTTGACATCAATGACAACCGCTGATCAATAATTTTTTAATTTCTTTCTTAACCAGAGGTAATTGAACATGGTTTATTCTACGGATTTTTTGTCTGAAAGGTTTCTGGTTCTCTTTGAAGGGTATCTTATGTTGAATTATTTCTGTATCATATGATTTTAACTGTTCATAACTTCAAGCAAATACATCAGAAAATTCTTTAAACAACTCAAGATATTTCAATTTAATGTGAGCTGGTAGTGTTTTGAATATTTTGATCATTTTAGGCCTTTCTTTACTGCCTATATTACACTCTTCAAAATTAGTTTCAGTGGGCTCTATTTTTGGCTTTTTTGCAACATCATTAAAGTCAAACAATTCTTCTAGAGGAACTAGTCCTTTTGGCAAGTTTTAATTGTTAGACTGCAGCACTTCTAGATCTTCCTTTTCTAAATCAGTGCATATTTTTGTTTTATGTTTGAATCCTTTGGTTAACAGATTTATATCAGCACATTTAGGAGGTTCTTCTTGGCAAGGTTGTTCCTCAGTAGGGCAGTTTCCTTCATATTCTGAGTCTGAACTTGGCACTTCAAACTCATTTCTGGACTGCAGGAAGTCTTCTATTTGTTTATCTCCTTCAAAAACCTGCCAATATCTTTCGTTATCTGGGAATGCTAGTCTATATTTGACTTGGATTGTGTATTGTTTTCTTTCATAAGGTCTCATACATGTACTAGCAGCAAAGTCTAACCCATTGGCAAGCATGTTTTGGCTTCTAGCGACAAAAGTGAGCTGGAATTCTGAAAAGGTTTTTAGTAGGTCCATGGCATCATCTCTATAGGCTCTTAGTCTTGGATGTTTAACAGTGTATTCTCCATTTACTTGCCTAATTATCAATTCTGAATCGCCATGAACAATTATCCTCTTGGCTCCTAATTTCTTTAGTAAATGTAGTCCTAAGAGGAGTGCTTCATACTCTGCTATGTTATTGGTGCGTTGGAAATTTAGTCTGCATGAATGGCCTTCAACATGATAGTTTTCTATGTTATGCACCCATATGCCTGCTCCTGCACCAGTCTTGCCACAAGACCCATCAAAACTCATACTCCAAAAAGGTTTATGTTCAGATTTGTGATTAATTTCATCTCTGTCCTCTTTGGTCTAGTTGGTGCAGGTGTCATTGTGTTTTTCTTCGGGGTCTGCGCTATGTTTAGTTTTGTCTTGTTCCTCAAGGTTTTCAATGTATTGAGGATTTTTTCTTTGATTATCATGGTTGGCACTATGTTGATGATTGTTTCGTAGCTCATGACCTTCAATATGTTTGCTATGATTTTCTAAATTATAAAATTTCTTAGATAATTTCTCTTTCCCTTTCTCCTCTTCTATGGCTGCCACTATTTTGGCTGGTCTTTCATCTTCCAACCCTTGCCCATTGGGAATGTCCTCATTGTAAAGAATGAATGAGTCAAGGTCTTTATGATAAAGAGGGGAGTTTTATGGTCTTTCTTGACTACTCACCATGTATTTCATGTGTGTTTCCCTATAAAGTCTTCTAGGTTGATTGAAGATAGGTTTGGTGGCATAAGTCATATCCATTTGCATTGTGCCTTGCAATTTAGCATCCCCAGATCTTGAAAGAAGCATGCCATATTTGTCGGATATATCAGCCACTACAATGTCCATCATTAAGCTTTTGGCAGGGATTTGTGCTAAGTTGACACAGATATCTTTTATTAGGCCTAAGCATTTGACTCTGCTGGAATTAAAGGAGTATAAATATTTATAAGGCCTAGTTACCTCAATGCCTAATTGTTCCATTATCATTTTGGCCATGAGGTTATGTGATGCTCCTGAATAAAGCATGGAATTGTGCAGAATGTTATCATGGGTGTTTAGGCTAACATAAAATGGAGGAACCGCCCCTTCTTAAAATTTTCCTTCAATTTTTGGTCCAAATAGGAGCTTAGGTTTGTCATCATTAAAATTAATAGAATCATTGTTGTCTCCTATGTTCAAAGCTCTTAAAACTTGGGATTTATATAAATCTTGTGTGACTAATTCAGAGAGAGGAATAGAGATTTTTATTTTGGAAATTTCACTCTCTATGCTGAAAGGAGTTTGATTCTTGGAAATGTTTAATTCAACCTTTTTAGTCACTTTTTTCTCAGCAAAATCAACTTGCTGATTTTTATTATGGATAGCAATTAGAATGGTTTTATCAAGAGCCTTATCTGAGGTGCTAGTGCTACTAGGGCCAACACTATCTTTGCTAGGAATTTGGGTGTTCTTTCATTTGTTTTTATCAGACTCTTCAGCCACTGTTTAATGGTTTTCTGTTGAATTTTTGGAAATGTTTACAGGGATATTTTTAGCAGACATTTCAGAGGTCTTTTTCTTGGGAATTTCTTGGTTCTTTTTACTCCTTAAGTCATATTTTTTATGTACTTCTATTATGGCATTTTCAAATCCTTTTTGATAGTCTGCATACTCTAGGCTTTCTTGTTCATAAGGTGTATACATGACTTGTTATTTCTTAGTGAGGAAAATAGTGTCATAATTTTTTCCCAACATGTTCATGTGATTCTCCTCTACTTCCTCTACTATGCCCTCCTCCTCATCAGCATAGTTTTCTTGAAAGCGAGGTCTGATCTGCTGATCAGGACCTCTTTGTCTAATTTGACGGGGGTTCCTTCTAAAATTATGATTTTGATTTTGGGCTTGGCTCCTATTTTGAGGAGTTGTTTGATTTTCTCTAGGATAAGCTCTCTCATTTACATTCATCGTTTCCATCATCCTTTCCATAGCTTTGACTAAGTTATCAAGTTTTGAATCAGATGTGGAAGGTGCAGCCTCATCTCTATATGTCACCCTTTTCTAAATTTTCATCCTAGCTCTTTTGGCAAGCAGATTTGCCTCAACACTTACTTCCCATCTCTTTTGGCAAGTAGACTTGCCTTGTGGTGGTTTCATATAGATAGGTAGGGCATTGTACACACTATTAAATCTAGTGCAGTACTCTTGCACTCCTTCTCCAACGTTCCTTTTAATGTTCTCATATTCTGATAAAATTTGGAGAGGGTTCTTCTTGACTTCCCATTTATTTAAAAATAATTGATGAAAAGTAGGGAGGTCATTTATACTATTAGGGGTTAAGCCTTTAAAACATTTTCTTGCTTCTCCCCCTAAAATTTAAACAAACATTCTAAGTTTCACAGTTTCATCATCTATTTCTTGTCTATCAAAATAGTCATTCATTTTGTGCACATGTTGTTGAGCAGTAGTAGAACTACTAGCATGATATAAAGGAATTTTGGACTGATATGCTGGTGGTAGAACAACTAAAGGTAAAGGAAGGACTAATGGAGCATACCATGTAGCCATGATATGAAGTTGTGGGAGAAATGGGGGGTTTACAAGTGGAGGATTTGTGACAAGAGTTTGATGATGAGCTGAAGTGGCTTGAATTATGAATGTGTGGGTGAGTGTAACAGAAATACTAGGACCAGCTAATTACTATTGAGAAGATTTAGGATGAGAGAAGCCAAAATTGTGAATGAAATGGCAATCAAGAGGAGTGGATGGGGAGGCTTCTCTACTGCTAGTGTGCTGTGAATTTTCAGGCTCAAAGTTTATCTGATCTATACTACTTAATGACTTGGTTCTATATAATTTTCTGTTATAGGATAATTCAACTCGGGTATTTTCAAGTTTATAACTGTAGGTTTTAACCCTGAACAGAAATATCTACACATGATTCTTATAATAGAAAATAAACAATAGCAAGAGCATAAAACATAAAACAGATAAACACAGAGATTTTCCCCTGGATCCAAAATCGGGACGACCAGCTTGATTTTTCATTATATTCCTTTTAGTGTTACAACACATATATATACATGTCGGAGCATACATAAACCCCAATCCATTAACCCTGGATTAGAACATAACCGTAGTTCCCTTGACCGGATCTACAAAAATACCAGGGGCTGAAAACCATCGAACCCCAAAACCATGTGCAAAACCATGCACAAAACCATGGGCGGATTCGCCTATGAGTGGGTCCGCACAAAAACAAATTTTGGCCGGGGCGCTGCCCCGGACCCCAACGGTGGGGACTGCTTCACCCCTCGTGACCCCCCAGCTACGCCCGACGCAACATACAACGCGTGGGGATAATCGTGGAAAGAATATAACACATACCCAACATTCTCCCACTTGTTGTTTTCTTTCCACAGGGGGCCACAGGAGAGCTTAGTCATTGGGCCAATTCTTCAACACCCATTGTTTCTCTACACCAAGAGAACTTCTGAGTGCTCACGGACTTCGTCAATGCATCTGCTACATTCTTCAAAGTGTCCAACTTTACCAGCAACACCCTTTTAGACTCAACCATATCTCTAACAAAGTGATATTGAACATCAATGTGCTTTGTCTTTGAATGATAAACAGGGTTCTTAGCCAAGAAAATTGCACTTTGGCTATCACAGTCTATCCTTATAGCTTGCTGTACCAACCCCATACTTGAACATAATCTCTGCAACCAAAATGCTTCCTTGCTTGCATGAGTGGCTGCTATGTATTCTGCCTCTGTAGTTGAAAGAGCCACTACAGACTGTCTTTTACTCATCCAACTGACTGCGCCTCCAAATAGGCTAAACACATACCCACTTGTAGATCTTCTTTGGTCCGGATCTCCAGCCCAGCCAGCATCAACAAAACCACGAATGTCCAACACTCTTTCCAATCCTTGTCTTCCCTGGTAGAACAAGCCATAATCACTAGTGCCACATAAATATACGAAAACCCGCTCCTTCTTGTCCAATGCTCCTTCCCTAGGTTTGACATAAACCTGCTCAATACTCCCACTGCATGTGCAATGTACGGTCTCGTACAAACCAATTTATTTGCATACTGTCAGCTTCTGCTTGCACTTGCATATGGAACACGGGACATATCCTCCTCTTCTTCTTGTGTCTTGGGACACTGTTCAGTAGACAGCTTTACACCTACAGGAATAGGAACATTCACCGGTTTACTATCCTGCATATTGAACCTCTACAATATAGTCTCGACATGCTTCCTCTGGTTTAACCAGAGCTTCCTCTTTGCCCGATCTCTCTTAATTTCCATGCCCAAAATATAGTTTGCAGCACCAAGATCCTTCATGTCGAATTTGGAGAACAATTGGGTCTTCGAATCTTGGATAATTTCTTTGTCATTTCCAATCAACAACATATCATCCACATACAAGACCAAATAAATAACACGGTCACCAATTAATTTAAAATAAACACGGTGATCCTCCTTGCTTCTGGTGAAGCCAAGTCCCCGTATATAGGTATCAAATTTCTGATACCACATCCTTGGTGACTGTTTTAACCCATACAGAGACTTCTTCAACCTACATACCAGTTCTTTCTTACCCTTCACCATAAAGCCTTCAGGTTGCTTCATGTAGATCTCCTCTTCTAGATCCTCGTGAAGAAATGTTGTCTTCACATCCATCTGTTCTATCTCAAAATCAAATGCATCAGCAACATATAAAAGTAATCTAATAGAAGTAACTTTGGCAACAGGAGAAAAAAATATCACCAAAATCAATTCCCGGCACCTGGGAATAACCTTTCGCTACCAACCGAGCTTTGTATTTCTCCACCTTGCCTTCTACATTCATCTTCTTCTTAAACACCCATTTGCTCCCAATGGGCTTCCTTCCAGCCGGCAACTCCACCAGATCCCATGCATCGTTTTTGTGCAGGGATGCCATTTCATCAACCATGGCCTCCTTCCAGAGTTTTCCATCCTCTGAATCTACTGCCTCCCTGACAGTTCTGGGTTCATCATCAGTTATAGTTAAGGCAAAACTTGAACAGAAAGCAGATGGACTATACCTTTCTGGTTGCCTTCTTTCCCGAACTGATCTTCTCAAAGCTGGAGTTTGTGGCTCTTCATCTTCCGAGTCTTCTTCTGTTGTAGAGTCTGATTCATCCTCCTTTAGCTCAAACTCTATCTTCTCAGGTTCCTTTGGTAGGACTTCATGTTTAACAACATCTTTCACTTATCTAAACACCACATCTCGGCTGTACACAACCTTCCTTGTTTCTGGGTTCCAAAGCTTGTAACCCTTTAAACCATCCTTATACCCAATAAAGATGCACCTTTCAGATTTATTATCCAACTTGGTCCTTTTCTCCTTTGGAACATGTACATATGCATCACATCCGAATACCCTTAGATGTGAAAGAGAGGGTTTCTTACCAGTCCATACCTCATGTGGAGTCTTATCCTCCAACGCTGATGAAGGTGATCTGTTAACTAAGTAACATGCAGTCTCCACTGCCTCTGCCCAGAATTCTTGTCCTAACCGGGTACCACTGAGCATGCTTCTTGCCTTTTCCATCAGTGTTCTGTTCATTCTTTCTACAACTCCATTTTGCTGAGGTGTGTATGGAGTAGTCTTCTGTCGTGCTATACCACACTTCTTACAGAACTCTTCAAATTCCTTCTTGCAGAACTCCCCACCATTATCTGTCCTTAGCGCCTTTATCTTCTTCTTTGTCTGGTTTTCCACCAGAGCCTTAAATTCTTTAAATTTGTCAAAGACTTCAGATTTCTTCCTCAAGAAATATATCCATGTATTCATTGAGAAGTCATCTATGAATGAAACATAGTACACAGACTTTCCCAGTGATGGAACTGACACAGGCCCAAACACATCACTGTGCACAAGTTCTAATATCTTGTTTGCCTTCTTAGCACCAGAAGGAAAACTCACCCGATTCTGCTTCCCATATACACAATGTTCACAGAAATCAAAATCCAGAGAACAATTAGACATACCTTATACCATACCATCTCTATGTAGTATCCGAAGGCCCTTCTCTCCAATATGTCCAAGCCTTTGATGCCATAGCATGGTCTTTTCTCCAGAGACAGCTAGACTTTCCGTCCCACTTTCAGGAACCACAGAACTGTTACAACCATCAATAACAGTGCTACCTTGTAGCTTGTACAGAGTTCCAGTCTGAACTCCTCGCATTAATACCAGTGCTCCCCGAACCATCTTGCAGGCATCTTTCTCGAACACTGTTTTTACACCTGCATCATCCATCTTGCTTACAGAAATCAGATTTCTGGCCAATGTAGGAATATGCAGAACACCAGGAAGTGTTCTAATCCTCCCACCTTGCAACTTCAGCTTGACCTTTCCACGTCCGACGATTCTGGCCTTCCTATCATCCCCTAGGAAGACATCACCACCATCATATTTCTCATACTCGGAGAACCACTCCCTATGGGGAGTGAAGTGAAAGGATGCACCTGAGTCAATCAACCATGACTCATGATCTACATGTGTATTTGAAGAAGAAGCCAAATACACATCCCCACCTTCATCCGAGGTGGTTTTTGCCTCTGCAGAAGGAGCATCATCGGATCCCTTTCCTTTCTCAAGAGCTTTAGATCTGCAGTCCTTTTTGTAGTGCCCTTCCTTTCCGCATTTCCAGCACACCTTTACAAACTTTCCAGGAGATTTAGATCTCCCTCTAGATTTAGATCTCCCAATCGAAACCTTATTCTTGTTTCTGTTCTGGGACCTTCCTCGTACAGATAAGGCATCTCCATTCTGACCCTCCATATTTCTCCGTCTCATTTCCTCCGACAGCAAGGCTGAGACAATGTCATCAAAATTCAAGGTAGTTGTATTGCTACTTATTGCAATAACCAGACTGTCCCACGAGTCTGGTAGAGAGCACAACAAACTGATGCACTTATCTTCATCTGAGATTTTAATATCAACAGACGACAGCTGACTTACCACAGTATTGAAGGCGTTCAGATGCTCTGTCACCGAGTCTCCATCCTTCATCCTCATGTTATACAGCTTTTTCCGCAGGAACAACTTATTCACCAGAGACTTAGATTGGTACAAAGTCCCAAGTTTTTCCCACAAATTCTTCATCGTAGCTTCCCCAGATACATTCAACAATACTGAATCTGAGACACACAACCGTATTGTGCTCTTAGCCTTCCGATCCAGTTTCTTCCAGTCTTCATCTGACATTGCCGTTGGTTTAGTACCTGGATCTACCATGATCCACTGATCTTTATCCACCAGCAGATCCTCCATCTTGAGCTTCCATAACTCAAAACTCTGACCATTAAATTTCTCGATCTCTATCTTTCCGCCGCTCGCCATCTTCTTTCACGGCAAGAATCGATCCCGCAGATCTCCCACTGACGAAAGTGCACACGGGCCGGCAAGCCTCAACGACAAGGCGTCCCCTTGAGCAGAAACGGCTACGATACCAAATGTAGGTTTTAACCACGAACAAAAATATCTACACACGGTTCTTATAAAATAACGAGAAAATAAACAATAGCAAGAGCATAAAAACATAAAACGGATAAACACGAGAGATTTTCCCCTGGATCCCAAGCAAGGATGACGGCTTGATTTTCATTATATTCCTTTTAGTGTTACAACACACATATATATACATGCGGAGCATACATAAACCCCAATCCATTAACCCTGGATTAGAACATAGCGCCAGTTCCCTTGACCGGATCTACAAAAATACCGGGGCCGAAAACCATCGAACCCCAAAACCATGTGCAAAACCATGCACAAAACCATGGGCGGATCCGCCTATGAGTGGGTCCGCACAAAAAACAAATTTTGGCCGGGGCACTGCCCCAAACCCCAACGGTGGGGGCTGCTTCGCCCCTCGTGACCCCCCAGCTACGCCCGACGCAACATACAGCGCGTGGGGCTAATCGTGGAAAGAATATAACACATACCCAACAATAACGTTTTCAGGAACTGAACTTGCTCTTAAGATGGGTCTGACAATAGTTGGGTTCCTAGATGTAGGAGACTTCCTAAGAATGCTTTCAGGATTATCAACTATTACAGGAGGATTTGGGTCAGGAAGGGATCTAGTGTAGATTCTTCTAGAAGCCAGGATTTTAGACCCAAAGATAAGAAAAGTTAGCCAAATATGACAATCTTTTAAAGGCAAACTAGTTTGTGTAAGAAAACTTAATCCACAAAGCCTTCTTAACTAAGTTTTTGTGATGTTCTAATGATAAAATAGGTTTCCTAGTGGAGTCTTTGGACCACCAATGGGGTGAGAAGACCTACTGAAAACCAATGGAGTCACCAGGTGGAATAATTTTACTTGTTTTCTAGGACTGGTTGTTTTCCACCATCAACAATTAGGAACCACTCTTGGTAGACACTTGATTCATTTTAAGAATGGGATTTTCTGAGTTGTGAAGTCATCTATTACTCAATTTGTCCCCAGTATGGTTGCCACTATGTTGGCTCCCTGTGATTTACAAGAATGGCAATAATAAACACTGCAGAGGCCACATTAGAACCACTTTGGAATCCTATGACCCAGCCTTCCTGGATTCAGAAAGGATCTCTTTATTAAGTGTTTTCAAAGGATATATCTTTATGCTTTGTTTATGATATTAGGCTAGTTATGAAGCTCTTAGGAAATTGTTTGTTTTCGTTGGGTATTAATAACTGATAAGGTCATTTGAAGGGTGAAGGTGAGAGTATATTGAAAGAATGTTTCACTGGACAGATAGGTCATGAGACAATATTAATCCATTGGGTTATGGAGTCACAAAAGGATTTAATTGTACAACAATTATTCAAGGGTTTCCATAGGGAAATTCATCTAGATTAAAGGATCTTTTAGATTAAGTTGTGAAATGGAACATTAAAGGGTTGTGAAAGAAGCAAAGCTATAGTCAATTAATAGTCTCCTAGCTCCACTAAACAAGAAAATCCTTTCAAAGTAACTATTTGAAGAAAGTTGAAGGGAAAGGAAAACCATAGACTTATTTGGGCAGACTCTTATTGAAGCAAGCTTTAAAGACAAAAATCCAGTAATCCTAGGAGTACTTTCAGAAAAAAGAAAACATATATGATAACAAAGAGAACAGCCTAAGATCAAACAGAAATAATCTAATTAGCTTTTAGAATGCTCTCAAGGGATCTTTCAAAGCAACCTTTGGAGGCAGACCAAAGGATAGGGCATACCATAGACTTCCCTAGTTTAGACTCTACTTAGAAAACTTTGAAGAAGATCTTTCAAAAACAATATCTCAAGTTGTACTTAGACAGACATGGGCTCACCAACATTTCTCCCTGGTTATACTTTATTGAATCATTTTTAAAACAACAAGTTGGATAAAACTCGAGGGCAATTAATAATCCTCCAGTCAGACCTTAGCATAAGAAAACATAAAGATAAAGCTTTCAAATAGAAATAGGGTACTTTGACAGTAAATCCTAATCTAAATTTTTTGTTCTTTATCAGAGAAAATGGACAGCATGTAAAACATAAGAAAAAACAAATACAGAGAGGAAAAACATCACCATTAACATAGACCAAGGTCCTGTGAATCATATTGTTTTATTTATGTTCAAACCAATTACATACTCGAAGTCTAGCAGGTCTTTACAGCTCAAAATTCTCTATCCAACCTAGTATTCTTTAACTACTCAACACCTCTTCAACAACAACCAATAACAGCCCAACACTCAATAATAATCCAACCCCTTACAATGAGTTCCTCATACAGTACTTATAGATAAAATGAGGAGGTGGGGTGAAAGAAAGGGTCCTTAAATGCTCATAAATGACAAAGTTAAATTTTTTGACCTTTGAGACCATGCAAGGCCCAAGGAAAAATGTATTTAATTCTAACTTTGCATAATGAATTTTACATAAACTATTTGAACCACTTAGTTGCTTTTGTTTACTTTTGGGCATTTTAGGTAGGATGGCAATAACTTCAGAGGTGTATTTATAAAATATCTCTAACTGTTTATTCATTTGTATGTTTTTTAGGAAAATTAGGATGGCATGTGGCACTTTTGGTCCTTTGGAGAAGTAATTGCTTCAGTGATTTGTCATTCAAAGAATTCTTTCTTAGATGATCTGTCTGATTAGCTCTTTAAACTTTGTTTAGCCCTCTGACAATTCTTTTTGGCCTTCTTTATCATCTTCTATTCCTGTCACCTTGCTGACTCTTTTATCCTTTAATTAATTTATCTTTAACTGTGCTTTTCATCTTTAATATGTTTGGTTAAGCTTTTAATCTTCTGGCTTATGCTTTAACCTTCAATCTTTGATTTTCGTGCTTTAATCCTCACTGTTCTTTGTTGTTTTTGTTGTATAGGTGGTTTCCTTCTATGCTGGAGGGTTTCGTTTGACCAATGATCATGAGACACTGATCAAACCTTTGAACTGGAGCCCTGGGTCCCTTTTCTAATTATCTGGCCTTTAGGATCGTCATCTTAGGTTACGCAACTGTTATTTCACTATGGGATGGCCTGTATAATTGGCCACCATTAAACCATAAACTTTAAACAAAAAACATGTTATAAAACCTGTGTTTTTAAGGTTGAACTACTTTCAGAGGCTCGAGATGGCTACGGAGTGGTCGCAGAGGGTGAAAAATGCATCGATGAGAGGATTCCACAAGCAGAACTAGGTAGAAAAGCATTTAAATTTGAATCTGGCGCGAAAATGGGAGGAAGGTTGTTTTGTGGAAATACCGGGGTCGTATTCGCACGAGGATTAAGTGGTTAATGGTTTTGGCTTTGAAAAACGTGATACCATACATGTGTTGACACCTATCCCTGGAAAACAACCCATTTCAAGTTGAAAATGTGCGTTAACCATTTTTGGAGAATTGGGCGCGATAGTGGATCGGGGCCGTTGGATTTGGGGGAGACAGATCAATGGCGGAGAGGGAGCGTGATGGGACAAGGTGCTCAACCAGAGGAGTAGTGGGGACAGGTGGGACCTGGTACTGAGGTCATCACTTTTGTTGGGTAGCGAAATGATTAATGGGCGGGGTTTAGATCTGTGGGTTAGCGGGAGCCCTCGGATTGATGGGATCGATGGTTGAGAATCTTATCGTGGATGAGTGGGTTGAAAAATAGAAAAGCAGTTAGGTGGATGGGATAAAAAAGGAGGGAACGCCGATAGCCGTTAAATCATTGAGATCAAGGGGTGAGAATTAATTGTGGAAAACACAGTTGAGGAGAAAATATAAGAGAAGGGGGGCTAGAGATAAGGCGGAGGGTATGGTCCTGTGGGGAAAGGAGTGGAGGACTTAAGCCCGAAGGGGCTTAAGGCCTGTTTTTCGTAAAAGGTCGGAAGTAAGGCTAAAAAGAGGGCTTTTAAGCCTGTTAAGAAGTTTTTATAGGGTAAATAGGTGGATTTAAACCAAGAAAAAGGAGTTTTCCATGGTTTTAAATGGTTTTAGAAGCATTTTTGGGTGGAATGAAGGGTAACTAAAGGGGAAGAAGCCATTTTTAATTTGGGAAATGAATGTTAGGATAGGAATGAATAAAGAGTGACATGGAGGAACTTTGGGAGGAAAATATGAAGGGGAAAAGATAGAGAAAGGGGCTTGAAAACAATCTTCTTTTGTAACAACAAGGCTACCTGAAGGATTTGAGTGAAGTTTATCAGTGAAATGATCTGTTGTGGATTAATGAACACCATGGACTTTCAAGAACTCACAGATTTTCATAAACTTTGTTTCTTGAAAGCTGAGGAACCTATTTAGCCATCATGAGGTATATAAGAATTTATAGATGGCTAATAGTGGCTCCACTTGGAGAGGGCAGCTCCTTGGAGGTGTCAATAACCTCAGAGAATAAATCTCTAGAAATTAGACCAGTGCCTTGTTCCTTGATTTTGGCATTCCTCTTTTCCTTTGATGATCATGCTACTTAGAAAGATGATCTGCAGAATCACAATAAGATGATTTTTCTCCCAAACTTCTACCTACACAACCTACTTTCCTAACATTTTTTTCTTCAGTGAGTGCGCTTAGACTTGCAACCCTTTTGACATCAACATTTATCTCTTTTATTCAAAGTAGGAAACTAATCTAATTCTACCCTTATATCTTCCAAGAGTTCAGATTAAACAGTTGAACTGATTATTTCTCTACCTAATCTAGCTATCTGCCAAGATTAGACTGTTTGATAGATTTTCATTCTCTATTCTACAACAAGAAATTTAAAACATAGACAAAATCGAGATTAGGTAGTATGATTTGTTATGGGGCTATGGTATTTTTTACAAGCTGCACATAGACTTTATTTGCAGAAATTTTTAAAACAAAATTGTGAAGGCTTAAGATATGAAATTAATAGCGAGCCTTCTTTCTTTCTTTTGTTCAAATTTTGAGCTTTTTTAGAACCATTTCTCTCTTTCCCCATTTATTCTACTAATAAGCCAAGTTTACATTATTTGGCAGATCTTCATTCACTAACCTATCAGCAATAAATTTAAATTTATTCAATCAAGATTAGGCTATATTATTGAATTAATATTTCTTCTTTCAAAGTAGTGGCATTTGGATTTGCACACTTTCATATTTTTCTTCTTTTTTGGTATGGGGCTATACCTCTTCTTTTAATCTGCCCTCTTTTATTTTTTTCTATTGTTTTTGCACTTTATCTTTTCCAATATCTCAATAAGTAAATGTTATTTACAATGAATTAAAAACTTTAAACAAAGATTTTAACAAAAATAATGCTTGAGCATCCTGCCATTGAGAGGACCTCCAAAAAGTTTTGCTCCATCCATCTCTTGAATAAAAAACACATTGGTTCCTATAGTAGACTGAATGAGATAAGGGCCTTTCCATAAATTTTCAAACTTTCCATGTTTTCCCTTATCTTCTCTCCTGGAATCCCATTTCAAAACTTTGTCACCGATGTTGAAATCACTTGATTTTTTTCTTTTATCAAACATCTTCTTCATGTTTTCTTGTACTTGATGTGATCTATTATAGACCTCCTCTCTGGTTTGCTACAATTGGATAGTCTGGTTTATTCTCTTGATCATATCATCTTCTTCAGTCTGCACTTCTTGGATCAACTTCATGACTGGCACTCCTAGACTGGTTGGAAATAATGTATCTACTCCATAAAGTAGCTGATAAGGGGACATTCCAATTGACTTTTTAGTGGTCAATCTGTCTGCCCAAAGTGCATGTACTAGCTTGTTGTGCCATGATTTTTTATTTTCTTCCAACAACTTCTTAATGATATTCACCAAGCTTTTGTTTGAGGATTCTTCCAACCCATTACCTTGAGGGTAATAAGCTGTGGAATGACCCAATGTAATCTGATATTTTTGGTAAAAATCCACCATATTTTTGGATCCAAAGGCAACATCATTTTCAGTGATAATTTTCTTAGGGCAGCCAAATCTAGACAGGATATGATCTTCAAGAAATTTAATGATGACTAAGTCTGTGGCATTCCTATAAGGGATGACCTCTATCCATTTGGTGAAATAATTAGCTGCTGTGAGGATCTATTTGTGTTGGGAAGATGAAGCAGGATGGATTTCCTCAATGAAGTCTAGACCCCATTGTTGAAAAGGAGCTTGAACAATGATAGGATGCAGAGGTAAGGGTAGCAATTTTCTTTTTCTTTCAAAGATTTGACACTTATGGCAGACAATTATCATTTTATGGACATATTGAAAGACGGTGGGCCAATAATAACCAGCTCTAAGGATTTTTTTAGCAGTGGTTTTCCAATAGAGATGGCCTCCACATTCTCCTTCATGAAACTCATGCTTGATTTTATTTGCATCATTCGCAGGAAAACATTTAAGCAATAATCCACTAGCACTTTTCCAATATAAACATCTATCTAAAATGTAGTAATTAACAGCTTTTAACTTCAAAAACCTTGCCTTTGTTTTAGAAAAACTAGAAGGAACATTAAGATTAATAAGTACATACAAAATATCAGCGTACCAAGATGAATTCAGAAAATAATCTTCAATAAGTGGAGTTGCCAACTCCGCCTGTTCATCTAATGCATTAAACATTTTTATATCAAGTTCTTGTAAGTTTGATTCAGCCATTAATTTTGCTAGTCCTTGACCTTTGATGAGCTTAGTGGGCTTAATCTCTAAATCATATTCTAGTCTTACAGCAATCCACTTTCTCCTTTTTCCATCAGGGTCTTGTGTCAAAATGTCTTCCACCACTGAATGAGGCACAAATGCAATGATGTGTAAGTGTAAAATGTAAACTTTGAAATCTTTTAAGGCTTTGACTAAGAAAAAATCTTTTTTTTCCATTATGTTGTACTTCAGAGGTGCATCTCTTAATGCCTTGCTGAAAAATGCAATGGGTTGCTCTTGTCCATTTATGTTTTTCTCTAATATGACAACAACCACAATATGTTCTGATGCAAAGGAGAATATGAAGAAGTCTTTGGTAAAATTAGGACTAATAATAACTGGTGTTTGGGTAAGTGCTTTTTTTACCAGTTCAAAGTATTTATTTTCTTCTAAGGTCCATTTAACTCCTATTTCTTTTTAAGCATGTTTGTAATACTTCTAATGGGTTCAGCTAGGTTGGGTATGAACCTTCTTAAGAAATTAATCTTCCCAATGAAAGATTAAAGTTCTTTGATATTTCTAGGATGATTTTTTTGCAATATATCTTCAATCCTTTTTTGGTCTATCTTTATCCCCTCTTCAGATATGATATGACCAAGAAGTTTACCTTCTTGGAGACGAAACAATGTTTTCTTTGGGTTTAAGGATAGACCATATTTTATGTATTTCTCAAAGACCTTTCTTAGGTGTATTAGGTTTTCTTCATCTGTTTTGGAATAGACAATTATGTCATCTAAGTTAGTCATAATGAAGTAACATATTTCTTCTAAAAAAGAAATATCCATGGCTCTCTGGAATGTGGCAACAGCATTCATTAAACCAAAAGGAATTTTCACATACATGAAAGTGCCCCAAGGTGTGGTGAAAGTTGTTTTAAGTTGATCATCATGGTGTACCAATACTTGGTTGTATCTTGAGAAGCCATCCAGCAAAAAAATTCCTTTTGAACCTACTACTCTTTGTAAGATGTGATCCATTTTGGGCAAGGGATAGTTGTCCTTTAAGGAGGCTTTATTTAAGTTTCTGAAGTCAATACAAAGCCTTATTTCCCTTGTTTTCTTCCTAGCAGATACAAGATTGGATACCCACTGTAAGTATCTCATAGGGACTATAATTCTAGCATCATACATTTTTTTTATTTCTTTCTCAACCAGAGGTAATTGAACAGGGTTTATTCTACGGAGTTTTTGTCTGAAAGGATTTTGGTTCTCTTTGAGGGGTATCTTATGCAGAATTATTTCTGTATCATATGATTTCAACTCTTCATAACTCCAAGCAAATACATTAGAAAATTCTTTAAACAACTCAAGATATTTCAATTTTAATGTGAGCTGGCAGTGTTTTGGATATTTTGATTATTTTAGGCCTTTCTTTACTGCCTATATTACACCCTTCAAAATCAGTTTCAGTGGGATCTATTTTTGGATTTTTGGAAGCATCATTAAAGTCAAACAATTCTTCTAGAGGCACTAGTCCTTTTGGCAAGTTTTCATCGTTAGAATACAGCTCTTCTAGATCTTTCTTTTCTAAATCAGTGCATATTTTTGTTTTATGTTTGAATCCTTTGGTTAACAGATTTATATCAGCGCATTTAGGAGGTTCTTCTTGGCAAGGTTGTTCCTAAGTAGTGAAATTTTCTTCATATTCTGAGTCTGAATTTGGCACTTCAAACTCATTTCTAAACTGCAGGAAGTCTTCTATCTGTTTATCTCCTTCAAAAACCTGCCAGTATCTTTCATTATCTGGGACTGCTGGTCTATATTTGACTTGGATTGTGTATTTTTTGCTTTCATAAGGTCTCAAACATGTACTATCGCCAATGTCTAACCCATTGGCAAGGATGTTTTGGCTTCTAGGGACAAAGGTGAGTTGGAATTCTGCAAAGCTTTTTAATAGTTCCATGGTATCATCTCTATGGGCTCTTAGTCGTGGATGTTTAACAATGCATTCTCCATTTACTTGCCTAATTATCAATTCTGAATCCCCATGAATAGTTATCCTCTTGGATCCTAATTTATTCAGTAAATGTAGTCCTAAGAGGAGTGCTTCATACTCTGCTATGTTATTGGTGCATTGGAAATTTAGTTTTCATGAATGGCCTTCAGCATGATTTTTTTCTATGTTATGCACCCATATTCCTGCTCCTTCATCGGTCTCGATACAACACCCATCAAAACTCATACTCCAATGGGGTCCATGTTTATATTTCTCATTAATTTCATCTTTGTCCTCTTTGGTCTGTTTGGTGCAGGTGTCATTGCGTTTTTCTTCGGGGTCTGCACTATGTTTAGTTATGTCTTGTTCCTCAATGTTTTCAATGTGTTGAGGATTTTTTCTTTGATTATCATGGTTGGCACTATGTTGACGACTTTTTCGTAGCTCATGACCATCGATCTGTTTGCTATCATTTTATAAACTAGCAAACTTCTTCGATAATTTCTCTTTCCCTTTCTCCTCTTCTATGGCTACAACTATGTTGGTTGGTCTTTCATCTTCCAACCCTCGCCCATTGGGAATCTCCTCATTGTAAAGAATGAATGAGTCAGGGTCGCTATGTATAGAATAAAGAGGGGAGATTTCTGGTCTTTCTTGACTACTCACCATGTATTTCATGTGAATTTTACTATAAAGTCTTCTAGGTTCACTGAAGACAGGTATGGTGGCATAAGTCATATCCATTTGCATTGTGCCTTGCAATTTAGCACGCCAAGATCTTGAAAGAAGCACGCCATATTTGGGGGGTATATTAGCCACTACAATGTCCATCACTAAGATTTTGGCAGGGATTTGTGCTAATTTGATACAAAGATGTTTTATTGGGCCTAGGCATTTGACTCTGGTGGAATCAAAGGAGTATAAATCTTTATAAGGCCTAGTTACCTCAAGGCCTAATTGTTCCATTATCAATTTGGGCATGATGTTATGTGATGCTCCTGAATCAAGCATGGCATTATGCAGAATGTTATCATGGATGTTTAGGCTAACATAAAATGGAGGAACTTCCCCTTCTTGAAATTTTTCTTCAATTGTTTGTCCAAATAGCAGCTTAGGTTTGTCATCATTCAAATTAACAAAATCATTGTTGTCTCCTATGTTCAAAGCTCTTAACACTTGGGATTTATATACATCTTGTGTGACTAATTCAGTGAGAGGAATAAAGATTTTTATTTTGGAAATTTCGCTCTCTATGCTGAAAGGAGTTTGATTCTTGGAAATGTTTAATTCAGCCTTTTTAGTCACCATTTTCTTAGCAAAATTTGCTTGTTGATTTTAATTATGGATAGTAGTTAGAATGGTTTTATCAAGAGCCTTAGCTGAGGTGCTGGTGCTATTAGGGTCACCACTATGTTTTCTAGGAATTTGGGTGTTATTTCCTTTTCTTTTATCAGAATCTTCAACCACTGTTTTATGGTTTTCTGTCAGGTTTTTGGAAATGTTTACAAGGCTATTTTTAGTAGAGATTTCAGAGGTCTTTTTCTTGGAAATTTCTTGGTTCTTTTTACTTCTTAAGTCATATTTTTTATGTACTTCTATTGTGGTGTTTTCGAAGCCTTGTTGGTAGTCTGCAGACTCTAGGCTCTCTTCTTCATATGGTGTATACATGACTTGTTCTTTCCTAGTGAGGAAAACAGTGTCCTCATCATTTGTTCCCAACATGTTCATGTGATTCTCCTCTACTTCCTCTACTATCACCTCATCCTCATCAGCATAGTTTTCTTGAAAGGGAGGTCTGATCTATTGATCAAGACCTCTTTGTCTAATTTAAGGGGGGCTCCTTCTAAAATTCTGATTTTTATTTTGGGCTTGGTTCATGTTTTGAGGAGCTGTTTGAT
Organism: Pinus albicaulis; assembly: GCA_034641835.2. NCBI lineage: Eukaryota > Viridiplantae > Streptophyta > Pinopsida > Pinales > Pinaceae > Pinus > Pinus albicaulis. Next base: position 1,862,541,039 of record CM076578.1, on the reverse strand, counting down.
TTTCTCTAGGATAAGCTCTCTCATTTAAATTTATCCTTTCCATCATCCTTTCCATAGTTTTAACTAAGTTGTCAAGTTTTGAATCAGATGTGGAAGGTGTAGCCTCATCTCTATATGTCACCCTTTTCTCACTTTTCATCCTAGCTCTTTTGGCAAGCAGATTTGCCTCAACATTTACTGCCCTTCTATGCGTATCTTTTAAGGTGAGGGGTTCTCTTTCTCTCAATTGGTAGGCCATTTCAGGGTCAAACCCATCATAAAATTTCATTAAAGCTAGGCCTTGTCATGGTTTCATATGGATAGGTAGGGCATTGTACACACTATTAAATCTAGTGCAGTACTCTTGTACTCCTTCTCCAACATTCCTTTTAATGTTCTCATATTCTGATAAAATTTGGAGAGGGTTTTTCCTGACTTCCCATTGTTTAAAAATAATTGATGAAAAGCAGGGAGGTCATTTATACTATTAGGGGTAAAGCCTTTAAACCATTTTCTTACTTATTCCCCTAAACTTTGAGCGAACATTCTAAGTTTCACAGTTTCATCTTCTATTTCTTGTCTATCAAAATAGTCATTCATTTTTTCCACATGTTGTTGAGCAGTAGTAGAACCACTAGCATCATATAAAGGAATTTTGGACTGATAGTCCGGTGGCATAACAACTAAATGTAAAGGAAGGACTAATGGAGCATACCATGTAGCCATGATATGAAGTTGTGGGAGAAATGGGGGGTTTACAAGTGGAGAATTTGTGACAGGAGTTTGATGCTAAGCTAAAGTGACTTGAATTGTGGATGTTTGGGTGAGTGTAACAGAAATACTAGGACTAGCTAAGTACTGTTGAGCAGATTTAGGATGAAAGAAGCCAAAATTGTGAATAAAATGGCTATCAGGAGGAGTGGATTGGGAGGCTTCTCTACTGCTCGTGTGCCATGAATTTTCAGGCTCAAAGTCTATCTGATCTATACCTCTTAATGAATTGGTTCTAGATAAGTTTCTGTTATAGGATAAGTCAACTCAGGTATTTTGCAAGTTTATAAGGTTTTCAGGAACTGAACTTGCTCTTAAGATGGGTCTAACAATAGTTGGGTTCTTAGATGTAGGAGACTTCATAAGAATGCTTTCAGGATTGTCAACTATTGCAGGAGGATTTGGGTCAGGATGGGATCTAGTGTAGATTCTTCTAGAAGCCAGGATTTTAGACCCAAAGATATGAAAAGTTAGCCAAATATGACAGTCTTTTAAAGGCAACCTAATCTGTGTAAGAAAACTTAATCCACAAAACCTTCTTAACTAGGTTTTTGTGATGTTCTAATGATAAAATAGGTTTCCCAGTGGAGTCTTTGGACCACCAATGGGGTCAACAGGCCTACTGAGAACCAATGGAGTCACTAGGTGGAAGATTTTTACTTGTTTTCTAGGACTAGTTGTTGTCCACCATCAACAATCAGGAACCACTCTTGGCAAACACTTGATCCATTTTAAGAATGGGATTTTCTGAGTTGTGAAGTCATCTATTAGTAAGTTTGTCCCCGATATGGTCGCCACTATGTTGGCTCCCTATGATTTACAAGAATGGCAAGAATAAACATTGCAGGGGCCACATCAGAACCACTTTGGAATCCTAGGACCTAGCCTTCCTGGATTCACAGAGGGATCTCTCTATTAAGTGTTTTCAAAATATACATATTTATTCTTTGTTTATGATATTAGGCTAGTTATGAATCTCTTAGGAAATTATTTGTTTTGGTTGAGTATTAATAAATGAGAAGGTCATTTGAAGGGTGAAGGTGAGAGTATATTGAAAGAATGTTTCAGCTGGACAGATAGGTCATGAGACAATATTAATCCATTGGGTTATGGAGTCACAAAAGGATTTAATTGTACAACAATTCTTCAAGGGTTTCCATAGGGCAAGTCATCTAGATTAAAGGATATCTTAGATTAATTTGTGAAATGGAACATTAAAGTACTATGAAAGAAGCAAAGCTATAGTCAAATAAGAATCTCCTAGCTCCACTGAACAAGTAAAGCCTTTCAAGGTAACTGTTTGAAGAAAGCCGAAGGACAAGGCAAACCATAGAATTCTTTGGGCAGACTCTTATTGAAGTAAACTTTAAAGACAACAATCCAGTAATCCTAGGAATACTTTCAGAAAAAATAAAAGATATAAGAGAACAAAGAGAACAACCAAATATCAAACAGAAATAATCTAGTATTCTTTTTGCATACTCTCAAGGGATCTTTCAAAGCAACTTTTGAAGGCAGACCAGAGGACAGAGCATACCATAGACTTCCTTGGTTTAGAATCTACTTAGAAAACTTTGAAGAAGATCTTTTAAAAACAATATCTCAAGTTGTACATAGACAGACACGGGCTCACCAACATTTCTCCCTGGTTATACTCTATTGAATCATTCTTAAAACAACAAGCTGGATAAAAATGGAGGGAAATTAAGAATCCTCCAATTAGACCTTAGTAGAAGAAAACATAAAGACAAAGCTTCCAGACAGAAATAGGGTACTTTGACAGTAAATCCTAATCTAAATTTTCTGTTTTTTATCATAGAAAATGGACAACATGTAAAACATAAGAAAAAAAAAATACAAAGAGGAAAAACATCACCATTAACATAGACCAGGATCCTATGAATCAACTTGTTTTATTGATGTTCAAACCAGTTACATAATCCAAGTTCACCAGGTCTTTACAGCTTAAACTTCTCTATCCAACCTAGTATTCTTTAACTAATCAGCATCTCTTGAGCAACAATCAATAACAACCCAACACTCAATAATAATCCAACCCCTTACAATGAGTTCCTCATACAGTATTTATAGATAAAATAAGGAGGTGGAGTGAAAGAAGGGGTCCTTAAATGTTCGTAAATGACAGAGTTAAATTTTTTGACCTTTGAGACCATGCAAGGCCCAAGGCAAAATGTATTTAAGTCTAACTCTGCATAATGAATTTTACATTAACTCTCTGAACCACTTAGTTGCTTTTGTTGACTTTTGGGCATTTTAGGTAGGCCGGCAATAACTTCTGAGCTATCTTTATAAAATATCTCTGACTGTTTATTCATTTGCATGTTTTTTCGGAAAAATTAGGCTGGCAGGTGGCATTTTTGATCCTTTGGAGAAGTAATTGCTTCAGTGATTCGTCATTCGAAGCATTCTTTCTTCGATGATCTATTTGATTAGCTCTTTAAAATCTTTTTAGGCCTATGATAATGCCTTTTGGCCTTCTTTATCATCTTCTGTTTCTGTCACCTTGTTGACTGCTTTATCCTCTAATTAATTTATCTTTAACTTGCTTTTCATCTTTAATCTATTTGGTTAAGCTTTTAATCTTTTGGCTTATGCTTTAACCTTTAATTTTTGCTTTTCGTGCTTTAATCTTCACTGTTCTTCGATGTTTTTGGTGTACATGTGGCCTCCTTCTGTGCTGGAGGGTTTCGTTTGACCAATGCTCATGAGACACTAATTAAACCTTTGAACTTGAGCCCTGGGTCCCTTTTCTGATTATCCGGCCTTTAGAATCGCCATCCTGGGTTTTGCCACTGTTTCTTGGCTGTGGGATGGTGTGTATACATGGCTGCTATTAAACCTGCAACTTTAAACAAAAAACATGTTATAAAACTTGTGTTTTTAAGGTTGAACTGCTTTCATAGGCTCGAGATGGCTTCGAAGCGGTCGCAGAGGGAGAAAAATGTATGAATGGGAGTATTCCACAGGTAGAACTAGGCAGAAAAGCATTTAAATTTGAATCTAGCGTGAAAATTGGAGGAAGGTGGTTTTGCAGTAATACCGGGGTGGTATTCGGGCGAGGATTAAGTGGTTAATGGTTTTGGATTTGACGAACGCAATACCATACAGGTGTTGACACCTGTCCCTGGAAAACCATCCATTTCGCATTGAAAATGCATGTTAACCATTTTTGGAGAGTCGGGTGCGGTAATGGATCAGGACCGTTGGATCTAGGGGAGCTAGATCAATGACAGAGAGGGAGCATTATGGGACAAGGTGCTCGACCGGAAGAGAAGTGGGGATAGATGGGACCTCGCACTGAGGTCATCACTTTTGTCGGGTAGCGAGATGATTAATGGGCGGGGTTTAGATTTGTGGGTTGGTGGGAGCCATCGGATTGATGGGATCGACAGTTGAGAATCTTATCATGGATGGGTGGGTTGAAAAATAGAAAAGTGGTTGGGTGGATGGGATAAAAAAGGAGGGAACCCCGATAGCTGTTAGATCGCTGAGATCAAGGGTTGAGAATTAATCGAGGAAAACACAGTCTAGGAGAAAATATAAGAGAAGGGGGGCTAGACATAAGGCGGAGGGTATGGCGCTGTGGGGAAAGGAGCGAAGGACTTAAGCCCGAAGGGGTTTAAGGCTTGTTTTTGATAAAAGGTCGGAAGTAAGGCTAAAAATAGGGTTTTTAAGCCTTTCAAGAAGTTTTGATAGGGTAAATAAGTGGATTTAAACCAAGAAAAAGTAGTTTTCCATGGTTTTAAAGGGTTTTGGAAGCATTTTTGGGTGGAATGAAGGGTAACTGAAGGGAAAGAAGTCGTTTTTGATTTTGGAAATGAATGTTAGGATAGGAATGAATAAAGAGTGACATGGAGGAACTTTGGGAGGAAATTATGAAGGTGAAAAGATGGAAAAACGGGCTTGAAAACAATCTTCTTTTGTAATAGCAGGGCTACTTGAAGGATTTGAGTGAAGTTTATTAGTGAAATGATCTCTTGTGGATTAATGAACATAATGGGCTTTCAAGAACTCATAGATTTTCATAAAATTTGTTTCTTGAAAGCCAAGGAACCTATTTAGCCATCATGAGGTATATAAGAATTTATAGATGCCTAACAGAGTCAATGGATGGCTACTCCTCTGGCATTATTGTGCGACAAAGCCTCGACACCGAGTAGGAGGAAGAAGCCCCTATGCAAGCTGCACAGAGAGGTAGTCGCGGCCTGCGAAAGTTCACCATAGCACACCAGTTGCACCCCCAACTCTGCAACACTGACGCAATGCATGTTCAGGATAAGGGAGACGATGAATCAGATGTCTCGGTGATGGATTCCGATGGAAACTGGACTCGTGTCCCTCACGGAGCAGATCCGAAGTCCCCCATCCTGTGCGGATTGGTCTACAAACCCAGGTGTTCAATGGCAGATTTGGAGGAAGCAGCTACGCAGGCACCTGCTTGCCCCATTGAGAAGGAGGTCCCCAACAACGATGATGAAGATGAAGATTGAGGCTTGCGCAATTGCACAACTTTTGCATGTTTTTTTGTCAAGCATGCCACCATCAGTTTTTTTTTTTTTTTTTTTTGCATATTTTGTGCTACTTAGACACATCAGCGCTACTGCGCATATTGCAATTTTATGTCTTAAGTTTTGTTTGAGATGGTTTCCTTCTCTAAGGTAGCCTTGAAACAGAGTAATTAACGCTGGGATTGGCTAAGCGCAACTTGCCACCCCCTCTTGTAGCATATGTAACATTTCGTTTTTCAAATTAATAAAATAGCCTAACTTACCAAAAAAATAATAATAAATATTAAAATATTTTAATTTAAAATATTAAATTGACCTAAATAAATTTTGTTTATAACTAAAATAAAAGCAATATATATGTATATATGTATGGTTATTAATTAAAACAATTGAAAATGACATAATGATATAAATGAAAACAACAAATTAGAACAATAAACTAAAAATTTAAATTTATAAATGAATATAAATTAAAACAATTTAAATAATAAAAAATAATTTTTTTTTTACTCATTTATTTTGTGAAAAAAATTAAACTAAATTACATTAGCATAAAGCTAAATTAAATTAAATTATTAGCTTAAAAAATTATTTAAAGTTTATATCAGATACATATTATATAGGAAATAAAACGAGGAAACTGAATTTTGAAAAATGTTAGTGTTGAATGATGTAACCTGCAATACAAAGAAAACCAATTCGGCCTTTTCATGGATGATAGAGGGCGTGTTCCAAATGGTTAATAAAAAAATTTATTGCAAGAAAAATTTAATTATATCACAAATAATAATTGAATTTCTTGGAAAAAACAAATTAGAGTGGGTAATTTTATCGTTGAAAGATCGCATAACCACATTTATATTTTAAATGCGTATTGAGCATCGTTGGCCATCAGAGCTTGCATCTTAGGCCTCCTCTTTTTCCCAACGCGAGTCTTTCATTAAACTGCTACAAACATGCTGCGGATGTCTAGATATCGTCCAGAGTAATCAAAAGAGCAAGGTGCTGCTTTCGCTTGCAGTGGAGAGTTTGGGTCTCTCCAACATATAAATTTATTGAAAGTTATTTGTAGTAGTATTGATTTATAAAAAAAAAAATCTATAAAAGGTTCTAGAGAGGTTTAAAAATAGTGGAGGCAAATATTTATAATTGTGGGGGATAAAAAATAAAAAATATTGTATGTTCGTTGAAAAATCCTATTTATAATGGTGAGGAAAAAAAAAAAATTGTATGTTCTTTAAGGAAATCTGTTTTATATTTGTTGTTAAAAAACAAAAATATTAAAAAATTATTCAGTAATAAAGTTTTATATTTGCTGTTAAAAACAAATTATTAATAAAAAATTCAGTAATAAAAAGATCTTTCAAATAAAGCATTTACCAATATAAAAAATAGATATTTAGCGGAAAAAATAATTAACTTGCAGCAAAAAAAAATAATTTAATCGCAAAAATTTACCGAAGGGACAAATAATCTTATTGAAAAAAAAAAAGTTTATATAAAATTTACTAATAGAAAAAAATTATTGCAAAAAATAAAATAAAATAATCAAAGCTACTAATTTTATTCTATTAACTCAATTAATAATTTAAAAATATTTTAGATAAAGCATTTACAAATAAAATATAAGTTATTTACCAGAAAAATAATTAAATTGAAATTGAAAAATTATTTTTATCCTGAAAATTTAACAAATAATTTTAGAAAAATTAAATTTCTTTTAAAGTTATTTAATTAAAAAAAAATTAACGCAGGCCAAGATAATTTTATTTCATATAAAAAATTGGTTTTATTTTTTTGCAAAAAGAATTCGGAGGGGCTAATTTTATTCTAGCGATGGAAAATTTTGAGGTAATATTGACACACAAAATTTGATCGGACAATATTTCTCCCAGGATTTATAGAGTTTGTGACACAGTCAAATACTCTACCTGAACATTATAAAGAATTTTCTTATGAGGGGGGAGGGGGAAATAAAAAAACAGCGTTTTACAGAGAAAACAACATATCCTTGCGCTCTTAAAAAAAATTACATCGTTCGACCATTGAAATTGAACCATTTACTCGAAAAAAAAAACCTTTTTCTTTCGGCAAAAAAAATCCAAAGGAAAAAAGTTAATTCATTCTTAAAAGAGATTGTTTGCATGCAAGAAAAAATATATTTTTAGGGAAATAGTTTATAGAGTATTTTTTTTTTTTTAACAAAAAGGGAACCATCATATTTTAATTTGAAGAAAAAGAATTACTAATCTATATTTTATGAAAATAATATTAATGGTTCTAGAGAAGAATGTGTTTTCCAGAAAAGAATTCACACATTGTGTTTTTTTTTAAATTAAACAGGAAAATGTGAATATATTGAAGAAAAAAGAATATGTTGAATGCAAAAGGAAAAAGAACTTTTTTGGAGCAAATAGTTCACACATATTTTTTTTTCACAAAGTATAACAATGAAATTAAATGTTTTACTTTGTTTTCCATTTAAACTATGGGTACTTTTTCAAGATATAAGTTGTGGTGTAGAATGTAAGAACTTGAAATTCCTTTGGACTTCATGAAGTTGTGAAATTCAAAAAGTCAAAATTTGAACTTCAGGTGTGTTAAAAATGTGACAACAATGTAAATTTACTTATTACCTATGTAGTTGGAATAACAAAATGTAGTTTGAATAACGAGATGTAGTTGGAAAAATGAAATATGTCTAGGTTAAATAAGATGGTCCTAGAGGCTTGTAAAAGATACATGGAGAATCATTTGATTAATAAAAGTTTCCAAGAGATTTATCCTTCAGTTTCTAATTCAGTTATTTTTCCTATTCCTTTCTCGCTTACGGTTTATTCCCTCAACAAGTGGGTATATGTCTCGTGTACCATATGCAAATGCGGTAGGCAACTTAATGTATGCGATGGTATCTAGAAGACCTGACATTTCACATTCAGTTGGAGTTATCAGCAGGTTCATGGCAAATCCAGGGGAAGAACATTGGCGAGTAGTAAAATGGGTGCTTCGGTATTTGGGAGCCACAAGTGACCATTGCATCAATTTTGATGGTTGTGAAGGTGCAGTCTACGGATATGTGGATGCTGATTATGCAGGTGATTTGGACAAAAGGAGGTCTACTACAGGTTATTTTTTTACTCTTACACGTGGAGTAATCAGTTGGATGTCAAAGCTTCAAGAGACAGTTGCTTTGTCCACTACTGAAGCAGAGTATATAGCTGCTTCAGATTCCTGTAAAGAGGCAATATGGTTAAAAGGTCTGCTTGATGAGATTGGAAGGATGCACGAGAAAGTGAATGTATTTTGTGATAGTCAGAGCGCTATTCATTTGGCTACAAATCAAGCCTATCACAGGAAGACCAAGAACATCGATGTAAGGTATCATTTTGTGAGACATGTAATTAAAGGTGGCAAAGTAATTCTCAAGAAGGTCCGCACACAGGAAAATCATGCAGATATATTCACGAAGCCAGTTACAGTAGAGAAGCTGAGATGGTGTCTCACTTCTCTCGACTTGCAGAAAAGATGATGAATGGGCATTAGGAAAATTCTTGTCAAGGTGGAGTTTGTTAAAAATGTGACAACAATGTAAATTTATTTATTACCTATGTAGTTGGAATAACAAAATGTAGTTTGAATAACGAGATGTAGTTGGAATACCGAAATATTTCTAGGTTAAATAAGATGGCCCGAGAGACTTGTAAAAGAGACATGGAGAATCATTTGATTAATAAAAGTTTCCAAGAGATTTATCCTTTAGTTTCTAATTCAGTTATTTCTCCTATTCCTTTCTCGTTTACTGTTTTTCCCCTCAACAAGGTGGTATTTCAGAAAGCTTTATAAGTGACATTGGAGTCAAGCACGGTTGTTCTCTATCCCCTACTCTTTTTGGTTTATATGTTGATAAACTAGAAGAGTCACTAAATTTGCAAGGTGAGGATGGTGTTTGGTTGGAGAGTTTGTGATAAAGATTCTTTTATATGCTCATGATCTTGTATTGATTTCTAAATAGGCCCATGGATTGAAAATGCACCTATGTACCCTTGAGCAAGTTTGTGATAAATATTCTTTTATATGCTCTTGTATTCGTTTCTAAATTGGCCTATGGATTGAAGACGCACCTATATGCCCTTGAGCATTTTTGTAAAGCAGTGGGGATGCAAGTCAATATTAGCAAGACCAAAATAATGATTTTCTCTAATAAAAAGAAGCAAAGTCAACATACTTTCTTCTTTGAAGGCAACATTTTTGAAGAAGTAAATGAGTGCAAATACCTTGGGATTGATTTCAACAACAAACTTAATTGGGAGGACTGAATAAAGAAAATAATCTTAGGAGGGTGGAAAGCATTATATGCTCTTCAAAACAGATGTAAAGAGGTGGAGTTATGGGATTGGAAAATGATTAAAGTGCATTTTGGACTCCTACTTTGTCCAATGATGTTATATGGGTTATGGGATTGGAAAATGATTAAAGTGCTTTTTGGACTCCAGTTTGTCCAATGATGCTATATGGGTGTGAATTATGGGCTAGCAGCACCCTGTCTCAAAATGTAAGTAAATTGAGAAAATCCAAAAACTCTTCATCATGAGCAAGTTCAAAACAAAAATTTTGGTACCTTATGAGATAATATTGAGTGAAACAAGAGAAACTCTCATCGAAGAAATGGATATGGTGTGGCTATCTTCAAGAAAAGTTATCTTCAAGGAAGGGAGAATTGACCAAATGAGAGTAGGTAGATGGCTTAATGTTATCTTCCAGGAAGGTATAAGTGAAACAAAGAAAACAACGATGAGAAAAAACTAGACATGGATGCAAAAATGGAAGATCTACCTCCATGTTTGTCCCAGAAATAACAAGGAGCTAAAGAATTTTGTTATGGGGAAGTTTTGTAAACGAATATCAGGAAAAGAGTTGGGTAGAAAGAAGAAGTACTATATTGAAGAATTCAACCCTACCTATGATCTCCAACAAGAAGAGTACATTGGAGATAACATTGTGTAGAGGGAAAACGTTCTTATTGCTCAATTAATAACCAACTCACATCAACTTCAGTGTGAAACATGACAGTGGAAAAGGCCTAAAAAAGCTTGGGAATAATGGCAGTGTAGATTTTGCAGGTTTCCGGTAGTGGAATCGGAAAAACATTTCATTTTCTTTCAAGTGATGAGATGGTTGGAAAGTTTGGAGAGCTCATTATAAATTTGAATAAGAAAAAGACTGAAACACAAAATAGAAAAGTTCCACAAAGGAATAACCCTTAGCGTCCAACACTGTAAGAGTGGTCACCACAACCAGCAACCCTCATGAATCCTCATGAATGTAGCATATCCACCAAACTGAAAGTGATAAACCCTTCTTTGGAAACCCTATGTGGTAAATTTAAACTAAAAAACCTAAGCTATCTGTGAAAATCCCTAGGCTTGGAGGCAGAAGGGGCAGAACCCAAGAAACAACCCTTAGCAGGTTGTAAAAGTCTGGGCGACATGAACTGACGTAGGGGCCACGTAGTTGGGCTGAGAGCATGCATGCATCAAGGAGAACCGTATCCAAAGAGACTGCTCTAACAACTTCATTGAAATGGAAAATGAGCGCAAACCTTTAAAAGAAATGAAAAAAGAAACATATGGAGCCTGTTAGATTTAACAAGTAGAAAAAATAGGCGCGGGAAATTTTCTACAAACATGGTGCAAGGTATACCTACATAGTCTGCAAATTTGTTGCCACCATGGAGAGTTCTAGACGTGCGGATTTCTCGCAGAGATTTTTCTTATGTCCTCACAAGTTGTTTGCATCCAAATCCATTAAATCTGGAATAAACACAGTAAGAAACCGAGAAAAGGGATAGAATGGAGGCTATTGTTAGAAAGCGTCGCTTTGGTCGGGACGTTGTGCAAATGGAAAGGGTGGGTTCAAAGGCAGGGGATGGTTGGAACGCTAAGCGACGATGAGCAATAAGGACCGTCTGATCAACAAGTGGGTATGTGTGCAGTCAAGATTGAGAGGGGGCAGGTATTTCTGGATGGAGGACAAGTGACTCTCTAGAGTGTTTAAGGTGTTAAATCATTTTATGTAATGATATCTTTTTGTTTGTGGAGACTAACTCATACATATTCTACCTTTTTTTGGTTTTGAACTTTTGACATTTTAGGAGGAAACACATGCTCTTAACCATTAGGTTCACTGAAGATGTATCTATCAAATGAGCAAACATTGTAAAAAAATACAAAACAATTACGTAATTTAATAGCACAACTTGTGTGAGAAATTCAATCTTCTATTAAAAATATGTGAGATCATATAATGAGCTTATTTAGAAGGTTAAAAATGATTTCATGATTAACATAAGGTATCATGTGAGGATCTATATTTATGATTGGAAATTACTAAGAGGGGGTGAACCAGTAATTTAAAATCTTTACTTTTGCTCAACCTAATTTTATTCTTATGAAGCTAATGGTATATGTATGTGCTCTATTATTATTGTATTTTTTTTTTTTTTCAGGCGTGAGAAATATGAATTTGTAGATATATTTATCAACATTTCAAGAACATTCACACAACACTCAAGAGGCAACACATGAACACACTAGATATAAGTGGAAACCCCAAAGGGAGAAAAGTGATGTGAAGGCAAGCTACTACTCCTTATTACATCATATTTTTGTAGGCTCCAACCTACAAGATGCTTCTACCTCAAAGGAAGCTCCAACTCCCACAAGTTCTCACAAGTTTTAATATGCTACAACCCACATGAAGCTTATGCCTCAAGAGGCTACAATATATTCTTTATCATGCTACACCATAGAAAGGGATAGAAATTTCTCAAACACAACATCAAATTGCCTTATATGCAATTTTGTTGTCATGTCTACTATTGCATTACTTCTCCTTTTCAACTTTGTTTGTGTTCTGCCTCTGCTCATCAACGTTCTTTGGAGACTACTTCACATGAAAAGTTTTGTTTCCATTCCACATTGTATATTTTGTTTAAGAAATCCATATTGGTTTTTTGTATTCTTTGCATGAATATGAAATGAAGGATTGTCTTTTCGACTTCCAAAAACTGCTCATAAACTTGTTTTTGCATTTTTAGTTTTGAAAGAAAATGTGTAATATAAAAAAGAGCTCAAATAAAAAAGGTCAATGAGTAATGATTACAAAGAGACAAATCAGAATTGCATTACCTACATTTGTTTGTACAATGAAATCATATATTTTTCATCCTTTGTCACAATATTTTATGTTACACTTTAGCTATTTTCAGCATTGACATTTAATTTTCGTCCTTTGCACTTCACATCACTTCCTTTTCAATTAAATCAACAACATTCATCTACATTAATCAATCAGCTTAGTGAGAACAAGTTTCCTTATCATAACCATTTGACATCAATGTCAATATTACCAACATTCTCCCAATGAGATTGTGCCTCCATTTACCTTATACATTCCCCTTTGACATCAATAACAATGAGTGGTTGGGATTATTCAGTCTATGAGTTTCATGCCCAAAAAAATTTCATAACTCTACATGTAATAGGTAGCAAATATGGAAGAGTAAATGCTATTCCAACGTGTATATGATGACCTATTATTTGCAGTCTCGTTTCAAGATGAAATCTTACAGAGAAACACAATAGCTCCACTTGTGTGAAGAAGTTTCGTTATGAAGGATCCATTGCATACTGTAGAAGTTCCATTGAGGTGATTGTTTGCAATTGACGTTATAACTTCATCATTTTGTGGCTAATATATAGTCGTTTTTATATCTTTGAGATATTGTGGATAACATATGGTAGTTCATATCTTCTTGCATCAAGGTACAATTACACATTTCAGTGGATATTTAGTGGATATATCAGCCCATCATGAGATAATAGTACTAAGCATGTCAACTTAGTGCTCAAATTTTATTCACGGGAAGAGTAATGCTTAAATTTTATTCACTCGATGAGTAATGTTCAAATTCATTAATGCTATCAATATGTTGTCTGCCCTTTTGTAGGGGTACCAGTGTTCTCCAATGTATGATATAAGTGAAGTAATGCACACTGAAATGATAGACATGCTCCAATTTGGAATACTTTGTCCTAAAGAAATCGTTGTCTTTTTAAAGCGAATATGATGCTCTTTGTCTTCTCCCAATGCTATGATACCATTCGAACATTATGATGCTGCTAAATAATATCGAAAGATGCACACAATGATGTCTCAAAACGCTGCAGGTAATCTAGTATTGTTGAGAATAATGCTTAATTGCTGAAATTTGTCAGCAAATTTTGTGATTCTATGTTATTAAGAATTAGTGTAGCAAATTATTAGGATGGCCAGTGCTTAGAATCATTGGCAGTAGTCAGAATAAATAATTAGTATTTGATAAAATAGAATTAGTAATAGGTTTATTATATAAGAATGTATTTACATAGATGAAGCAATGTGAGATTTACAAGTTGAGCAGTGATTTCGTTTGATCTGTGTTTTTTTTGTTTTATTGTCTTTCATTGTTTTTTTTTTTATGTCATATTTATTCTAGTTTATTTGCTGGCTTAGACAGCAGTGGCCATTTCAAATTCTACAATTGGTATCAGAGCAGGTAAAATTGTTTTAGGTTAAATTTAATTGTTGGAATTTCGCCAAAGTTAAAAATGTCGAATTCTAACATGCCTGTTCCAGAATTTGATGGGAACGATTATGATTATTGGTGCATTAAGATGCTGAATTTTTTGATTGGAAAATATTTGTGGGAGATTGTTGAATCAGGTTATGATGAACCAGTAGATTGGAATGCCCTTACAGCCAATGAAAAAACAACAAGAAAGGAAGCAAGGAAGAAGAATGCTCAAGCATTGTTTCACATTCAGATAGCTCTTGATAAGAGCTTATTTCCGCGAATATCAGGAGCTACAACTGCCAAAGATGCCTGGAAGACTCTTCAAGAAGCTTACCAAGGTAGTGATCAAGTTAAGGTGGTCAAGCTTCAGACATTGAAGAGAGTGTTCAAGAATCTGAAGATGCAAGAAACTGAAAGTATAAGTGACTATTGTGTGAGAGTCAAAGATGTGGTCAATAAAATGGCTACACTTGGGGAAACTGTAAGTAATGAAGTTTTAATAAAAAAAGTATTGAGATCTTTAACACCTAGATGGAATAATGTTTCCATAATATTAGAAGAAAGCAAGGATTTGACACAATTAAAGTTTGATCAATTGGTTGGATCTCTCATGTCTCACGAAGAAAGATTGAAAGAAACTTTTGAAGTTGTTGAGAAAGCTTTTTCCTCTAAATTAAAAATTACACATAATGAAGATGAAAGTAGCAGTAGTGCCAAAACCAATCAAGATCAAGGTAAATGGCAAAGCCAAAAATTTTCTAGAGGTAGAGGCAGAGGTAGTTTCAGAGGAAGAGGTAGATTTGATAAGAGAAATGTTCAATGTTACTATTGTAATAGATATGGCCACTTTGAAAGAGAATGCAAATTGAAAGTAGGTAAAAATGCTAACTATGCTCAAGAAAGTAATGAGTATCCTCTAGATCACTTATTTTTATCTTATGCCAAAGGTGAAAATACTAGTAAAGATGTTTGTTACATAGATTCTGGATGCTCTAACCATATGACAGGGAATGAGAAATTGTTTTTAGCCAAGGATGGAAGTTTTAAATCTAAGGTCAAGCTTGGTGATGATAAATCTTTGGAGGTTGCTGCCAAAGGAGCTATGGAGATCCAGACAAAAGAAGGTATAAAGAGCATTCATGATATTTATTATACTCCACAATTGAAGCACAATTTGTTAAGTGTTGGGCAGCTATGTGAGAAAAATTATAAAGTAGTCTTTGAAAATAAGACATGTACTATCTATGATAAGAATAAGGGAAATAGGGTGATCATTGTTGTGCCTATGACAAGAAATAGGATGTTTCCCTTAAGGTTTGATGAACATAGAAACACCCTTGCAAATATGGTTTATGAGGATTGAAGTTGGCTATGGCATCTCAGGTATGGGCATTTAAATTTTCACAGTTTGAAGCTTCTAACCTCAAATGCATTAGTTGCTGGTCTGCCTAAGGTAGAGGAGCATAAGGAGGTTTGTGAAGGATGTGCTAAAGGCAAGCATGCAAGGGAAAGGTTCCCAAAGGGAAGTGCATGGAGGGATCATCATCCACTTCAGCTTGTTCATTCAGACATCTGTGGTCCTATGCAAACTAATAGTTTGGGTAAGTCATCATATTTCATCACTTTTATTGATGATTACTCACGAAATTGTTGGGTATATTTTTTGAAGGCCAAAAGTGAAGCCTTGGATACATTCAAAAAGTTCAAGGCACTTATGGAAAATGAGAAAGGGTCCAAGATCAAATGTTTGCGGACTGACCGTGGAGGAGAATTCTGCTCAAAAGCTTTCGAGAGTTATTGTGATATGAATGGCATCAAGAGGCAACATACTACAACATACACACCCCAACAGAATGGCATAGCTGAACGAAAGAATCGAACTGTGGTTGAAATGGCAAGGTGCATGTTACAAACTAAGGGATTGAGCAATTCTTATTGGGGAGATGCAGTTGCTACAGCAATGTACATCCTCAATCGTAGCCCCACTAGTGCACTAGAGAAGATGACTCCTTATGAAGCTTGGTATGAAAAAAATCCTAATGTTAATCATTTCAAAGTTTTTTGTTGTTTGGCTTATGTGCATGTACCTGATCAAAATAGGAAAAAGTTAGATGCACAGAGTGAGTCATGCATTTTCATTGGGTATAGTGAGACAAGAAAGGCTTATAAATTGTATAATCCCCTCACTAAAAATATTATTGTATCAAGAGATGTAATTTTTGATGAAGGGGGAGTTTATGGTCATCAAAAAGGCCATGTTGAGAAGAAAAAATTTGTTTTGAATGATGATATAATTGCTGATATTGAGCAGCCAACTAATGCTTCTGTATCTAGTAGTTTAACTCCACCAAGTAGTCCTTCATCAATTTCATCAGCATCAAGTTCAAGTCCAACTTCTTCTCCAAGTTCTACAAGGAAGGTAAGGAGATTGAGTGACATATATCAGAGGACTGCAAATCAATCACATGAAGAAAACCCAATAGGTGAGACAGTGAATTTTTCTTTATTAGCCAAGGCTGATTTTGAACCATCATGTTTTGAAGATGCATGTACTAATGAGGTTTGGGTGCAAGCTATGCAAGAAGAGATAGATTTCATTCATAGGAACGACACTTGGGAATTGACAGAGCTTCCGCATGACAAGAAAAAGATTGGCACCAAATGGGTCTACAAGACCAAATTTAACAGTGATGGGAGTGTTGAAAGACACAAGGCAAGATTAGTTGCCAAAGGATTCACACAAAAGTATGGAATTGATTATGAAGAGACATTTGCACCAGTAGCAATACAAGAGACCATTAGAATGTTGATTTCATTAGCAGCTCAGAAAATGTGGAGCGTACATCACATGGACGTGAAAAGTGCCTTCTTGAATGGGTACTTAGAAGAGGAAGTATATGTGGAGTAGCCACAAGGTTTTGAAGTGGAAGGAAAAGTGAATAATGTCTACAAGTTGAAGAAGGCTTTGTATGGTCTCAAGCAAGTACCAAGAGCGTGGTATGCTAGGATTGATGGATACTTTCAGGAGAAAGGCTTCCAGAGAAGTAAGAATGATCCTACCCTTTACTACAAACAAGAAGGTATTGATATTTTGATCATAAGCTTTTATGTTGATGATCTATTGTATATGGGTAGTAGTTCCAAAATGAATAATGAGTTCAAAGTTGCTATGATGAATGAATTTGAGATGAAAGATCTAGGTCTCATGAAATATTTTCTAGGAATGGAGGTTTATCAAACTAAGGATCAAATTTTCATTTGCCAGACAAAGTATGCACATGATATGTTGAAGAAATTTGATATGCTTGATTGTAATGGATCCCCTACTCCAAGTGCTCAAGAAATTGTATTATGTAGGGATGATGGTGCTGATTTAGTTGATGAGACAACTTACAGAAGTATTGTGGGGAGCTTGATATTTCTAACCCACACAAGACCTGATATTGCATTTTCAGTTTCACTTGTTTCAAGGTATATGGCAAATCCATCTCAAATACATATGAAGGCAGCCAAGAGAATTTTAAGGTATGTGAAAGACACTCTAAATTTTGGTATTCATTACTACTCTGCTGAAAAGTTCAATCTTGCTGGATTTAGTGACTCACATTGGGGAGGTAGTGTGGATGACTGTAAGTCTACATCTAGAAATTATTTCTCTTCTGGTTCTGGTTTGATTACTTGGAGCTCAAGAAAACAAAACATTGTTGCCCTCTCATCCACAGAAGCAGAGTATGTTGCAATTACTTCAGCAGGTACACAAGCTCTTTGGCTCAGAAAATTTTTGGAAGAAATTGGAGAGAAGCAAATTCAGCCTACAATGATTTATTGTGATAATGTAAGTGCCATCAAGTTAGCAAAGAATCCAGTTCATCATAGCAGGACAAAGCATTTTGACATGAAATATCACTTTATTCGGGATTTGGTGCAAAAGAAAGATGTTGAATTGAAGCACATAAATACTAAGCATCAGCTAGCAGATATCTTCACCAAAGCAGTTGCAAAAGATCAGTTTTTAGCACTAAGAGATAAGTTAGTAAGCCCTCATTAAGCATTAAGAGGGAGTGTTGAGAATAATGCTTAATTGCTGAAATTTGTCAACAAATTTTGTGATTCTATGTTATTAAGAATTAGTGCAACAAATTATTAGGATGGCTAGTGCTCAGAATCATTGGCAGTAGTCAGAATAAATAATTAGTATTTGATAAAATAGAATTAGTAATAGGTTTATTATATAAGAATGTATTTACATAGATGAAGCAATGTGAGATTTACAAGTTGAGCAGTTATTTATCTGTGTTTTTTTTGTTTTATTGTCTTTCATTGTTTTTTTTTTAATGTCATATTTATTCTAGTTTATTAGCTGGCTTAGAAAGCAGTGGCCATTTCAAATTCTACAAGTATAACCTGCATATAATGGAACACTTTTTGTTTTATTGTCTTTCATTGTTTTTTTTTTAATGTCATATTTATTCTAGTTTATTAGCTGGCTTAGAAAGCAGTGGCCATTTCAAATTCTACAAGTATAACCTGCATATAATGGAACACTGCATATAATGGAGTATAAGTTGGATATAATTGAACGCTGCATATAATGGAACATTGTACTTGTGCCAAACGTTGTATTAATAACCCTCGAACGCTGAGTATGGTGTATAACCATGTACTGAACGCTGCATATTGAAAATGTATCGAACCCAAATGTTCAGTTTGGTGTAGCAACCTATGGTGTATAACCCAAACGCTGAGTATGGTGTACAAATGGTGAAATGAATGCATTAACGCTGTGTTATGGTGAAATTAACGTTGGGTTATGGTCAGACCATACAATGGTGTTAAAACTCTACATTCAACGCATTATATAAACGTTGCATTCAACCTTTATGTAAACGTTGCATTATATATAAATGCATTATATACTAATATATAAATGCATTATAAAATGAATTATATATAAACACATTGTAAACGCTGATACGAATATATAAGCGCATTATATAAAAACTGCATTCAACCATTATATAAACATGGTCTTATGGTGAATAGTTCGCTATATATAATTGCGTATTAATGTTATATATAATGGTGTATTAACACTTCTACCGCTTGACCTCTCTCACAGCTAGGGCACAAAACTCTCAACAATTTTTTTTATGAGATACTTCTCAACGCTTGGCCTCCACGCTTCTGCAATGGCATTGTAATACCATATTAGCCATTGTTAGAAAATATTATTCACCTAATCATAATCGATAATCCGGTACCAAATAATATTATTCATCCAGACTTAATACTACTTCCATAAATGATATGGGTTAAGAATATTGATGCGGTAACACTTCATTCAAAGGCTATTCAATATCCAGTGAATGTGTAACACTCCATTAACTGTCAACGTTGTAATTGATTCTATGTTGGGGCTTTGTAATCAATGCTGGAGCGTGTATCAAATTCATCATTATATTCCAACACTATCCATTAAACCATTTCTATCATAATAATTCCATTTATACCATAGCTATAATGATCCCATTGCAATAACAAAATTGTGCCAGGAATAATGATATCTTAAATAATGTTGAGCCAAATGATTCTATATATGCCACCGTTATTCATAATTTTTTTGCATGAATGTTGTTGCAATTTTCATAGATAGATTCCCATATGTCATTCATAATGTGTAGGATTAGGTACACAGCTCTAATTATCATATAATACATTATATATTCAAATATACTTATCATATTCCATATTATGATTGACCATTTGCAAACGTAACGTGTTTATGTGGGGCCATCCATATTCATTATCCTTCTGTCTCCTGTCATGTTCCAATTTTGTCTCCTGCCATTATGTACCTATCATTACCAAACTTGCATTACTTCTTCCTTTGTGACACTTTTTCTTCAACAACTCATTCTCTCCATTACATAGGTTAATTACTTTGAGCACTCAATTCTATTTTCGCTTGCCATTTTCTTCTTTGTGCTTATTCTAAATTTTCTTGAACTCTTAGGGATCTCCCTTTTTCTTTGAATATTTTTTTTAATGCATGTTATTAGTGAATTCTATTGAACGCTATGGTAGCTTTTTGTTCAACGATTTCTTTTTCTCTAAATTTTGTTAGTGATGAATTTCAAGGAATTGCATTTCAATAACGGTATATAATAGATTTGGAAATACATTGGATTTGAACATCTATTCATTTGTTTTCTGAGATCTATGAGTTTTATTTTATGCATATTGTGTAAATATGGAGAATGCTCTCTTAGTATGATTTCATTTCTTATTTTATAGATCTAGTGATGAATTCACTTTTCATTTAAACTTTTAGATGTAGGAATTTGTTCTTCTTCAACTAAGATGTTGATGCTTCAAAGAATTTTCTTCATAATCTCACTTTAACTCTTCTTACATTTTAATTATATAACATTAATACCACCCAAATATTTATGGTCATAATACTGAAGCTTAAGGATTTGGAGAAATCCTAGTGATGCAATGAAATGAAGCACTTTTTCTTAATCACGTGATGGCCTTATAATTGTAGAAGTATTTTCATAATTTTCTTGAGTATTAGTTCTTTGCAATCACAAAAGGATCTATGGATGAAATGCTCATTTGCATAAATTTGTACTTGATCATATGTTGAGGTAGATTCCTTCATATGAAATTTGCAAAAAATGTGGTTTAGATGTTGATCTCATGACTGTTCATGACGAATACTTCTTGAAAACTCGACATAAAGATGAATAAAATGTGCTCCTCTTGACTTGATGGTAACATACATGTTTCAAGATATCTCAGATTTGAGTGTAGCATTGTAGCTTAATTACTAGTTATCCTTTTGATTTATGAGCTATTTTCCATTATGGTCCCTCTGTTTATGCTTGGATGTATATATTTGAATACCATTTGCTACTTGGCTTGAAGGAAACACCTTTTATTTTTCTTACATGTATATATTTGGATGGGTCGTAGTTTTTGAGAGATCAAGTTTCAGTTAAATCTAGAGATCATCCTAATGTGAATTATGCATTTCATATAAAAATTTAGATTTATGAGAAGGTGAAGAATTTTGAGATAATTGTGATTATGCAATCATATAATGAGTTAGGCTTACCTTCGAGTCTGCTTTGAATATGAAAATAGGACTATGTGCGTTTGAAATTATTTATTTACACGCACCATATATAAATGTGTACATAAAAAAATCATTAAAGAGTGAACTCTTAAATGGTGAATGTGATTGAAGTTGTTAGCTCATGAAGAAAGGGACTTTATTTGAAAATTTGATGATGCATTTGTTCTTGCTTCTTCTTAACTACTTCAAATTCTTGACTTAGTCATAATCTTCTTGTTCCTCTTACTTTGTAATGTTTTATGTTCTCCTTTTGAAGCCAAATTAGTGAAAATAATTTGAGGAACTATCCCTAGCTTGTATTTAATATATTCAAAATGGTTCTCTAGCAAGAGGATTTGTAAATAAATATTCTATTTACTCTTTTGTGGGTACTTATTCCATCTTTATTATTTTCTCAACCACTTCCTCTCTCAAAAAATGGTACTTTATAGGGATATATTTGGTCTTTGAATGAAGCACAATATTTTTTTAAATGCTTATTGCACTTGTATTTTCACATTTGATAAATATAGGCTCACTGAAATTTACCTTCATATCGTCAAATGTCTCTTTCATCCACACCACTTGTGTGAAACAAGATGCAACTGCCATGTATTATGGTTCTATTGTATATAGGGAAACTAATGACTCTGTCTTGCTTAACCATGCCACCAAAGACTCTCCTAGGTAGAATACGCCACCAATTGTATGTTTTATGTCATCCACACAATTGGTCCAATATGCATCTTTGTATGTTTTCAATGTAAAGTATGTCCCTTTTGGATACCATAGACCATATTTCATAGTTATTTTCAAGTATCTGGATATCCTCTTTGTTGCTAATATATGACTTTGTTTAGGTGTTGTTTGATATATTTCTACTAATATGACTCCCAACATTATATATGGCCCAGAAGTTGTTAGGTATAGTAGAAATCCTATCATAGATCTATAAATATTTTGATCGACATCACACAATTCATTATCTACACGAAACTTGCATCGAATTGTCATGGGGATTGAGAAAGGTTTACAGTCTTCCATTTGGAATTTTTTCAACATATATATTAGGTATTTCTCTTGAGAAATGAATATTCCTTCATCCTTTTGTAGGATTTTCACACCCACGTAGAAGGTAAGATCTCGAATCATTGACATCTCGAGTTCAAACTTCATACTTTTAGTAAACCTTTTTAATACATGATCTTTATTGTTGCCAAATATGATATCATCCACATACACAACCAAAATTAGTAATTAATCTTCATCAACCTTTATGTACAAATTACTATGAGCTCCTCCTCGCTTGAAACCCTGTTTTTGAAGGTACTTGTCCAGTCTAGAGTACCATTCCCTTGGTGCTTGTTTAAGGCCATACAATTCCTTCTTTAATGATCCGGATTTATGCGGAAACATAATAGAATACACATATAACCATAAATAAAAATATACAGCGGAAATAACACTTCATTTCATTAATATCAAAGAACTGAAATTTGCTTACAGATGGAATGGAAATAAACTAGCTAGGGCAGTGGTAGCTTATCTTTGAGAAGTGATGTGGCAGCTACAGGGCTGTGAACTCTGTATTTAAATGAGGTTCGAAGGCCTATATATTATTGAGAAATAATGGAAAACCATAAACATCCAAAAACCTAACCCTACGAGATGAAACGCCAGAATATGGGCCCCGTTGGGGTAAATTGGTACATCAATTTACCGGGGTCATCACTTTGGCATACTATCTTCATTTGATGAACATGATACATCATTATAATGATCTATCTGGGGACTAAAACTGTTGGCCGCGAATGTAGATTCAGGAACAGAATCAGATTCGCCAGAAAAGCGATGCCCAAAAAATGTTGTTTAGGGCCTCAAAACAACTTAGGAAGTTCAAGACCTGAAAAACTACTAAAAATAGTAAGTTGTGTCGAAACTGAGAAAATGAAAGAGACAATGGTGGGGTCCCAAGTGGAATAGGCGGGTGGCCACCAATATCCACGTGGATCATTCCTCCCACCTTAGGAAGTAATGGTACCTATTTCATTGAGTTCCTCCATGAGATGATGAAACTTCTATTGAAATTGGTCCCTCGTGAACCACTTGCCTTGGTGCAGGACTTAGCTAGATTTGATAACACGATACAATTGGATCTTCTATTGGCAAGTGTTCTTGATTTTCATGTCTATGATACAATCTGTGGTGGCATGTTCCATGCAGTCAAGGTTTAACTCTGTTGGTATGAGTTGTTCTGCAATGTCAGAGGTGTCCAATAGAGGTGGGAAGTAGGGATGAAGGTGGTCCACATTGAATACTCGGTGCAGATAAAGGAATGGTGGAATATTGAGTTCCAAGGCATTATTCCCTACAGCCTTGGTGATGGTGTATGACCTATTATCACAAAATCAGACCTAATAAGCTGCTCATCAAACTAATCTTGTGCAACTATTTCAAACCAAGCTTTTGGTTGAGGCTTAGCCTCCTCAACCGAAGAGGGCTCTCTCAAGGGTTATTGATTTTGAATAAAATTGAATATGGCTAACTCTATGTGTGATCATAAATAGATAAATGATTGAATTTGGTTGTAAATCACATTAGCAAGAGTACATTGGGCTTATGTAGTCATGATAGCTTCAGTAAAACCAATATATCTATTTAGCATGGAAGTTGAGATTCATACATAATTTTAGTTTGTGTTTGTTCTATTCCATCCTTTTACTATCTATTGTAGTGGTATTTTCTTATGTTTACTTAGAATTCATCCTTGATGCTCTGACTTACTATGTAGGAAAATTAAGTGTGTTTATACTATTTCGCATGTGTATCTTTTGACTAAAACTCTAAAATGTTATCACCAAAATCGTAGCCGATTAGCTGCTGATCAGACAACTTTAGTGTAACCTTTTCAAACCAATATTTTGATTGAGGCTTAGCCTCCTCAACTTGAGAGGGCTCTCTCAAAGGTTAATGATATTGAGTAAAGGTGTAGTTAGATGGCTAACTCTATGTGTTTTGATTTTGTATGTTTACAGGTTAAAAGATGAAGGCTTGCTACCATTGAGCTATGGAGTCAGTGACAGAGATAAAGATAACAATAACTCTTCTAGTGGAAGCTAAGGCTTGTATATATTTCAATAAAAGATAAGACATTCAGGAAAATCTAGATAACTTGAAAGTTCAAAGGATGTCAGAGCATGTAATACATGAATTTTGAGTAATGATACATCATGGCTATGGAAGAGAAACATTTCAAAAATAGGGCATAAAACTCGTTGAAAATACACTCAGAATCTGAGGTGAAGAAAATTTCTATGTTACTGTATATCTCAGTCAATCCAAAGCTTTACAAAGTGGTCTGCTTAGATAAAAATTTCCAACCTGTAGGTTGAAACCAAAATTAGCATGTATACATTGGGCTTATGGAGTCAAAGCAATCTCAAAAAATTAGTGAATCTAATTGACATGGAAGTTGAGGCATATCAGGGTTTCTAGTCACGAGACATACACTTGAAACATGTAAAAACATAGTTAGTCCATTTATAAAGGAAGTTAGAGCATTTAAAGATGAATTATGAGTAATATAGATGAACACCACTACAAATAAGATATATAAGAAACAATGATAAAACAGGAAAACACTAAAAAGCCCTTCTGAATCTCAAGTTGGTCTAGTAGAAGCTCTCTACATTAGCTGAAATAGTATTTTTACAATATGCACCAGTTTTGCCAAAAAGTCTCCAACCCTTTTCTAATTCGACCCCTTGGTATTTTTCAGACATCTAAAAACATAGGATAACCTTATCCTCAACTAGATACATTGAATTCCTATTGTCTGACACTTTAACATGGTCTTTATTACAAAATGACAACAGCAAACCCTGAGAATAGTCCTAATAAAAATAAGACTAAAACTCTTTAACTCTACTTATAAAAACTTTATCTAAGGTAGATTACATCATTTTACACCCATATCTCCATAAGTTCGAATTGAAATGATAAACTCTGGCACTAAATGTCCTCAATGTTGATCTCGTGCAAACTAGGAAATTGTCCCCTGTTTTCTAGGTTTGGAATGTTTTTGTGTTCTTGAGACACTTTAACCACCATGAACCCATGAATTCAAAGTTATTTTCTTTCAAGAACTGAAATAACATATGCCCAAAATTATACATGAGTTCTAGTTGTGAAAAATCAACTTCGAACTCCCAAAATAGAAAAAACAAACCTGTGCTACTCTTGGAACACCTAATCCTCCATGGGTAGGTGTGGAATACGAAAAGTCACAATGGAGTCCAAGTGACCTTGGAATATGAAACCAAGAGTCACACCATTGTACTATAAATGTACATCATGTATAATGGAAAAATAAGAAAGCCTCATGCTTATCCTTCATTGTGTGTTGAGTCTCTTGTGTTTGTGTGTTTATTCTTCCTCATATACCATGTGTGTGTGTTTAACATGGTGGTTAACATGGTATCAGAGTTGATACGTTCATAACCAGTTCAACATTGAGTGAGCCATTTGTGTTTATGGCCTGTGCATATCTGCAAATTTTTTTGGCATTTTTGCAGCATTTAAAGAGTTTCTGCAGCAAACATTTTGCCGCATTCAGAAAGTGGTTTTGAAGAAGAGCAGCAGTGGTTTTGAAGAAAAGAAGCACTGTGCATCTGAAGGTTTTCATTCTGATTTCTTCCTGCAATTTCTGCCCATTAAATTCTGCGTTTTGAAGAGCTGCTGGAATATTATTTAAAGTGGGTTTCTGAAGAAGTTTCTGGTTTTTATTAGAAAAATTTCTGAGTTTTTACTCGCGAAATTTTCTCTGCAATTTCTGAAAGTTATTCTGCTGAAAAATTACACTCTGCTGTATATCTATGAAATTCTCCAATTCTGCTATAAATTCTGCTTTTCTCCTATTATCCTTCTACTCTCTGTTGTTTTAAATTAAAATAAATAAATAAATGAATAAATAAAAATAATTTTTTTTTTTTTTTTTGGTTTAGGCCTTTCAGCCCCCCTGCAACTTGCACTCTATACTCCATACACAGCTCTCACCTTAACTCTACGTAGCCTCCCCCTCACAACTTGACCCTCCCTTTCGGACCTACCCTCACAGCGCCCAACACCATGGCTCCCTATCCTCACCGCTATCGCTCCCTCCCCTTACACCTCTCCTCCCTCACGGCCTACAGTCGCTCTCCCAATGCCACCTCAAAATACGCTCTCCCCCTCATATATGTATCCCTTTCCCTACCGTGCCCCATCCCCCTCTACGCACTTTGCAGCCGCATCCTAACCCGGCCCTCCCTTACATCTCTCCACTCGCTCCAAACCCTGCAGCTCTCCCTACCCACTACGCCCCAAACCTTGCTCCCTGCGTAACAGTACCCACACCCTCTGCACACAACAACCCTCCCACCGCTCGCTCTAGAAACTACACCTCTCTCCTACGCAAACACTCCCTCATCGCCCTTCCCTTCCCTTGCTTGGCCACTCGGCCTTCCCATACCCCTCCCACCATTCAGCTTTAAATTTTTAAAATTTTATTTTTTTACAATTCTTGTTTTATTTTTACTTTCAGCCTATTTATATTTATAATCATGTTCCCCCCACCCCCGCCCTCCGCAGCCTCAATTCTTAAATTTTATAATCCCGTCTCCTTTCAATTTTTTAATTAATTTCTTTTAAAATAATTAAAAAAAATTAAAAATTAAAAATTAAAAAAACAAAAGAAAAAAAAAATTCCCCCAAGTTTTCTTTTCCCCCTCCTTTTAATTCCCATTTCAAGTAATCCTCTTTTTTTAAATTAATTTTTAATTAAAAAAAAAAACAGTAGACAGAGGAAAAGAAGAAATGAACAGCAGAGAGGAAGAGGAAATGGCATAATGAGAAAATGATAAATTGCTTACATAGAGGAGAAAAGTGAGATTCACATTGTGATTTGTGGCATTGGTAGAAGAGTGATTTTCAGCAAGAGATTTACATTTGAAGACAAATTAGTCCTCATTTTGAACAATAGTGGCATTCATTACTTGGACACAAAATTTATTATTTGTGGAGTTTTTATTAAGCTCTTCTCCATTCTACAGCAAGCTCAAGCATCCAAGCCTATGAACCTCTTCCTTTTGTTGAGTTGATTTGAGTTGTTTTTGGTGCAAAACATCTCTTTGAATAAAAGATTGAGCTGCCTTAAAGGCCCCTTGCACAAGCGTTTTTGCTCCACATTCATACAAATATTTTGCAGAGATATGTATTGA
Organism: Pinus albicaulis; assembly: GCA_034641835.2. Classification (NCBI taxonomy): domain Eukaryota; kingdom Viridiplantae; phylum Streptophyta; class Pinopsida; order Pinales; family Pinaceae; genus Pinus; species Pinus albicaulis. The sequence goes on along the minus strand of CM076578.1, from coordinate 1,862,513,769 downwards.
GTTGACATTGTATTTTGAGTGGAATTTGCATCTTCATTCATAATTGCAATCAGTAAATTTGAGTTGTTGGAAAAATTGTTGATTGTCCTCCATCATTTGAGGAGCACATTTTGTACTTTGAGATTTCCATAGTTGGAAGTTCTCTTGAGTAATTTGTATTTCTTGTTAAATCACATTGCAAATGGGTGCATTTTCGGTTGAAGCCGACACCCTTTATTTTGAGCCTAAGTTGTTGAAAATGGCTAAAATCAATGAGGCATTAGAATTGTTGAATAACCTCATTCATTCAAATGTTGATGACATGATACAAATGAGCAAGAATTCTCTTTGTAACATTCAAAGTTGTTTACTAGATGCGCAAGAAAAGATTGAGTTTTTGCAGTTCGAAACTCAGCTTCAGCAAGATGAACTTTAGCAAAAGAGTCACCATTCTAAACCTGTTCTGTTCATAAGATTGAGAAAGACTCCCATCAGCAACATGTCAGTAAAGTTGCAGTTCATCCACATTCAGTTCCTTGTACTAGAGCATATTTACATGCAAATGCAGCCACTCAGCCTGCACTTCTCAAGCCCATCATCAGACCTTGGGAAGAGCTTGTCCACAACAAGCACCAAACTAGTCTTGGATATGACAAGGATGCAACCTTTCATATTCCAGAGTACACCAAGCCCATCATATTTCAGAGTGCCGGATTTCTGTATGACAGTTCACCTGCAGCTGTTCTAGATCCTGCTCTGCTTCCACAACATCAGATTGTAAAATGCCAACATTGTGATCAAGTTGGCCATATGAAAGATCATTGTTTTGATCTTCATCCATGCAAGCACTGTGGTCGGCACACTCATTCTTCAGACAGATGCTTCAGAAACAAGCCTCCAGCAAGAACAAAGATTCATCTTGGATGGATCGCTTCTTGGCAATGGGCATCAGCAGCCAAGAAGATGTTTAACTCGCATGTCAGAACATGTTCATGGATATTGAACAAACTTGCAGTTGATTTTTCGCCATCATCTCACCTTGTCCCTGACAGGGGGGGAAATGGTGGTCATGTACAAGCTTCGAAGACAGATCAAGCGAGCCTGAGCCACAATCTCTCATTTCATGTTCAGAGTTGTAGCCAGAGACAAAGCAGTTCAAGCGAGCCTGAGCCACAATTCATCATCCCAGATTCAGAGATGTAGCCAGAGACACAGATGCCCATGAGCATGCCTTCGGTTGGTGGACAACCTTAATCCATCATCTTTGGTTGGTAGATAACCTAAAACCATCACAGGCAGTAGACCTCCCTTCTCTTAGGTTGAAGGTCTCCCTTTCATATATGAGGAACACTTCCTCTAGTAGAAGCCTTCAGCTTCTTGCCAGCTTTGGTTGAGTTCCAAGAAATGCTTCAAGCATTCCAGAGTTGTTGGTAATCCTAAAACCATCTCAGGTAGTAGACCTCACTTCTTTTAGGTTGAAGGTCTCCCTTTTTTATGAGGGACAATTCCTCTAGCAGAAGCTTTCAACTTCTTGCCAGTTATGGAAGAGTTCCGAGAACTGCAAAAAGTTTTGCGTTCTAGTGTTGGTGGTCATCCTTAAACCACCTCTTTTTTCCAACATTTCAGAGAGTTGATTAAGCCCAAGTGCTGCCATGTATACTTTGCAGATTTGTATTACAACTCTCTTCTTGGACTCACACATACCCCTTCGGACTAAGGGGGGATGTTGGAACACCTAATCCTCCATGGGTAGGTCTGGAATACGAAAAGTCACAATGGAGTCCAAGTGACCTTGTAATATGAAACCAAGAGTCACACCATTGTACTATAAATGTACATCATATATAATGGAAAAATAAGAAAGCCTCACACTTATCCTTCATTGTGTGTTGAGTCTCTTGTGTGTGTGTATTTATTCTTCCTCATACACCATGTGTGTGTTTAACATGGTGTTTAATAGCTATGAAAACAACATAGTTTCGTAGCGTAGACTTTTTAACCATTTATCTTCAAAATTTTGGCTTCTTCTTTTCAAATTTATCTTCATTATCACTTAGCATAGCTCCCCTAGCAATTTCAGGTCTTCATACACATATTTTCCCTTCCAAAATTTAAGAGAGAGAGTGAAAAAGCATGCTACAATAGTTTCGTAGCGCTTTTCACTGATTTTGCACTGTGTGCGCTACAAAACTGCTGAGTGAGCAGTTTTGTCCAATTTTTTCCAAAATGTAAAGTCTAAATGTGCCAAAAATTGAAAATAAACCTTATTTCATCATATCAGTTGAAAAACAGAGTTATTCCAGCCTTCTTAAGGTCCCATCTTCATTTGCAATAGGTTGGCCTATTGGTTTTTCCTGTTTTTTCCTGAACAATAGGTCTTGGGACAGAGCCTATATATCCTAGTCCATGATGTATTTTGATAAACTGAATGAATTTTTTGTAGGCCAATATTTCTTGAATAAAAACCTCTCTGGGGTGTTTTAAAAACATCTCCTGCTATCCAGAACCAACCTTCGAAAAACATGTGTAAAACAGGAAAACTGTGTTTTTGAAAATAGGGCTTCAAAGAAAGCCTTGTATCTCCCAACTGATAACACATATGAGAAAAGTGAGAGGGGTTATTGTAGCTGGGGCTGGGATGAAAAAAAAATTGTTTTAGTTTTCCAAAAGACTTTTGAATTTGGTCAGAAAATGACCTTTATGTCGACTAATAAATTCTCATGTACAAGAAAATTTTGTAACAACAGTTTGGTAGCGCGTTTTAATTTATCAATTTCACCATCTCCTAATGAATTAGAAGAAAATGAGAGAGGTTTTTGTATTTAGGTCTGTTAGGAAGAAACATCTCATTCAGGTTTCCTAAATTCGTTTTCAGTTACTCAGAAACCTCCTTGGAAGTTGACTACTCAAAACCAGAAAACAAAGTTTTTATTTCATCACTTTCGCAGTTTGTGCTACGAAAGTAGCAATGCTTTTGTAGTGTATTTCCTCTTTTTTGAACTAGCAGTGCTATGAAATGATTGATTCCCGACTAATTGCATAAATTTAGCCCGAAACTTAATGGAATGAATTCTAAATGGAAAATATGAGTATTTGATCATGGAGTGGACTTCTAAAGATATTATTTGAATTCAAGGATGACCTTTAAACTTATAAAAACTTTGACCTACCAATAACTAGAACCTAAAATGACTATCAAACCTATTTTGAGACCATGATCAAAAGCAGAGTTGAAAAAATGATGTTTTGATAATTTTTGAGTGATAACAGTGGCTCCACTTGGGATAGTGTGCCCCTGTGGTACACTAGGAACCAATAGTTCCAGTGACATCCATATTCTTGGAAATAAAAACTCTGAAATTTTTCCAAATACTCTTAAAACTCTTATGGCCTTCACCTCGGGCTCAAGCTTGATGATCACTGTAGAAGAACCAAATCTGTACCTACTGAAAAGATGCTCAGTCAATCTTTGAGCTTATTCACACACTCCTACCTACCCTATCAGCTGCAATCTTCATTTGTACCTCAAGGAACATGAAACTTCCAATGAATCCAATCATTGATCTGATCTGACACTTGAATCTCTTGATTGTGCTTGAAGCAAAAGTAAACATGATACTGAAAGGACCAAGGCAACATGAGATGTAACTGATCTTCAAAATGAAAATATAACTTGAAATCTAGACTGTAGAACTCATCCATGTATTCAACTATAGGATCAAAGAAGACATGATATGTTTGATGCTTCTCATGACATTTTGAAACTTTGGACAATTCATCCATGCTTTGATCGACCACATAAGACTTCAATTATGTGGTTTCAAATTGATTTTTAAACTTATTTTCAAAAATAGTGTATTATTCCTCAATCTCTAAGAATAAAGGTAGCAACACCCCCTCTTTTTGTTCTGGCATTAAAATAATTTGAAAAGCCTGATCTTGATCATGAATACTATGAGATTGAATTTTATCTTTTGAAACTTCAATGCCATTTTCAATGTTCTCTACAACTTCATCCACAAATTGAATCTTATATTCTGACTTGCACTCAAATGATTTTAGATTAGAAGACAAGGATGCAGAAAAATTTTCACGCACTTTTTCCCTCGTGTGATAATTATTTGATGTAGGATGATATAAGGAAAGACATGAAAAATCAACACTTTTCTTAACTTGAGGGTTATAGAAACTATCTTTCAGTATTTCCTCTTGTTTTTTGCAATTATTCTCATACTCCTGATGATCAAAAGACTGACAAGTCTGCTGCAAAGTTTCCTCAAACTCAGAGGATGTGACATGATTTTCATAAATATGCTCCTGTTGGGTTTCATTTTCATCGAAGGGAGAGGTTATCCTTTCTTCTTGGTGATGAAATGGGTTGTTATGAAGGGCCTCTAAAATTTCCTCATCCATGAACTCATCATCTTCATAACAATTCTCCAAATAATCAATAAAATTCACAAAGTGCTTACAACAGTCTTTGACCAGAAATAAAGAGGGATGACACTTTTTATACATCTCATAAAATGCAACATGGAAATCAACAAGAGAATATAATGAACCATTTGGAAAGCCTTCATACCAATACCATGCTTTTCCTTCTAAAGTGGCCAAAACAATCTTCATGAGACAATCTTCAGGGAACTGAACCTTAAGACTATGTACATGCATATGGAATCTAACCAAATGAAGAGCAACATTGTCTTTCTTTTGATCTTTAAATATTGGAAGATCATCAAACCATTCAACCTTTGGCATAGGATTTGGATAGCCAAGGATATGAGACTAATTCATAGTAGCATACCTGGCATTTTTTATTGCAATGGAATTCATTCTGAAACTTCATCAAGCTACTGATCTTGAAGCAGTGGAGTCACCTTCCAATTGATTATTTGATGTGTGGAGTTGCTAGAGCAGAAATGCAACCAATATGTGCCTAAGTATCTGTTGCTCTCAGACCTTAGAACTGAAACTTTTCATTCTTCCGAGGGAAAATTTACACCTTCGGTCCCTAGAAATGGTGCCAAAATGTTATCACCAAAATCATACGTGATTGGCTATTGATCAAAAAACTATAGTGTGACTCTTTCAAACCAATCTTTTGATTGAGGCTTAGCCTCCTCAACCTGAGAGGGCTCTCTCAAAGGTTAATGATATTGAGTAAAGATGTAGATAGATGGCTAACTCTATGTGTTTTGATTTTGTATGTTTATAGGTTGAAAATATGGAGGCTTGCTACCATTGGGCTATGGAGTCAGTGACAGGGATAAAGATAACAATAGCTCTTCCACTGGAAGTTGAGGCTTGTATATATTTCAATGAAAGAATAACACATTCAGAAAAATCCAAATAACTTGAAAGTTCAAAGGAAGTCAGAGCATGTAATACATGAATTATAAGTAATGAGACATCAAGGCTATGGAAGAGAAACATTTCAAAAATAGGGCATAAAACTCATTTAAAATATACTAAGAATCTCAGGTGAAGAAAAGTTGTATGTTACTATATATATCAATCAATCCAAAGCTTTACAAAGTGGTCTTCTTAGATAACATTTTCCAACCTGTAGGTTGAAACCAACATTAGCATGTATACATTGGGCTTATGGAGTCTAAGCAATCTTATAAAATCAGTGAATCTAATTGACATTGAAGTTGAGGCATATCAGGGTTTTTAGTCATGAGACATACACTTGAAACATGTAAAAACACAGTCAGCCCATTTAAAAAGGAAGTTAGAGCATCTAAAGATGAGTTCTAAGTCATATAGATGAACACCACTGCAAATAATATATATAAGAAACATAGATAGAACAGGAAAACACTAAAAACCCCTTCTAAATCTTAAATTGGTCAAGTAGAAGCTCTCTGCATTAGCTGAAACAGTCTTTTCACAATATGCACCAGTTTTGCCAAAAAGTCTCCAAACCATTGATAATTCGACCCCTTGTATTTTATAGACATCTTACAACATAGGATAACCTTATCCTCAACTAGATACATCAAATTCCTATTGTTTGACACCTTTCATAACCATATAACATGGTCTTTATTACAAAATGACAACTGCAAACCTAGACAACAATCCTAATACAAATAGGGCTCAAACTCATTAACTCTACTTATAACAACATTATCTAAGCTATATTACATCATTTTCCAACTATATCTCCATAATTTTGAATCCAAATGATAAGCTCTAGCACTTAATGTCCTCAATGCTGATCTCCTACAAACTAGGAAACTGTCCCCTATTTTCTAGGTTTAGGATTTTTTTGTGTTCTTGAGACACTTTAACCACCACGAACCCATGAATTCGAAGCTATTTGCTGTCAGGAAATGAAATAAAATATGCCCAAAATCATCCATGAGTGACAACTGTGAAAAATCAATGTCGAACTCCCAAAATAGCAAAAACAAGCTTGCGCTATGAAAACATCACAGTTTCGTAGAGCTTTTCATAGCACAGACTTTTTAACCATTTATCTTAAAAATTTTGGCTTCTTATTTTCAGATTTATCTTCATTATCACTTAGAATAGCTTCCCTATAAATTTCAGGTCTTCATACACATATTTTCCCTTCCAAAATTTAAGAGAGAGAGTGAAAAAGCATGCTACAGCAGTTTCGTAGCGCTTTTCACTGATTTTTCACTGTGTGTGCTACGGAACTGTTGAGTGAGCAGTATTGTCCAATTATATCGAAAATATAAAGTGTGAATGTACAAAAAACTAAAAATAAACCTTATTTCATCATATCAATTGAAAAATAGAGTTATTCCAGCCTTCTTGAGGTCCCTTCTTCATTTGCAATAGGTTGGCCCATTGGTTTTTTCTGTTTTTTCCTAAAACATAGGTCTTGGGACAGAGCCTATATATCCTACTCCATGAGGTAGTTTAAGAAACTGAAGGTGGCTTTTATTGGACATGATGTTGTGAATAAAAACCTCTCTTGGGTTTTTTAAAAACATCTCCTAGTGTCCATAACTTGCCTTTGAAAAACATGTGTAAAACATGAAAACTATGTTTCTGAAAATAGGGCTTCAAAGAAAGCCTTGTATCTCCAAACTGATAACACATATGAGAAAATTGAGAGAGGTTATTGTATTTGGGGCTGTGATGAGGAAAAATTTATTTCGTTTTTCCAAAATATTTTTTCATTTGGCCAGAAAATGAACTTGAAGTCGACTGCTAAACAATCATGTACAGGACAATTTTGTAACATTAGTTTCGTAGCATGTTTTAATTTATCAATTTCTCCCACCTCCTAATGAATTTGAAGAAACTGAGAGAGGTTTTTGTAGTTAGGTCTATTAGGAGGAAAAAAAAAATTCAGGTTTCCTAAATGCATTTTTATTTGCTCAGAAATATCCTTGGAATTTGACTACTCAAAACCAGAAAAGAGAGTTTTTGTTTCATCAGTTTCACAGTTTGCGCTACGAAAATAGCAGTGCTTTCGTAGCGCATTTTCTCTTTTTTGAACTAGCAGTGCTACAAAACGGTGGATTATTGGCTAATTGTAGAAATTTAGCCCGAAACTTAATGGAATGACTTCTAAATGGAAAATATGAGTATTTGATCATGGAGTGGACTTCTAAAGACCTTATTTGAATTCAAGGATGACCTTTAAACTTATAAAAACTTTGACCTACCCATAACCAAAACCTAAAATGACTATCAAACCTATTTTGAGACAATGATAAAAGAAAGAGTTGGCACAATGATGTTTTCATAATTTTTGAGTGATAACATGACACATATTGGAGCGGGCGAAGTTTGTGATGGGGTCCAGTGAGGTGATCCTTCTGAAAATGTAGCCACACTTTGTCACCCACCTAGAAGTTGTGTGGCACCCGATGTTGATCATGTCATTTCTTATACTTAGCATTGGCTCTTTCTTATATTTCATGAACCTATTGGTGGATGTGTTGAATGCGCTCGATGAATTTTTTTTCTTTGTTAGCTTCAGACTGAAGATGAGTCGAATTGGCCTAAGTAGTCGCAAATGGCATGGCAACGTCAATTGGGCATAGTGGCTGGAATCCCTAGCCCACCTAAAAGGGGCTTTGGCGAGTTAAGCTATGGAGAGCCCAGTTATAACTCTGTTGTTCATAAGGGAGGCTCTCTTCCCATGTGCATGGATGCTTTTAATTTCACATGAGAAAAATGTCTACAATCATCCTATTGATGACCTCTATCTGACCATTATTTTGGGGATGGAGAGTTGTATACCTGGTGAGCTTTGTGTCTAGCATTAATCAGAGGCTGAGCCAAAATGTGCTCGGGAACCTACTGTCCCGATCTGAGATTATAGACTATGGAATCCTAAAGTGCACCCACACTCATTCAAAGACGAGTTTAGTAGTGGCTTCTGTTGTGATATTATTCTTTCAAGCTACGCTAATGGCCATCTTCGAGAATTTTTCGATGACCATGAAAACAAAGTAATTTCCATGCTTAGTAGGAGGAAGGCATGAGTCCATTTAATCCATCGAGATGGATTCCTAAGGTTGACTGGGGGTAGGTAGCGGAGTATAAAGGCCTTTCTTCTTAATGGTCAATTTGACAATGGTGCAAGAAGTGCAGGGTCGGATGTACTTCTCGACATCTTGTCGAAGGTTTGGCCAATAGAAATACTTCTACAATACCACCATTATTTTATCAAACCTGAAATTCCCAACGACTCGACTATAGTGTGCTTCCCATATCATCTTGACATGCTCGCTTGAAGGAACACAAAGGTGTCCTAGGTGACATAAAAATGAATCTTGGAGGTGAAAATTTGGAACTTGCATAACCCCCAAGAGTGCCTTGTACGTGTGACCGAATTTTGGATTTGTCTTGTAGAGAAGTGGCCAATCAGAATTCTCGTACCCACAAGAGTTGAGAATGGTAGTTATCACCACGATCGGTGGTCAGCTGAGGTATTCTACAAAATTATTGGTGCTACCCTTCTTGTACTTGATGTTCAAATGAAATTGTTGCAGATATGTGGACCACTTATGATGGTTATCATTCTGCAACTTCCCTTGTGACTGTATGAAATGGAGGGGTCGGTGGTCTGTGTGGATGAAATTTTCCTTCCCCAAAAGGTAATGCTTCAATTGTCGACAAGCCTGCACAATGGAATACATTTCTTTGTCATAAGTGGGATACTTCTGGACTATGTCAAACAATGTCTCACTGTGATATGCCACTGGATGCCCCTGTTGAGTAAGAACTGTCCCAATAGCATAGTCAGAGGCATTCATCTCGATATCATATGGTTTTTGCAAGTCTGGTAATGTGAGCACTGGGGCAGAACAGAGGCGATTTTTCAATTCTATGAATGCCTTCTGTTGATATTCCAACCAAAGGAATTTTTCTTTCACTCCTCCCTTGGTGACTTGACTCAAGGGCCACATGATATGAGAGAATCCCAACACGAACCTATGGTAGAAATTAGCAAGACCCAGAAAGCTGCGAATCTCTATTAGAGTGGTTGGGGCTGGCCTATCCTGAATGTCTTGGATCTTGGTTAGATCCACATGCACCCCCCTTTCTTTAATAATGTATGCTAGATATTGAACCTCGATCATGCCAAACATGCACTTCTCCAAATTGGAAGACAACTTGTGCTTCCGTAGAGTTTGGAGGACTTGTTGGATGTGGTGGAAGTGCTCTTCCCAAGTCTGGCTGAAGATCACAATGTCATCCAAGTACAACACTACAAATGAGTTAGTGAATGGCTACAATATGTCTTCCATCAACCTCATGAAGGTTGGAAGAGAATTCGTCAACCCAAAAGGCATGACCAGCCATTCGAAAATGCCCTCCCTAGATTTGAAGATAGTCTTCCACACATCAGAGTGTTCGATTTGCACCTGGTGATACCCATACTTCAAGTCGATCTTGCTAAAATATTCCACCCATTTCAGTTGGTCCAGAACATTATCAATCCATGGGATCGAGTATCTATTCCAGAGAATGATCTTGTTCAGTGCCCGATAGTCAATACAGAGTCTCCAAGTCCCATCCTTCTTCTGTACCAAGAGGATCGGGCTCCCACAGGGTGATGAACTCAGTCGGATGTGACTTTTCTACAGTAGCTCCTAAATCTACCTCTTGATTTCATTGCTCTCTAGAACAGAGTATTGATAGATCAGTCCATTGGGTAGTGGCGCACCTGGAGTCAAATCAATGGGGTGATTGACCTGACATTGCAGAGGCACCCGTGTGGGTGAGGTGAATATGTCCTCGTAATCCTCCACAACCTTGTCCATTTTTTGTTGCCGTGCAGAGGAGCCCTGTCTAAAGGTCATGGCCACAGTATTCTTATTTCCCTCGAGGCAGATCATCAGGAAAAAAAATTATCGGTTTTGGAAATGAGCTTATGGAATTTTTTTGCAATAACCAAAGAGATATTGGTTGGTGGTGGTACCTCAAGTATCCTGTACAACGTATTTCCCAAAGTAACAATAACAGTGCGAGGTCTGGACTTGTACACAGCATGTCGCTTCTACAAGTCTGGTTGGCCTAATAATACATCAAAAACATCAAGAGTATCAATGTCACATAATACCCCATCCGTGAAGGACTTAATGTTGTAGGGAAGGGGGCACTACTCGCTGACACGGAGATCCCATCCTTGGTGAAGCCACCCGATTGTGTATGGTTGTGGGTGTGTTATAGTTGGAAAGCCCAACCACATCATGTCATCTGCTTAAAAGAGGTTCTTCTAGCTCCCAATGTTAAGAATGAACTGTAGTGGGGAACCCTTTACCCACATATGGGAGTGAAAGAGACACTCCTCCTCCTCTGGACCTTCTAGTTCCTCCTTTTGCATCTTTGCAGTGGCAACAATGGCATTGGGTTCCACATCAATAATATGTTTCCCTTTGTCATTCCCCTTTTTATGTTTTTATTCAGAGTCAGGGGATGCATCTAATTCAAAAGCCCTCATCTCGGCCACAGGTGACTCCTTGGTCCAACACTCTCTTGTGTTGTGAGTGGAGCTCTTATGGAACTCACACCACTTTCTCATGTCATTATTTGGCTTCGCGGTGTTTTTATTTTCTTGCAGCTTTTGTAGGTTTTCTTGTTCTGCCATGCCTTAGCTTTGTCCTTTGTTATGCGGTTTGGGGGCGCCTTTTCCTTCCTTTTGATTCACAAATCCAAAGTCTCGCTTCTTCTTTTTGAATTTTTGCTCAATCTTGGCAGCATACTGGTATGTCGAGGAACTCCATTTCATCTTGAATGTATCTGTGTAGACATCTGTGATACTTTAGCACCAAATGTTTCTCTGAATCTTTGATACCCAACTTTGTGCGCAGGGTATGGAGTAAATTCATCATCTCATGCACATCTTGATCCCTTTGTTGTCGGAACGTGGTCCATTGTATGTACTTGCCCTCATAGCTCCCCACGGGATAGTATTGTTCTAGCATCTCGGAAATAATTCCAAGTGGGTACGACTGGGAACAAAGAGGGTTCTATCTTGTCCTTTTTCTCACAGTAGGTTTCCCACCACTCCTTGACATGGGGGTTAGCTTTAAGGAGTGAAAAAATAATATTCTCCCGGTTGGAAAAGTGATGAACCTAGAAATATCCTTCTAATAGATTCAACCATCTATCTACAACATCTGCATCTATTTGACCCTCAAATATGGGAATGTCAAAGTTTACTTGTACCTTAAAGGGATTTGCTCCTCCATAGTGGCTACTGAATGCAGATGCGCCGCCAGTGCGCATTTCTTGAAGGTTCTAGCCAAAGTTGTCCCTCATCACATTCCTATGTTTTTCAAGGGTCTACTAGAGCAATATTTTTATAGGATCTCATGCTCCCTCATATTTATTTTTGTCCCCCATGGGTGGCCATCGGGGTTTGCGAGACTGATCTTGCAATGTTTCAACCAGATTAAGCCCTCACTCCTTATACCCTGACCTCGTTGGGGACAGGCAAAGAAGGATCGAGAAAAAAAAAGACCACTCTGATACCACTGATCTTGATTTATGAAGGAATGCAATAAAATACACATATAGCCATAAATACAAAGATGTAGTGGAAATAACACTTCATTTAATTCAACTAAAATTTTCTTATAGAAGGAATGGAAATAAACTAGCTAGGGCACTGGTAACTTATCTCTGAGAAGAGATGTGGCAGCTATAGGCCTATGAAATATGTATTTCAATGAGCCTCGAAGGCCTATATATTATTGAGAAACAATGAAAAACCCTAAACATCCAAAAACCTAACCCTAGGAGATGCAATGCCAGAATATGGGCCCCGTCGGCGTAAATTGGTACATCAGTTTCCCCAGGTCGTGACTTTGGCATACTATATCTATTTGACGCACATGATACATCATTCGAAATATATATATGATGACTAAACATATTGACCACAAATGTAGATTCTGGAACAAATTCATTTTAATTGAAAAAGCGATGCCCAAAAAACATCGTTTAGAGCCTCAAAATGGCTCAGATGTTTAGGACCCGAAAAACTACTAAAAATAGTAATTTCTGCTGAAAATGAAAAACTGAAAGAGACAATGGTGGGGCCCCAAGTGGAATAGATGGGTGGCCACCAATATTGACCTAGATCATTTAACCTGAAAAAATAGTAATGTTTATCTGATGAAACAAACCCTTCACATTTTTCCATATAGAGCTCTCCCTCAAGTTCTTCGTTTAGAAAAGGAGAGTTCACTTCAATTTGGTATACCTTGAAATCCTTGTAAAAAGAAAAAGACAAAAACATCTTGATTGCCTCCAATCTCACAACTGGTGCAAAGGTTTCTTCATAATCAAGGTCTTCTACTTGTGAGTACCCCTTGCATACTAGTCTAACTTTGTTTCTCAAAAACTTACTCTGTTCAATCATTTTTTTTTAATACCCTTTTTTTTCCAATGACATTATTTTAAAAAGGTCTCGTTGTTAGTTCCCAAGTCTTTTTCTTCTCAATTTGGTCTAACTCCTCATTGATAGAATCTATCCAAATTTGTTCTTTACTTGCTTCGTAAAAGTTCTTTGGCTCTATCAGTGGCACAATAGCAATATGAACTTGCTCATATTTTTCTGCTAGTTTCCTCCTTATTTGTACTACTTCACCTTTATCTCCAATAATTCGATTTTCAGGATGATTATTTTGAGTGTGTCTTGAGGGTCCTTTTCAATGAGTCTTTGTATCTTCTAAATCTTCATCTTGAACTTCATTTTATTTACTTTCATGATGATGATGATATGGAGGATTGATACAACTTGTGCTCTTGTTTTTATTAGGTAGCACATCGTCAATATTTACATCTATGCATTCCACAATCTTATTCAATATTTTATTATAAAATATGTATCCCTTACTTTTTAATGAATATCCAAAAAATATTCCCTCATATGATCAAGCATCAAACTTTCCTACCTTTTCATAATTATTTTTTAAATAGAACTTACTCCCAAATAATTTAAAATGCTTGATTCAAGTTGGCTTACCATGCCACAATTCATAAGGTGTCTTATCACAGTTTGTTCTGAGATTTTCCTTACTGAGAATATGTATTGTTGTATGTACCACTTCTACCTAATATGTTTGAGGAATTTTTCTTTCTTGCATTATGTCTTTGACCATTTTCTGAATAAAAATGTTTTGTCTCTCTATAAATCCATTCTGTTGAGGTATGTCTATAATAATACACTATATTTTTATGCCAAGTTCATTACAAAGGTTTGCAAGCTCATCTGAGGTATATTCACCTCCTCTCTTTGACCGAATGCACTTCATCTTGCACCCTGTTTCATTTTCTGCCAGTGCCTTAAATATTTTGAACTTCTCAAATTATTCTGACTTCTTTATGAGAAATTCCACCCAATTCAATCTTCAATAGTGATCATTTATCAGCATGAAATATTTTTCTCCTCCTGGTTCTTTTTCACTGGAAGTCCCGCACAAATCCATATGAAATAGCTGCAAAGGCTTAATTCTTGATTGTTTTTATTTAACTTTGAATGATGTTTGTGTTTGTTTACCCATTTTACATGACTTGTAGATAGCGTTTTGAGGCTTATTTATTATTGGTAGATATCTAACTTCTCCCTTCTTATTGATCATGATGATGTGATCAAAATTAAGATGCACTAATCTCATATGCAATAGACAACATTGATCTTGTTTTCTGATGTACCATTCTTCACTCTCTTCCTTCAAGATAAATACATTATTCTCAGTTAAAACTCCTTTACCTAGAATCTTCCGAATAGATGTTGACCTGATTTCATATTCTTGAGCTCTATAGAGAACATCACAACCATTTTCACGCATCTCACTTACATTGAACAAATTATGTTTTAGACCATCTACAAATAGTACATCCTGAGCCTTTCCTCTTCCATTATTCAGACTAACTATACCCTTTCCTCTAATTCTTCGTGTTTGATCATTTCCGAATGTGAGATTTCTAGTTTTATTTTCATATAGGGATAAAACTTGCGTTTATCTCCTATCATATGTCTAGAACAACCATTGTCCACGTACCATTTACTATTTTTATCTTGAGCATATAGAACTAGGTCACACTTAACAACTTTCTTTTATTCCCTCTTCTTTCTCCATTGCATGCATCAATACGTTCTATAATTATTTTGAGATGATAATATATTTTCCTTAACCTGACATTCATATGACTTGTCCCTAGTGTTGTGAAAATAGAAACATTCAGTGATATCAAGGAGAGGAGAATATTAATTTTTATCTAGATTCATGTTTGTTTTTATGTATGTGAATCCATTATTATCATTACTTCTGTTAGAATTTCCCAAATCAATTCTTCCGACATAAGCTCTACAATCTATGGCTTTATGTCCAAAATTTTTACATAACTAACAATATCCATAGAAGAAATATTTGTACATGGTAGTGGATGTCGTTTGAGGATATAACAATCTAGAAATTTTGTAATCATGTCTCCTCAAGAAATACGGTCTCTGATAGTTAGTTTTTTCATTGTAAATTCCTTTTATCCTATGTAATTTTTTGGTAGTGTTTCTTTGCAGCAGTTCATTTAATGTTGACGTGTTGCTCAAATTTTTGTTATCATATTGATGTGAAATATCATTGTCTCCCCTAACAAATTTATAGTGATTTCCATTTTATCATTTTCCTTTGATTCACTAGATTGTCCTTCATATCCTAACATAGTCTTTATGAGTGGAGAATTTTGAAAACTTAATATCAAATCTAGTTATTCAAAACCTTTTATCTATTTAATATTCATGTTTAATTCGATTTTTTCCCTCTCTAGTCTCTTCTTTGGACTTACCACCTCTTCTTCCAATATTTCACACTCACGACTTTTCTCTTTTATTTGTTGCATCACAATGTCTTCCACCTTATTTGCTTCTTCAAGTTCAACTTTTAGCTTGATAATATCTTCTGAATTTGATTCTTCTTTTAAAAATTTCAATAGGACCCTTTTCTACTTTATATTATTTAGTTTAAAGCTTTCTATTTCATCTAGGGCACTGATCAACTCCCCCTAAATATCTATCTCACCTTCATCTTATTCTTCACATTCCATGCAATATTTTTCAAGTTCTTCCAAGGCTAACAACATGAATTCACTCGTCCCATCTTCAGTAGAGGAGTCATTGGAACTTTTTGATGCACTACTATCTTCTTGAGCATAAAAACATTTTCTTTTAAACTTTCTCTCTTTCTGCATTTATTAGATTCATTCTTCTCTTTCCATTTAATTTGATTTTATTCTTTCTTATACACACATTTTAAGAAATAATTCCCCACTCTTTCATAATTAAAAAAATTAAACATAATTTTTCCTTTGTACTTCCCTATAACTTTCTTCAACCTTCTCACAAATTTTGCCTCTTCTTCGTCAAAACTTGAGCATGAACATTCATGTTCTTCTATGAACTTGTTTTCCTTTAAGGATGCATCCTTAGTGACTGACTTCCATTTTTGAATTCTTATCTCATATGCTATCAAGGATTGAAGTAGTGAGTCCTTGTTAAAAGTCTCAAAGTTTGTTGTCTCTTCTATAGTATAAACCTAAGGATTTAATTTAGAGGGCAGTGACCTAAATATTTTCTAAAATATTACAATGTATTTAATTTTTTCTTCCAAACCTATCATGAAATTTACGACTTAAACAATTCTTAAAAATAATTTAGCTATATTACCACCTTCATTCTTTTTTAAGGTCTTAAACCATGCTCTATATACTTGTAATTTGGCCATATTTACCTTTTTATCTCGTTCATGAATACTTTCTAATTTACCCGAGATACCTTTGGTTGTATGATAATGCATTAACTTAATGAATTCAGACTCACATAGACTACTCAAAAGTGCATTCATAGCTTTTTCATTAGCTATGAAATCCATTTTGGCATCTTTTTCACTACTTGTTTCCTTCATTTCTTCATACTGTACCATCAAAATAGCCCATACTTCTATTCCAAGAGACATTATATATATCTTCATTGTCACTTTCCAGAAATCATAGTTTGTACCAGTAAATAAAGGGGATTTATTTGTCAAGCATCCTTCTTGACTACAAATTTTACTAACTTAGGACCTTCTTCCATTTGTTAGATTGTTACTAAAGGAAGATTCTTTGATATCAACATATATTTATGATTGGAAATTAGTGAGAGGGGGGGTGAATCGATAATTTGAAATATTTACTTTTTCTCAACTTCATTTTCTTCTAATGCAGCTAATGGTTTAAGTATGTGCTCTATTATTATTGAATTCCTTTTATAAGTGTCACCGAGATAAATTTACAGTTATATTTATAAATAATTCAAGAACATTCACACAACATTCAAGAGCCAACACATGAAGACACTAGATATAAGTGGAAACCTAGATGGGATAAAACCATGAATTTTAGGCTAAAAGTGATGTTAAGGAAAGCTACTACTCCTTATTATGTCGTAATTTTGTAGGCTCCAACCTACAAGACAATCCTACCTCAAAGGAAGCTCCAACCCCACAAATGTTCTGCAAGCTAGAACCCACATGAGGCTCCTACCTAAACATACTACAACATGTTCTTTATCATGCTATAAAATTCAAAGCGAAAAAAATCTCTGTTGGAGAGGTAAATCCCCTCTGTGGATAGAGGTGATCCCTACTAGCCCAGATCGGGTCTAGCAAGAACCGAGTCACGCTAAGACGCAGGTTCCTAGTTATTAAAAACCAAGATGCGAGAAGAGGCCTACCTTAAGTCCTATGCTACCATTGCTTGCAGAGAAAATGGCGCTTCCGTCCTTCGCTGTGGCAGATCACAATTCTCCCGCCTAGCACGTTCGAACACCTGCACGTAAACGAAGAAACAACAACACACAAGCGTAAAACCTAATACATCCAACTACGTATCAGTTAGAGAAGATACAATTCATAGCATAAGACATGAACATATGAATGGAACCATAATCGAAGTCGTTTATTATTAATTATAACAAAATAAAGATAAAACTTGAGCTGTAACACTGGATCTTCCTTTGACGCATCAACATTGGAGTACGTCTCGATAAAGCTCATTGGGAATGGTACAAGTCTCTCTCTCTTCGGCTGTCTGACAATAGTCTCCTTACTACTGATTCAACTCTATTCAGGCTAGCTTGCAAAGGGAAAATGAGAAGCTTATATTGATGGTGGAAGGGGAGTTGGGATCCATACAATGGTGGGATTGGCCCTATCCTCAAGGAAGCTTCCATGATAGGTGGAAAACCACTGCCCCTACATGGAGACTCGAAGCCAAACCTCCCAAGTCATTTTAGAGACTCGTTCAGGAGTTGGTTGGAATAAAAATTCTGCCATTTATTTTTTTTAAACAATCCTTACTAAGCTTGGCGTGAGTAATACACTGGGACAGAGCGCCAGTTGGCGCGCCCTCTTTGGTGGATTTCCCCATTGGCACGAGGGCTGAACTGGCTCGTCGCGCCAAGGAAAAAGGTATATTTTTAGGGCTTTTCGCAGGAAACTGTCTTCAGACGAATAATTGTCCTTGTCAAGGGGGATGCCATGGAAGTGGTTTCAGTTCATGTCACTGCTCACAGGTCATCGAATAGGCCCTCCAATGTGCGGGATGGGGGATTACAGGGATGGTGAAAAATTACTGTGTAACAGATGCCCCCTAAAGCATGAGGCCCGAGACAAAGAGAGGGGTGAAATGCTTTATGAGAATGTGTCCAACTAAAAACACTGCCGTCAGAAAACCTGCGTAGACAAGTACAATTGATATCTCAAATACATGATATGTGGTATGGGCACAGCCATCCATAATAGAGTATACAATAATCAAGATCCAAGGCACGGACATAGCCATCCAGTGAGGATCGATAAATAGACTCAGGTATGGTCACATCCATCCAATTAATGAGTCATGTAACTAATCATGATAATCCAAAAAATCGTAGCCTGGATTCCAACAAACAAAATCCAGGGTCTTGCGCTCCATCTCGACCCGAAAAGAGTACAGGTTCTAGCATGTGAATGAGTGAGCTAAAGTCGAACATGTAAGAACATCATCTGATTACCAGCCAGTGATGAGAGTCGTTAACAGACGCGAGAGGAACCACCAATAATGACAATGACCCTCAAGGTACTATAGGTACAATCCACGGAATGTGAACAATGAGTTGGCATTGAACACCCACAGAATCATTCGATAGAAGGCCAATGATGAAAACCTTGCGTCGAATGAAAAGAATCTTCCATTGAGGCATGCAGGCTCCAAGGTACTGGAAGGGAGTCTCTAGATCAGCTTCCTGGATAATGAGCTGAAGTCGACAGGAAGTGACCTTGATCGAAGGTGGGCCATAGTGTTTCCCACATCATCAATGTGAGATAGAGGAACATAATGTTTTTGAATCAGGATCAGTAGATAATTAGAGGTAGGTTAAGAACTGCAGAGGTCAACTTCTCTTGGACATATCCGTGGCACGACAATGGATTTGGCAGTCTTTGACATCAAAAGTTTTGAGTTCATAATGACGAGGCAAAGAGCAAATGAGTGGTCAAAAAGGATAACCCAAACCCATGGAAGCAAGTGGAAAATGAGATGAGATGTCCCTAACCCGACATGAATGCAGACAAGTGCCATGTTCAAGAGCGACATATTGCGGACACAACGATGATGCTGGTTTCATTTTTTCCCCACCATTTATGGCGAGTACCTCTTTATTTTTACACAAGATTAAAGGGGATACCATATGATTTTCATATAAGTTCATCCTTCGGACAAATCCAACCTAGTACATTTAACGAGCCCTAGGAAGGAGAAACTTGGGTATCGTCATTACGATGGAATCTGATGTCATCAAGGTTTAATGAGTCTGACAAAGGAAGAACTCGGCGTCTTTTCATGTTTAGAGAGTTTGAAAAGATAGTGAAAAAGTAAACTCCAACAGTCCCTTTCTGTAGATAATTCCTCAGATCCAGAAAGGTAGAAAACTGTGTCTAAGAAAACCTCCTAGTCGTGATAGGCTAGGGTATTCCTTTTTGATAAATAATCTATCCCAGCCTAAAAAAGGGGTAAACGTATACTCGGTAGATGTCGTTTCGCAGCCAATTTAATGAGATCAAAATGACAAGCGACTCGATAATATTTTCAGTTTTAGGGAGTCAGAAAAGAGATGAAAGATGACTCCTCCTAGAGGAACGAGTGGCATAAAGGGTAGCAACTAGTTCTATTAATGGTGGAACTGCTCAGAACATGATAAGGTTAAGAGGCTGGCTAACAAGACCACTCATCACAGCGGTTCCTCAGGAACGGGTAAAACAACCAAGTGAAGGCATATGATCGGCCAAGCATATAGTGACGATGGAATGAGAAAACCAAGGTTCATCTAGTAAAACAAGCTGATAAAATGGCAATCATGAGAGGTAAAATGGGAATGGTTTCATTTTTACACAAGCTTGAAATCAGAAAACTCTTCTTAAAGTTGGTTTCATTTTTACACAAGGTTGAAACAAAAAAAAACTATGCTTGAAATAGTAAGCATGCCCCGAGCATGGTGACTTAAATTGAGGTACAGGCCCCCCAAGCTTCAGTCCATATGAATGCCAGATGGAGTGAAGGTTCAAACTACGAGATCATAGAAAGACTCGACTGGAATTTTACGAGATCTAATCAAAGACTCGAATTTAACAAGGAACGTGTTTCATTATTTTAACTAGGTTGACACATTAAAAGAACTATCCTCATAAGAGCTTGTTTCATTTTTTAAGGAGCTTGACAAAAGAAAACAAACTATGCTCTGACAGTCTTGTTTCATTTTTTTAAGGAGCTTGACACAAGAAAAATGAACTCTGCTCCGAAGACAACTTATCATGATGAATAAGAAGTCATGGCTTCCAATATTTCTACACGAGATGGGAGAACAACATCTCGGAAATCAGGACCCAATGCCCCCAGCAAACTATGCACAACGACATCATTACTAAGTATAGGCACGGGGTAGGTAGCCACATAGTTTACCTGCAGTGGGGCAGATACAACGGGTGGATAAAAACCAGGAAGGGATGATGGCGGGCCAACTTCCACATCATAACCAAAGAACACAAGCTGATCAATGGTCACAATCCGTCCTTCATGTGGAAAATAGACCACAGGAAAAAGGGAGGAGACAAGCGCTCCCATGGCATAGGTGTAATCGTGCCCCAAAAGCAGATTGATATCCAAGGGGCATGGAATAACCATCACGTCCATATGGATGGTTTTAATTCCCTATGTAATAGGTAACTTGGAAGGATACCTAACGGTTGACTAGTTCTTCTGTTAAACACCAATAGATTCTGCGTAACAACGACAAGCGGCGGTGAACCGAAATATTTCCAAGTGGTTGAGGATAGAACACTAACAGACGCACCTTCATATATTATAGTGCTAGGTATGACCAAACCAGAAGTTTGTACCGTTATCTCAAAGGGCACATAAGAAAGAAGGCAGTATCCTGCAAATCGACTCCAATCGAAGGAAGTGATCAAACTACTTGGGGGGGCTACCATCGAACCGAGATGGTCTTCCCCTGGTGTTACGGAATAAGAAGGAGCACCATCCACAACCTCCATCACATATTGGGAGGGGTATCCTCCGGGACCTCCATCATGGGAGGCGGAGGAGCAGCTTCTTGACGTATAGGGACAAGAGAATATTTCTCCAAGTCCAAAGAATATGATGAAACAAGAAGAACATGAGGGGGGTGAGATCCACTCGCCACGGAAAAGACCTGGTGCACCATAGACCGGGCCAGTTCAACCAATCCAATGACCAAAGGTTTGTTAGGAATGGATTCCTGAATTTGAATTTCTGGGGGAGCGCGATTGACCAAGGATAACTCTTGACCAATCGTAGGATCAACTGGTGGAGGACTCAAAGAAAGTCGTTTATAACCAGTCGGGAGGCATGGTGTAGAAATAGTTGAGTTGTCCTAGACGATCTTGGCTTCATCCATATATGGACAAAGGTGAATGGCATGGTGCCCTTCACACAACTTACAGGGATTGGTAATCTTACCCTGCCTCTTACGAGCCCTACCAGCACTAGCTAAAGATGTGCCCCCAACCTGACTCCCAGAAGACAAAGGAAACGGTGGGAAACCGTTGGACCATACTTCGAGCACCTTTGGAATGCTAGGGGAGTCTCAAATAAGATGGTATCCTATGCACAACATGCAAGGGAACTTGACTTTCCGTGGAGGGTTGGGAGGTTTATCGAGAGGATATGTTTTAGAAGCAATAGCTGCAGCTTTAGCCTCTCTCTTATTGAACTTCTTCTTCTTTGTCTTCTTCTTCTTCTTCTTAGCCACCTGGTTACTCGAATCCAGAATTTCACCAGGCGAAGTAGAAGAGGAGGACGTGGAAACAGGTGAAGAAGGGGAGAGGTACACATTGGAATCAACATGATGTTGTTCAGGCGGAGGAACTGATTGAATAGTAGCCGAGACATTCGGGACCACAGAGGTTGAAAAGAACCAAACATGCAACCCAATAGTTAACCCAGGAAGGGACAACGTTACCATATAAGGAGCACCAACATTTCCAAAAGGAGGAAAAGGACCAGGATTCCCTTCGGAGGTGATTCCTTGGTTGGTGAACTCTAGAAAAGTTGCCATAGGAGATGACCCAAAACAACACCCTAAAGAAACTAACTTTAACCAATAATATTTTGTGGGTAGTTAATTTTCAAAACATTGAAACAAAACACTACCGTTTCATATTTTAAGAGTCAAGAAACAAGTAAAAGATGACTCTATCTCTTTCAGCTTGGAAAAAAGCGTGAAAGGACGAGCACTTGATGATCCTTTCAAATTTAATGAGTCAGAAAAGATCAAAATGACTACTCTGGAACTCTAGGCAAAGGGTGTACCAAGTTTCCGTGAACTACAATATACACCTTGGTGATCAAATGAAAGATAAATGACCAAGGACTTTTTGTACGTGCAGGTAGTCTCCCCGAATGCTGTGTTCGGTGTATCATGGTTACAAGGTGGCAGACTCGGCTTCCTATGGATAACAGGATTGCAACCTACTGGGGTCTCCTGTTATATACACGACAGTATAGGGAGCACAAGTCCATACTAGTGTTGTCTAAAGCTAGAAGGCGAACGACAGCTACTAGGTTTAACGACGCCGAAACACATCACTAGCCTAGACCACTAAAAATGTATCATTAGGTTTCAATGCTTCCTTAAGTTGATTGAATAGATTTTATGGTTGATCTTGAATTATGTCTCGGTTTCAAGGCCCTACCGCATGTCATATGAAAATCTCCTATATGCAACTATATGAGAAAAGAAATATTTCAATTCGATGAATGCTATCTAGTTAAGGGAAGAGTCTCAAACAATGATGCAAAAAACACTAATACTGAAAACGAAAATTTTTCCAATCTAGATGACTTTCACTATCCAAAAGTAATCTAAAACATTCAATGATACGAATTATGCAATGTAATCTATGCAAAATCCTGTTTTTTGAAAACTATGCAATTGTAATCTATGCACAATTTCCTTTTTCTTTTGAAATGATAAGAATGCACTCAATGCATTTTTCGATGAGAATCTACTTAGTGCATGCTTTTAATGAAAGAGAATGCACCCAAAGAGATTTTTATCTTTCAATCATTAAACAAAGTGATGTAAGTTCAATGATAAATCTCAAGAATACTTCTCAATGCAATGTGATCTAATGCATTTTAACAAAAGAAAACTTTGAGATGAAAACTAAATGAACGCAAATCTTCTTAATGAAGGATGAAGGCGAAATGGATGCAAACAAACACTAATAATGCAATCATTATTTTAAACGCTTTGTAACAAAATTACTCAAAAGGCTACAAGACATATGAGGTCAAGCACAAAAAGGACTTCCAAAGCATGAGCTCAAAACAAGGCATTCATTCCCTTTTACATCAAGCAATCATGGAAAGAATACATTAGGCTAAAGAATGAGCAATGTAATATATGCTCATACAGAGAAAAGACCGGAAGGGAAAGACACACTTGTGAAGGATTTAGGGAAAAAGGCTCAATTTTCACACACCCTGAAATTGGCACGACTTTTGTGGATGAAACTAGTGTCAACTGGCGCGACTTTCTCACTGACAACTAGCGCCCATGGCCAATTGGCATGGGTTGCTAACTGACAACAAGCGCCAATGCCTGAAAATGAAAAAACAAATAATTTCTCCCAAACAAGACCAGACTCACCACTTCGAGAAAAATCTAAAACTAACCCAGCAGTAAAGTACTGACCAAAAAAGATTCTGAACAACGGAAAACCCTAGCACCTATAGGAAATGGCGCAACTGTCTGGCTGTAATCAGTGCCAGAAAGGGGATGGCACGAGTGATGAACTAGAAATCAGCACCAATGGCCACAACTGTTAGGGTGGAAACTGCACCAATCAAGCCAACCATGAAAAAATGAAAATTTCAGAAAATCAGAGGTCAGATCTGATCTACTGGGGCTGAACGGAGGTTTTACACCAGAAGGAAACAAACGGGAAGAGAAAATTAGGTAGAAACAAGCTAAAAACAAATGAAAGAGACAAGACAAACTCCAATCAAGTCCGCAGTGGAGTCGCCAGTTTGTTGGAGAGGTAAATCCCCTCTACGAACAGAGGCGATCCCTACTAGCCCAGATCGGGTCTAGCAACAACCCAGTCATGCTAAGCCGTAGGTTCCAATTTACTAAAGACGAAGATGAGACAAGAGGCCTACGTTAAGTCCTACACTGTCATTGCTTGCAGAGAAGATGGTGCTTCCATCCTTCACTGTGGAAGATCACAATTCTCCCTCCTAGTGCATTTGAACACCTACACATACACGAAGAAACAACAACACACAAGCGTAAAACTGAATACATGCAACTATGTATCAGTCAAGGAAGATACAATTCATAACATAAGACATGAACATATCAATGGAACCATAATCGAAGTTTTTTATTATTAATTACAACAAAAGAAAGATACAATCTGAGCTTTGACGCTGGATCTTCCTTCGACTGGTCAATAGCAGAGTAAGTCTCGATAAAGCTTGTCAGGAATGGGACAAGCCTCTCTCTCTTCGGATGTCTGACAATAGTCTTCTTACTATTGATTCAACTCTATTCAGGCTAGCTTGCAAAGGGAAAATGATAAGCTTATATAGATGGTGGAAGGGGAGTTGGGATCCCTACAATGGTGGGATTGGCCCTATCCTCAAGTAAGCTTCCATGATAGGTGGAAAACCACTTCCCCTACATGGAGATCCGGAGCCAAACCTCCCAACTCATTTTAGAGACTTGTTTAGGAGTTGGTTGGAATCAAACTTCTGCCATTTTTTTTTTTTTTTAAATCCTTATTAAGCTTGGCACTAGTAATACACTGGGATATAGCGCTAGTTGTTGCACCCTCTTTGGTGGATTTCCCCCATTGGTGCGAGGGATGAACTCGCTAGTCGCACCAAGGTTGAAAGGTCTATTTTTAGGGCTTTTCACAGGAAACTGTCTTCATAGGAATAATTTTACTTGTCAAGGGGGATGCCATGAAAGTGGTTTCAAGTCATGTCACTGCTCACAGGTCACGGAATAGGCCCTCCAATGTGTGGGACGGGGGATGGCAAGGAAAATGACAAATTACTATGTAACAATCTCTAAATCACAAAATCAAGTTAACTTATATATAATTATGCTATGAAGTCTACTGTTGCACTGCTTCTTCTTTTCAACTTTGTGCCTCTTCTATTGCTCCTCATCAACTTTCTTATGCAGACTACTTCACTTGAAAAGTTCATTTTCTATTCCACATTGTATATTTTATAAGAAATACATATTGGTTGTTTGTATTCTTTGCATCAATATGAAATTAAGCATTGCCTCTTAGACTTCTAAAAACTGCTCATAATCTTGTTTCTTCATTTTTAGTTTTCAAATAAAATATATAATATAACATAAATCTGAAATAAAACACCTCAATTAGTAATGATTAAAAAGAGAAAAAATAGAGTTATATTATCAAAAATTTTATGTACAATGAAAGCATATATTTTTCAGCTTTTGTCTCAATAATTTTTGTTCCACTTTAACCATTTCTATGCTTCACATTTCACTTTCAGCCTTTGCACTTCACATCACTTTCAACCTTTGCACTATACATCACTTTCATCCTTTTCAGTTACACCAAAATTAATTGATCAACATAATGACAACAAGTTTCCTTATCATGACCATTTAACATCAATTCCAATATTACCAACAAGAATTAAACCAAGTATAATGATAATATAAGTTGAATTTACATAATTATCGAGCATCGAACAAAATATCTACAAACAATTGGTGAAATCAAAGTTGTTAATTGGCTATTAATGGGGTGGTAGCACGGGGAGGGATTCTCACTAATATGAAAGGTACAATTTTTTATTGTTATACATGGGGCTTCATAAATAATACCAATAACCAAGCAGAATCTTATGGATTATATCTTGGAGAAAATGTGTATATGTGTATACTATTGTAAATATTATAATGAGTTGTGTTATAAAGCTCTAGTACATGGTATGTTTTTCATGTTTTAATAGTGGTCATTCTAAACATTGCAACGAGCTTTGTTATAAAGCTCCATGCATATTATGTTATCTTCTAGCAGTTTTGCTGAGGTATATGTGTGGTTGAAAACCAAGGATAGTGTCCCCAAAGCAGGAGTGTTCTATAACAACCCTGGTGAAAATTCCATGTAAAAAAACTTGAAAATAATAACCATGGTTTACAGGACACTTATTTGAAGCTAAATGTTTGGAAAAACATCCTAGTGGGTGTTAATTTGGTTTAATATGACTAACGAAATTGGAAAAGTTAAAGGAAAAGGCTTTGGAAAGGTAAAATGGAATTTTTGGCACATTTATTAATGAAAATAATGGAAATTAGGAGAAAATGGAGATTAAATATCATGGGTTGTATGTGAGGAGAAAACGAAGGAAAAATGGAAAATGAAGAAAATAGAGGCCTCTTATATTAAAAGGCTTATGAAGATCAGTTGGCAAGGATTTTATCACACTTATGGAGCTCTCTTATTATTCTCTCTCCCTCTCTCTTTCTATCTCACTCGCTCTTGGACACTTAGATTTTTCTTAAAGAAATTTCGCATTGGATCGATAAAGGAAAAGAAAGAAATAAGAAGGAGGAAGAAAGGAAGGAGGAGTAGGAATCAAGGAGCTACAACATGATTCTTGGTAGGTAATGATATTCATGTATGGTTTCCTTGACATATTTGGCATGCATTGTATGTCATGTGGTTATTTTATGTATTGGCGTGGGTTCTTGCCAAGTGTGATAGTGTATTTAGCCTAGCCTTTTGATTTTCAGATAGCCATGGTGTTGTGGAGTTCTCATGTTTGGTTTAGCTACATTTTCGGATGGATTCGAAGTTAACTGCGGTGGATATTCAAATTCTTATTGAACGGGCTCATGTCTTTCATTGGTTTAGGGATAAGTAATCCATATTTTGATTGCGGTAAAGGATGAGAGGTGGTTTTCTCTACATTCAGACCTAGGGATCCTTGGTTTTGGATATAAAGTAAAGCCTAGAGAGTATATATTGGTTTAGGGCCTAGTGACCCCTGATTCACACTGTGGGTTGTGGTAAGGCTTGAGAGAATAGGAGTCTAGGAAATTCCTCATTGTGTAGGAGAAGAGAATCCGGTGAAATCCATGTTTGTTTTGGCCTAGTGATTGGGTGTAGATCATGGTAAAGTTGGTTATGACATGTTTTTTGTGTTGGCCTAGTGATCGGGTGTAGATCATGTTAAATACTGATTTATACTGATTCAGGTGAGGTGGTTTACTCTCAGGATTCCCTGGTTGGTTCATTCAGTTTGATTCCCACAATCATGTTTGGAATATGGCATGGGGATGATTGGATAAAGATGGTTGGGTGGAACCTGGGAATCCCATCTCCAGTTGGTTTTTACATTCATAAATGATAAGCTCATTCCTTTATTATTTTGTATGCAAATGCATTGCTTTATATGTGGATTCTATTTTTTTTGTCTCTATGGTATTTATGTTATAATTATGTTGGTTATAAGCACGTATTTTATCAATGATTATGTATGGCTCTATCAATTTTTTTATACATAAATAATGCACAATGTCTCTATGTTCAAATAGATCATATTGCAGATTATGATGTAGGGGATCAGTGATTCTTAATGATTCTCAGATAAGGGTAAACCCACAAAGTTTGGTTACACTTTTGTGAGAATCAGGGGCAGAAAACTCTTTTTCCCAACAATTTAGCCGAACTTTCATAAAATTTCGACCGAACTGTTATACAGGTCGGCCGAACTTTCAAAATTAGTTTGGTCGAACTCATTCTTCCATTTACATTAATGGAGTACTGAAAGCATGGGCAAAAAATTATTTGGCCAGAGATGGGAAAATCAGCAACCCAAGTTCGACCGAACTCTTAAAATAATCCGGTCGAACTTTAGTTTATAAATGCCCTAGCCCAGACAATTTAATGGGTTTCGGGCTTATTAGCATCTGTGTTTCGAGCTTATCGTGTCTGTGTTTTAGGCTTATCACATATGTGTTTCAGGCTTATCGTGTCTATCTTACTGCGTTTTTATTTTTAGAGTCTTGGCAGAGTCTTGCTTGGTATTTTTCTTTTATTTTTTTTTGTTGTTGGTGAATTAATTTTATTAATGTTTTAATTTTTTCTTCTGTTTTAATTTTATCGTTGTTTTTTTTTTTTGGTAGGTAATTGTCCTCCACTACTTCCTCGTTCATTACGGCCTTGTTGATCTCCGAATTTTGGCCTCGTCTCCGAATTGCGACCTCAACTCCGAATTTCCAGGTTGGTACAACACCCTAGACTAATATGAAATGAACTATAATTATCAAATTTTTAGAATAATTGTTATATTTTTTTTAGAATTGTGGAATATTGAGTCACTATTATTTTAAAATTTCTGTCTTTTTATTTGAACTAATAGTTGGAGCTAAATCATGAAAGGAAGACATTGAAAGAAACTCACTAAATAGAATTTTAAATTTTAAATTTTATTTTTAACTTCTTGTCATGGTATAAAATATAACTAAAATTTCCCACATTTAGATGGTTTTTTCCCTGGTTTAATATAGTCATCATTCATTGTCTCGCCACACATTCTAGCATCCATGGTTTCAACAAGTAGCCTACGACATTTTCTTTTCATCATTTTTTTTTTATATTGCAAATTTGATCCGGATTTATGCAGGAACGCAACATAATACAGATATAACCATAGATACAGAGATGCAGTGGAAATAATGCTTCATTTTATTAATAAAAGAATGACTGCAATAAGCTTACAAACATAATGGAAACAAGCTAGGGCGTTGGTAGCGTATCTCTGAGAAGAGATGTAGCGCACGCAGGCCTCTGAATTGTGTTACATTGAGGCTCACAGGCCTATTACAGACATAATGGAAATAAATGAGCTATGGTACTGGCAGCGTATCTCTAAGAAGAGATGTGGCGGATACCAGCCCTTGAACTGTGTTACAATGCAGACATGATAGAGATGTGGCGAACTAGGGCACTGGTCGCGCTTATCTCTGAGAAGAGATGTGTCGGCTCCCAGCCCGCTAAACTGTGTTACAATGAGGCTCGAGGGCCTATTTATTTTTGAGAAACAATGTAGAATCTGAAACGTCCAAAAACCTAACCGTAGGAGATGAAGCGCCAAAACTGTGGGCCCCGTTTGGTTAAATTGGTTGTTCAACTTCCCGGGGACGTAACTTTGGCATCTGATCTCCGTTTGATGCGCTCAATAGCTCGTTAGAAATATTTGTCTGAGGAGTACAACTTTTGAAGAAGAAACATCAATCCATGGACCCATGTTTCTCTCCGTTTGCCCAAAAAACGTCGTTTAGGGCCTCAAAACGACTCCAGAAGTTTAAGACTCGAAAAACTGCTAAAAATAGTAAGTTGTGCCGAAACTTACAAACTGAAATAACTGAAGGTGGGGGTTCAAATGGACTCGATGGGTGGCCACCAATATCCACCTGGAATATTAATGCCCCAAAACGGCTCCGGGTGTGCAGGACCCGAAAACCTACTATAAATAGTAAGTTGTGATGAAGCTGAAAAACTGAAAGAATTGATGTTGCGGGTCCAGATGGAATAGGTGGGAGGCCACCGATATCCACCTGGATCAAAATTACATTTTTTTATTGGATAGATTCCAAGGATGGAATCCAATCCTCCTTTTGTCGGGGTGTCAATGGAGCATCCCTTAAAAACAAAGAAATCAAAGAAAATGAGTTGCCTTTGGCTTTCCTTCCGTCTTTCCTAATGCCCTTTCCTTCTTTGTCTTTTTAGCTGTCTCTGTTTGTTGGTTATCAAACTAGAAAAGATATTAAACCCAGAGGGGAATTGAAGAAAAATTAAAGTTACAATATATGGATATACAGGAAACAACAAATACAATTACAATTAAATGTTTAGATATAAATTGTATAACCCATAAATTAATAAGGGAGGTGTGAATTTCATAGCGTAAATGGAATATGGACCTTACTAAGTCTAAAATAACTAAGAGATGTTATTTCAAATTACTGGAGTGGACTCTAGTTGGTTCAGTGTTGACCCAAATTTATTCACAGTAAAAGAACAACATGAATGACGGGATGCTGGCCACAACAGTGTAGCGAGTTAGAACTAAAAATGAAAAATAACAAATTGTTAGTTTCAATATAGAACCCTATAAAAAAAATTGAAAACAGAGAATTAATAAATGCCAATCGGTAAGCCGCTACAGGATATGGAGAGATCTGAGTTTATGATAGCTCTCAAAATGAAACAGATCCCACGTGATCTACTAATTACCCCACTACTTTCTTTGATGTTCCTGGCTTTTTTTGCTAAGTTTATGAAACATATCCAAGGTGAGCTACTACTTACCCCGCTACTTGCTTTGATGTTCCAGGATTTGTTTGCTATGTTTTATTTGGTGAATGGTATCTATGAAGAGGCATGAACATGATTATCGGATGTGCTTCATAAATTTCTTAAAACTAAATTTCTTAAAACAAGGCCCGATGAAGTTCATGTTGTACATGATGAACCCACATAGGAGAATGACATCAACGAGTTGAATAACATCATAGAGGTTGCAGGGATAGTGTTTATACAAGCTAACAAACATATACACTCTTCCATGTGATATATTCCATGACCTAAAGACACCATTTGGTTTCGTTTCCTTCATGCCATGTTATGTTATTTTCACTTGGTATGTGTGGAGCTATATGAAGGAGAGTATCAAATTACTCGGGAAGCCTTTGAAGGGTTCTTTAAAGGATTGGTTTTTTTCGAAGATGTGTCTTGGTATATTCCTTCATAGGCAGATTCACAAAAGGCCCTTTGGAGCATAGCTCAAAATCCCCATTTATCTATGAAAAAAATACCTGTAGATTGTTGGAACTCTATGTTGTTAATATTGGAGAGATTTTGGCAGGTTTAAGGCATTTTATCTAGCATGTAGATGACACCCCTTTAGAGACTACTTTCATGTTTCCAATATTTTTGACCCTTGGGTACCTATTTCCTGTGGTTTCCAATGATAGAATTCTAATAAAGGGATAGATTGTAATGATTAAAACATTCATATACAATCAAGAAATACCTCATAATCTGTGATAAGAAGATGTTTAGATGCTTTGCTAGCTCAAAATAAAATAAATTTAGGATAATCTCAGCTTAGAAGTTTGATCCACAATTTATAGGAAATATTCTGTATAGGCTTAAATTGATGGAAAACTAATTCAAATTTTCCACAGGGGAATTCATGTAATTAAATAAACAAACCTTTACTTCACAACCTCTAACCAAACCCAGCTTGTGTGATCAATAAAAAAATTATAAACACTTATAGGTCAAATGACTAGGACTTAATAGCTGTAAGTGAAACCATAACTGAATGGCCTAATGCTAGATGTGTCCCATGGCCATGCTAAGTCTCACTAACAGACTTCCTTAAACAATTTTCATTTTCGACCTTTCTCGCTTTAGTTTTCTCTGTTTCAAAATGACATGATTGCCTTCAAATAAAGCAACGTTAAGAAATGATTCGAAATGTCTATCCCTTTGAGAATACCAAGTAAAACCAATAAACAACTCCACATCTTGAAAACCATGCCATTTAGAAAATCCATTCTTTCAGTGAAGTGAAATATATAGGGAAAGGAAGATAATAGCATTTTAGGTAGGGAAGAAAAATATGTCATAAAAGAACTCTGATATATAAGCACAATCTTCAATTCCATTGTTTTGTAACTAAAGTATTATCTTCACATTAAATAATTTTATAAGGTTACTCTAAAACTAAAGGCTTTCTCCCATTAATTAAAGGAAAACTTTAAGGCCTAAAAACTGAGCCTAAAGTGGCTGAAATTCCATAGGATTTTAGTCTGTCTGTTGAGTGTTAACTTCTACAAGTTATATAGGCAGATTCTGTAAAGGGACAGGTAGCCTCTGGATCTCATATTTTATGAAAGGTGACATATCTAGTAAATGCCCCTACACTCAATCTTTGGAACAGATCTAAATAGAAGTTCTTCATTTTATGATGCTACGATTCTGGGTTAAATCAGATCCTAGCATATAAAACAGTGTGTTTCCTTCAGCATGAAAAACACTTATCTAATTCTTTATTAAGAAAAAAATTTGCAGCTTAAAATATACATGCATGAAAGAGAGCTATAAAAACAAAAATATACTGATGTACAATAACACATGAAATCTTTGGCCGAATATTACAATGAATGGCCTTTCAACTCTCGGCCCTTTACAGAAAGCTCTCAACCCATTCCTCACTGTCTCTATATTCCTCACCGTGTTTTCATCTTAATACAACCCTCCTATTTATACATAAATATGAATTTATTCCACTCCATAAATTCCTCCACACAAATCTCAACTAAAATCTAAATTAGATTTATCTTTTTTTGGACTCAAAAAATGTCCCGTGTATGGAATTCATAATCCTTATATTATCTACCTAATTCCATTCCACTCTTATCCTTAATTATTAAAGGAATATTTACAATAATCCTCACATTTATACTTTCTCTCTTAATTTATTAAAAATGAACAAAATAATTAATAAAATAATAAAAAAAACCTCACCCCCTAAATCACACATTTGAATAATGAAAATTAAGCTTGATGCTCCTGCATCAGACTCCCAAGGTTGAAATAATCATGATCTCCTGATCACGTGTTTCAGATATTTGTCTTCCTAGATCCCATACCTTGTTTTGCAATTTTCCATTTGTTGTTGCTTTTGTTTGTTTTTTTTATCGAGGTCTCCACACTTTATCTTGCATTGCCCTACTGGCTATGCTTTCACAGTCTTCTGTTGTCTTCCTCTTACTGATTCTTCTTTGTCTTACTGTTGCTATCTTCTTCTAGGATAATTTCATCATTATCCTCCTTATTAGTTCAATTTCTCTGTCCAATAGATCTTTTGTCAATTGTTCAATTCCGCCTCTTTATTTCTGAACATTTATACTTACTGTCACCCTTTAATCCTTGCCCTCTTGTTTAGTGATTATTATTTAGGACAATTTATTTGTCTTTGTCTTTCATCAACTCACCCTGAGCATAGATCCTCTACTTTTCTAAATTTCTTCTTTCAAGATCTAACTTTCTATATAACTCAAAAATCTGAATTGGGGTAGAACTTGGAAACTTTACACAACTTTCCATACCTTCACTTGATGTTGACCAATCATCAGATGGCCCTTTTTCCTCTACTTCAATACCTCGCTGTTCATTCCCATGAGACCCCTCTGTCTCCTTTTGTTTCTAAGATATTGCTATCTCAACATCATTTTGAACAAATTTCAGATTCAACTTCTTCTCCTTAACAAACTTCAAAGTTTGTTCAACATCCTGTGATGTACCTGCAACCACACACAAATCATTAGTTTTAAAAACTTAAGATCTTGTGGTCACACTTGATGCTTTAGTCATCATATCTCCTTGTTGCTCTAAATCCTTCATTTGATTAAGTTCCTCTGTAGATTTCTCTTCTATCACATCATTACTTTCAGAAAGAAATGGATCATATTCTAGTCACATATCAAGTCTTCCTTTATATACTCATTTAAACTGAGTAACTCTTCCTTCAATTGATCATTCACTCTATGCTCCCACTTCACTTTCAATCGATGCCATTTGACTTTCCTTTTCATACTTCATCCATATCTCTAGTCTAATTTACTTCTCTGTAACATTTCCATCAATAACTCAAGACAGAATTTTATCTCAGCTTTCTCCTGCTCATAATCTTCTTCAGCCAGCTGCTCACATATGCCATTTACCTTGCCATTTTCCCTCTTCTACCTTTGGTTGAGGTCTTTCTCATAACCTATAAAATGACTCTCAATGGTCATTTTCTCCTCCTTTGTGAACTTCATTTGTTCACTTGTGGATTTCATTCAATCCCCTTTCAACAAGCCTTCATACTTGCCATAAAAAATGCAAGCTCTCTTCCCGCACTTGACCTCTTTTGGTCCTCTATCTTGGAATCATCTCTCGCAACTTTCTTGCTTCAATTTGCTACAAATAACAATTTAGTAATGCTTGTGTTACAATTCCCAAACTCTGTGGGTGTCGTGCTCTATCGATCATGCACCCAATTACATTTAAAACTTTTACTTGGCTTACGACTCTTGACTCAGACTGTACATCAACTCTTAACGATGAAAAATACACTCTCTTGTGCAATAACTCAATCTTAACTCAAACTATCCAAATTTCCATTTGACCCTAACATATGTTTGTAAGGCTTAACCCAATAATTATGATAGTGGATATTTTGACTTAGTTCAAGTTATACAATATTCTAATGAACATACACCCCTAATACATTGTTATGAAGTAAAATATTCACTCTCTCATGCTCCATTTTTCAAAAAATATCCCAAGTCACCAATTTGATCATCTCCCATTTATCATTTACTCACATGATACTGAAGTCTCTAACTTGAAATGCAATTCACTTTTCCTAAAATTTATTTTATGGTGAAAATAAAATAAACCATTCAATTTTAAACATTCAAAAATACCTTTCTGAATTATGATAGCTTATGTTCCCATTAAGGTTATTAATAAAACTTCTCTTTGCAATTTCAACTCTCTGGAATCCACTCTTCTGTAACGTCTTTGTCACTGTGAACATTTGCATGCCCTTCATTCAACTTGGTCATTATCTTAACACGAATATTTTCCCTGTACTTCCATGCACCATACAACTGCACATTATAACTTGTACATCAATTCACATCTCTTCACCTGTGTACATAGAACAAGCTATTCATATTTCAACCTATTTGACGAATAATGTGAAACTAATTCATTGTGCCCATCTTGAATAACACCTCCTTAGATGCCGCCACATGATGGTAAAATAAAGATTCTACAACATCAAGAAATTTTGTTTTCAACCTTAAAAACAAATCAAAGGAATTCTCCCATTCCAACTACAAGCTTGGGTCCAAAACGACTTTGCCAAAACTGTGAAGAACCCACACTATGTATAATAAGCACTCTCATATATTATAAAATGCATGTTTCTCTTTATATCACCTAGCATATCCCATTCTCCTTTTCCATTCATTTTCCATTCATTTATACCTTCACATTTGAAACATTTTTACTCTTTCATAATATTTACAAAATATCAAATTCTCGAGTATGCAAGGAAATGTAATCATCCAAATTTTAAAATACCTTTACTCAATGAATATTGATTCATTCAATGAGTACTTACCTTGAATATTCTTGTGGTTGAAACGATCCAACCCTTCTCTCTCGTATTCATTTAAGAATACA
This sequence comes from Pinus albicaulis, assembly GCA_034641835.2. Lineage (NCBI taxonomy): Eukaryota > Viridiplantae > Streptophyta > Pinopsida > Pinales > Pinaceae > Pinus > Pinus albicaulis. Next base: position 1,862,478,418 of record CM076578.1, on the reverse strand, counting down.
TTCAAGCCTCTATAGACTTTGTCTCCACTAACTCTTGCTCATTGATTTTTCCGAGTCTTCTCATGCTCATCGGATATATTCTCTCGAACTCGTGTTCAACAAAACTGCATATTTCTCAAAATTTCTAGATCTGTGGGTTATGGCACATGATATGAACAAAAAAAATTACTACGCAGTAATAAAATACATCGGTATTTTCTTTTCAATTATAGCCAATTCATTTGGCAACTTTTCTATTTTCTGCACCGATGAAATCCCCACATGGGTAATTGAGATCTTTGGTTTCGCATACACTCCAGGCGCATCAGCATTCTCCTCCAATTCTTTGGAATCCATTTGGACAAACACACCAACATAATCCTTAAAGCATCATTGTTGAATATATAACAAGGTAAATCAAGTTTGTTGATTTATTGAGGCCCACTCTTCAGACAAGCCATCATTCAATCCGTAATGAAATTATCATTCCATACCAACTAGTGACCCAAGAAAATAGAGAAATCATTACCACTATCCATACAGTAATTACATTACACTTGAAACATAAAGCAATGATGAACCACGATATTGACAGCTCGACTCTATAATTCGTAATTTCTTGTGACTGTTATGATCTCCAAGAAAATAAAACACAAAACACCACACGATGTTTGAGTCCATGATTCAAAATCACCGCAGCAATCAAACAAACAAAATATGGTTTGTTTGGGACTGCATTAATCTCCACGCAATTTCTATGCCAATATACCAGCAATGTCAACGCAACTTAAAGCACAAAACACTACCATCGTATTTGTTTGACAGTACTGGCCTCAACGCAGATGACATGCCACTCTGTGATGCCAAAATGTGAAACTGTCATCACGATGACTATGTACCTATTTGAATAGCTGACTCATAACAATGATTTCTGCTTTCCAATTAGCTGTGGCTAAGCCGTAAGGTTCATTCATTATATGGTCTGTTGTACACAGTCACATGTTATATGACTTAATCCACACGGTGACACTGCTGCAGTGATTCCATGCCATGGAATTTCGTTACACAATTTGCAACTGAATTTATTATGTGCGTTAAATTGTGGTGTCAATGCTCACCGCTGGTTAACAACCTCTGCTGCACGAGCTCACAATTCACAACTCGTCGCCTGTGTTGTTGCCTCTGCCAGCATCGTTAAGGTCTCACATAGTCTCCACAACGCATATGTGTTTGTGGTGTTTCCTACACCAAATGCGTTAAGGCCTAAGACAGCCTCCAAAACGCATTCTAGACACCCAAGCCTACACTCTTGCTTCACCCATTTACCTTTCATTGCGAGCACCAACGCATCATTTGCAAGGTGTCACGTTGTTCCAACTCCTCCAATGCTTGTTTCCACACCGATGCTTATACCTGATACACAGTGATTATATTATAAAACAAAAATCACACCATATGTTCCAACTGCTAATGCAGCATCGAGTTTAGTCCACAGTAATTCATCTTCTCCATCACTTGCATTCCAACAAGTTTGCACTTCCATACACGTGACAACCACGTCAACGCCGAGAATAACAATGAATGCATAGTTTTTAATATTGATTTACCTCCATGACATTATTCCCATCACTCTCTAATACCACATTCAACATTCAGCTGCTTCTGTGCTCAATCCCAGCATTTGATTGCCTCTATGCCACCACCATCTCAACATTTTACCAAATGGGGTTGCTCCCATCAAACACATATTCATTGGCTGCCCTTTGCTATTTTGGCATTCATCACACTATCACTGTTCATCTCTACGCACATCTCGACATGTATTCAACGCATTGAACCTCACCAGGCATGTATATCTGCTCTGATACCAAATGATGCTAGGATTCTGGTTTAAATTAGATCCTAGCATATAAAACAATGTGTTTCCTTTAGCAAGAAAAAAACTCATCTAATTCTACATTAGGAAAAAAATTTGCAGCTTAAAATATACATACAGGAAAGAGAGCTATAAAAACACAAATATACTGATGTACAATAACACAAGAAATCATAGGCCAAATATTACAATGAACGGCCTTTCGACTCTTGGCTCTTTAAAAAAAGCTCTCAACCCATTCCTCACAATCTCTGTATTCCTCACTGTGTTTTCATCTTCATACAACCCTCCTATTTATACATAAATATGAATTTATTCCACTCCATAAATTCCTCCACACAAATCTCAACTAAAATCTAAATTAGATTTATCCTTTTTTTGACTCAACAAATGTGTCGTATATGGAATTCCTAATCCCTAGATTATATACCTAATTCAATTCCACTCATATCCATAATTATTAAAGGAATATTTACAATAATCCTCACATTTATACTTTCTCTCTTAATTTATTAAAAATGAGAAAAATAATTAATAAAACAATAAAAAAAACCTCACCCCCTAAATCACACATTTGAATAATGAAAATTAAGCTTGATGCTCCTGCATCATTTTAATATCCATAAACCACAACCACTTTAAGGAAAATCATGTACATGTGTCATTTCTCCCATACATGTGTCATTTATCCCATAAACTTTTAAGGCAACCTTTGAAGCATGTGTCATTGGATTTTTCCCATTATGTTTAAAGCATGTGTCATTTCTCAAGGATTTCTCCCATTAATTTAAGGCAAACTTTAAGGCTTAAGAACTAAAAGTAGCTAAACTTCCATAGGATAGGATCCCCAAAACTCAAGTGGAGTAAAATGTTAAATGTTAAAAGTGGAGTGTTTTATGATGTAATCATGATCTTAATAATCTAGATTGACATGGCTGTGTTTTATTAATGCACCTAAATTTACACCTTCCACATTTCTTTATTCTTGTAAAATGTTAAAAGTGGAGTGTTTTAGGATGTAATGGATATAAATAATCTAGATTGTGTTTTATGATGTAATGGATCTTAATAATCTAGATTGACATGGCTATATTTTATTAATGTACCTAAGTTTACACCTTTCATGATGATTTATTATTGTAAAATGTTAAAAGTAGAGTGTATTAATGTACCTAAATTTACACCTTCCATGTTTCTTTATTCTTTTAAAATGTTAAAAGTGGAGTGTTTTATGATGTAATGGATATAAATTTTCTAGATTGAAAAGGCTACAATGATATGATGATAGTGTAGGTTGATGTTGAAGTTGTAAAATTCTTGTACATATCAAGGATGAATGATAGTACAAGCCAAAAATGACATTATTATAAATTATTAAACAATCTGATATTTGTTAAATCATACTTCTTATTAAGGACATAAGTAATTTGTAGGTTGAAATTTTTTTCTTAATGTTCTTAGCCTATTTATAGCTCTCAAAATAAAGGTTTCTAGATGTGATTTCTCCCATAAATTTCATGACAAACTAAATTATAAGGCAAACTAAATTCTAAGGAAAACCTTGTACATGTAATTTCTCCCACAAACTCATAAAGGTGTGACTTTTGACATATGTCATTTCTATGTCATTTCTCTATCATTTCTATGTCATTTCTCCCAAAAACTATAAGAAAAAGTCATTTTTCCCCTATACTATAATGCAAACTTTAAGGAAAACTATGTATATGTCATTTCTGTCTTAAACTCTAGGCAAGGAAAACTTTAAGGTATGTCATTTATAGATCTGATTTCTCCCATAAACTTAAGGAAAACCATGGACATGCAATTTTTCCCACAAACTAAAGGCTTTTTCCCATAAACTCAAGGCAAAATTTAAGGCCTAAAAACTTAAAGTGGCTGAACTTCCATAGGATTTTCAACTTCCATAGGATTTTAGTCTGTCTGTTGAGTGTTAACTTCTATAAGTTCTAAAGGTAGAGTCTGTAAAGGGCAAGGTAGCCTCTGGATCTCATATTTTTTGAAAGGTTACATATCCAGTAAATGCCCATATAGTCAATCTCTACAACATATCTAAATAGAAGTTCTTCATTTTAATATCCATAAACCACAACCACTTTAAGGTAAACTTTGTACATGTGTCACTTCTCCCATTACTTCTTAGGCAAAGTTTTTAAATAGTGTGTCATGTTGGCTTTCTCCCATTAACTTTAAAACATGTGTCATTTCTCAAGGCTTTCTCCCATTAATTCATGGAAAACTTTAAGGCCTAAAAAGTGAACCTAAAGTACCTAAACTTCCATAGGATAGGATCCTCCAAACCCAAGGCGTCCTCCCTTTAAATCAAGGAAAATTTAAATACCTAAAAACTGAACCTAAAGTAGCTGAACATCCATAAGATAAGATCCCCGAAACTCAAGGCTTTCCCCCATTCATTCAAGGAAACATTTATGGCCTAAAAAATGAACTTAAAGTGGTTGAATTTCCATAGGATTTTTGTTTTTTTGTTGAGTCTTAAATTCTACAAGTTCTAAAGGAGTCTGTAAAGGGCCAGGTAGCCTCTGGATCTCATCCTTTCTTAAGGCATGTAAAGGGCGAGGTAGCCTCTGTATATCATTATTTCTTAAGGCATGTCATTTCATGTAAAGTGTCAAGTAACCTCTGGATCTCATCCTTTCTTAAGGAATGTCAATTCTAGATATGATTTATGCCATAAATTTTAAGGCAAACTTTAAGGAAAACCATGCATGAATCATGTATATGTGTCTAAATCTCCCTTTAACTCTAGGAAATGCAATATTTAAGGAAACTCATTTATTGCATGTGTCATTTCTCCCATGCATTTGCAATAAATGTTAATTTAATATATTTTATTAAAAAAAAAAATTCAGGGATAAAAAAACCCATTAAATATGGTTTTAAAATGGACGTTATGCATAGATGTTTCTTGCTATCCCAATCTAAGGAAAGCAATGATTACATATTTTCTTTCCAATATTGCGAATAGCAAGGTCATCCAAAGGAAAATGAATATATTGGGAAGAACAACAAACAATGAGTCATATTATATTGCATTGGTAGAAGGCTTGAGAACAACTAGGGAGTATGGATCAAATGGAATTGTAGTTTTCACCAATTCTGAACTTGTCTACAACCAAAATAAAGGCATGTACCAAGTTACGAAGGAGAGGCTACAACAACTGCATGGAATAGCAAACAATATTGTTAGCCAATTTCAAATTTTTAGTATAAGAAATTGTACAAATGTGAATAAGATGCCTGATGATCTATTGCATGGGGCAATACCAATTCAAGATTCATCTATCAAAGATGAATTAGAATTATATGGGGAAATGCCAATGCAAGATTCATATCTCAAAAATGATAGAGTTTTGAGACGCTCTTCTTCAAAAACTCAAGATTCATCTCTCAAAGATGAATTAGTGTTGAGACACTCTCCTTCAAAATTTATTGATGGACATTGTAATATATCTTGGATATGTGTGTGTTTTGTACTTATAAATGCATCTTTTTTAATGAATATGTGTTTTTTTCAACCATATACCAAGTATGTTCCCACCACACCTGTAAAGCACAACTTGCTGAAGTTCACATTTGAAACAAGTGGTGAACTTCACATTTTTATAAAATTAAAATGTGAGGACTTAAACAAATTTTTGTTTAAATGGAATTTCAAGTTTCTTTTTTAATTACCATGTTTTTTTTTAATTCTATACCAAGTGTTCTCCCACCATGTATTAAAAAAAATTATTAAATTGAGTTTCACACATCAATTAGTGCTTTGAAACTTGTGTTTTACATAATTTGTGTACACTAAATTACATTAATCTTCTAAAATTTGTTTTGAATTTATTTTAAATAGTAATTTAAAAAAATAATTGTAAATGCCCACCATATATATATATATATATATATCATGGAGGATAAACGACGAAGATCAATATAATTCCATATATCTACGACATAAGGGGATCACGGATCGATGGATTTTCATGGTATTTAAATATAATCTTAAATCTCCATATATATACATACATGTGTATACATATGGAATTGTTTTTTATCAATTTTTTGAGTTAAATTAGTTGTTAATAAGTTTCATTTTTTATTTTTTAGGAGCTTCTTGTGAAATCAACTCCAAAAATAGAAAAAAAGAGATACCAACGCCTTAGAAATAAGCCACTTCGAGGGGGGAAACCTCTAATACATTACATGAATGAAAAATTCCTGGATGATACAATTGAAAAAACCTCCTTTCTGTATATAGGAGTCCATGGCGCCATAACGTAATCCTAGTGGGGCCATAATGTAATCCTAACCGACCTAACAATAATAATGTAAGGGCATAATAATAACAATATGGGGGTTACCAATAAGGGACTATACTAGTAATATAGGGACCTAACATGCTCCTCTCCTTCAAAAAAGTGTTGTCCTCAATGCTTTAGTAGCTCTCGGTGCTTTTGAATAAAATTCTTATCCTCCCATGTAGAATATTTAGTGGGTAAGTTCTTCCATTTGATGAGATACTCTGAAATTTATCCATTTCGTAGTTGTTGAATTCTTGTTTCCGTGACTGCTTCAGGTTCCAATATGGTTTTTCCTTCCTCATCAAGTTCCAAAAATATTGATTGAACTGGAATTTTCTCCCCTATAACCTTTTTTAAGCATGAAACATGGAAAACTGGATGCACTCGCGAAGAAGCAGGAAGCTCCAATTTGTATGCCATAGTACCAATTTTTTGCAACACCTTGTAAGGACCATAGTAGTTTGGTGATAATTTATTATCCTTATTAGCTTTCTTGAGGGACATTTGTTTGTATGGTTGTAGACGTAAAAATACCCAGTCTCTCACATAAAAACTTCTCTCACTGTGATGTTGATCTGCCTGTTGTTTCATTCGATTTTGTGCCAAATTTAGGTTATCCTTTAAGAGTTGGAGAACTTCTTGTTGATGCTAGATGTGATGCTCCATTGCTTGAACCCTTGAATTTTCCCTTAAAGAAGATGTGATGGACGGTGGATGATATCCATAAAGTGCCATAAATGGGGTCATTTTTGCTGCAGTATGGAGGGAAGTGTTATACCAGCATTCAGCGAGAGGTAACCAATTGACCCATTGTGCTTGCTTATCATATACAAAACAATGAAGATATCATTCCAAACATTTATTCCCTATCTCTGTTTGACCATCAGATTGAGGATGATAAGATGAGTTATGAACTATTTGAGTACCCCAACAACAAAATAATTCTGTCCAAAAATTTCTTGAAAAATGGGATCTCTGTAACTTACAATAATCTTCGGGTTTCCATGTAGCTTTTGAATTGTCTCCATAAATGTTGTAGCAATTGTACTTGCTTTAAATGGATGAGATAATGGACAAAAGTCTACATACTTGATAAGTCTATCAACTACCACCATGATGACACTCCTTTCTTCGGACTTAGGTAAACCTGTGATAAAATCCATTGAAATATCCTCCCAATGTTGACTTGGAAAGGATAAAGGTTGTAGAGGACCCGGGGTCTTAATTGTCTCAACTTTATTTTGTTGGCAAACTAAAAATTCCGCCACAAAATTTTGAATATCAAATTTAAGGCCATCCCAAAAAAATTCTCTCTTCAACCTATGGTAATTTTTTAAAAATCCCGAGTGTCCTCCTAAAGGAGAAATATGCAATTCCAAAAGAACATTTTGTTTTAGTTGGGAATTATTGCAAATATATAAGCAATCTTTGTACCATAAGGAATCATTTTTCCAACTAAATGTATCAGATGTACTAGGATATTGCTGCAGCTTTTGGATGAGTGTCCACACTTCTTCATCCTTCTTCCATTCATCCCTTTCTACAGCTATCTAATCTGGTTGTATAATAGAAATGGCACAAAGAAATGCTTCCACCTCCTCATCATTTCTTGAGAGTGCTTCTGCAAAAAAGTTTAGCTGCCCTTCTTTGTAGATGATTTCAAAGTCATAACCCAAAATCTTTGTGACCCATTTTTTCTTCTCTTCTGAAGATAGTCTTTGTTTCAAAAAGTGTTTAAGACTATCATGATCATTTTTTACCTTGAATTTTCTTCCCATTAGGTAAGGTCTCCATTTCTTTAGTGCATGTAGAATTTCCAACATTTCCTTCTCATAAATAGCCTTCTGTAAATACTTTCCTTTGATTGAACGACTTTCGAAAGCAATGGGTCTTCCTTCTTGCATTAAAACAATGCCAATTCTATTTCTTGAGGCATCACATTCCACGATAAAGGTTTTTGTGAAGTGTGGTGTAAATAAGACTGGTGCTAGGCATATTCACTCTTTAAGATGTTAAAAGGCCTTAATTGCCTCAAGAGTCCATCAAAATGCATCTTTCCTCAATAATGTTGTTAAGGTGCTGCTATTCTCCCATAATTCTTAACAAACTTGCGGTAATACCCTGTTAACCTGAGAAATCTGTGAAAATGCTTTATGGTTGTGGGGACTTTCCACTCCTTAATGGCTTTAATTTTGTTAGGGTCTACCTTAACACCCTTGTGAGATATAATATGACCCAGATATTCCACCTCTTGTAATCCAAAGAAACATTTGGATGTTTTTGCATATAATTGTTTCTCCTCCAATAATTTGAGCAGCGTGTCAACATGTTGAACATGATCCTTCCAAGACCTGTTGTAGATTAGTATATCATCAAAAAATACAAGCACAAATTTTCTAAGGAGGGGTTTGAAAATGGAATTCATCAACCCTTGAAATGTAGAAGGTGCATTGGTAAGGCCAAAAGGCATGACCAAAAATTCATAATGACCCTCATGAGTTCGAAATGGTGTTTTTGGAATATCTTCAGTCTTCATTCTAATTTGATGATATCTTGAACGAAGATCCAACTTGGTAAAATAAATTGCTCCATGTAATTCATCCAATAATTCATCAATCACATGAATGAGAAATTTACCTTTAATAGTTAGCTTATTGAGCTTTCTATAATTCAAACACATGTGCCATGATCCATCTTTCTTGTGCGCCAATACTACTAGAGAAGAGAAAGAACTTTGACTAGGTTGAATTATACCATCCTCTAACATTTCTAGAATCATACATTCAATTTCACGATTTTGGACATAAGGATATCTCTAAGGCCTAATTTTTGGAGGAAAACTTCCTGGAAGCAAATTAATAGCATGATCATGATCACGAATAGGTGGGATTCCTTTCGGAGTATCAAAAACCTTGGAATGATTGTCCAAAAATTTTTGGAGATCTGGAGAAATAGATGATTGTTGGAACTTCTATTGAGCATAACTGTGAAATTACGCCCCATTGTTCTTTCTTTAGAAGCTTTATCATGACATTAGAGATTATTATCTTTCCTAGCTTCCCTGCGATACCCTGTAATTCGATTTCCTTTCCTTCTGAAAAATATTTCAAGAAAAGTTCTTGAAAATTAAAAGCTATCTTCCCCAAAGATTGTAACCATTGTACTCCTAGTAAAACATCAGCACCTCCCATTAGGATGGAAAGAATTGGACTATTCAATACATATTCCCCCATGGCTAGCTTTATATTATGGCACTTTCCAGAGAAATTTATAGTTCCTCCATTTGCAACCATCACTTGACATTCTGGTGCTAGGTATAGGAAACAATTCAATTCCTTGGCTACCTTACAATGAATAAAATTATGGGTACTACATGAATCAATCAACACTATTACCTTTTTCTTCTTGATATGTCCTTATATCTTAAGAGTTTGAGTGGTAATTCCTGCAAATGCATTACATGATATGGCCGGACTCATTTCTTCCTCTTATAGGGTTGGTTCCTAGTGTATACCCTCTTCTTTTGAAAATTCTTGTTCATTTTCTTCTTCCTCTTCACAATCTATGTAAAATAATTTCTTCTCAGCACACTTATGACCTTTAGTGTATTTTCTATCGCAATCGTAGATTATTATCTTTTTCTTGATTTTGAGGAGCTCAATATTGAAATTGAATTATGTCTGTGATTGCGGATCTTCAATATTTAAAATTTGTCCTAGTGGTAGCCCTCTGAATCCTCTTTCAAATGCCATAGGTCTGACCTGATTTGGATTCTTCAAGGCAAAGTTATCTCCAATCTCCCACAATGACCTAATTATGGGCTCATTCAGTAGAGCAAACTTGTATGACTTTCCACATGTCACTGTTTTCTCCTTTGATTCTGAAATTGATAGAAAAGAAACAATCATCTGTGTACTTCCAGCCACTTTTTAGATAATTCCAATCCGATGCTCAAAGAGAGAGTTGTGAATATTTTTCCATGATCACCTCTTTGAGATGAAATTCAGGAGCCTGAAAAATACCTAACTTCCACAGATCATATCTCCAAAACTGTTGCGAACGAAGCTCTGAAATTTTGTGAAGATCTTCCTTAGGATCTTGGCTTCACAATCTATGAATTTCAGCTTCTGAACCTTCGTAGAAAATGATTTATAGCGAAAATTCCACAATGACCTGTTTGGTGCAGCGAAGCCCTAGAATCCAAAGCTATGATACCAAATGTTGTGAAACTAGCTCCAAAAATAAAATAAAAGAGATACCAAAACCTTATAAATAAGACACTTCGAGGGGGAAACCTCCAATATATTACATGAATGAACAATTTTTGGATGATACAATTGACAAAACCTCCTTTCTATATATAGGAATCCATGGGGCCACAATGTAATCCTAGTCGACCTAACAATAATAATGTAAGGGCACAATAATAACAATATGGGGGTTACATGGGTAAAATAATAACAATAATGGTGTTACACTAACAACAATAAGGGACTATACTAGTAATATAGGGACCTAACAAAGCTAAGAGGGCAAAGGTGTCTACTCCATTAATGGACCATGCCCCTAGTTCACGCAATCGTGGTAAGGTTCACACAATTTAATCAATGAATTTATACATGTATTTTTAGATTAAATTTTAATGTTTGTAAAAATTTTGTACAGGTTCCCCATGCTTCCGCTTCGCAGGACAACTCAAGGATCATGACTTTGCTGGGAGAGGCACTACATCCTTCTGTATTTCATGGATGATGCACATGCACATGAAACATTATATTTTCAATAGATAAATAGTCTTAAATCTACCTTTTTTATATATAGTGTTATCTAGATGCAGTCATATATAACTTGATACTTGATACTTGATACTTGTGAGATACAAATTTTGGACATATTTTATGTGAACTACATTCGGTGCATGTGAATGTGATATAATGTTTTGTTTTTAAAACTCAAGTTTTGGATGGTTGAACTACATTTGGCACATGAAGTAATTTTGTGTTATAATTTGTTTTGTTTTTAAAACTTAAGTTTTGGATGGTTTAACTAAATTTCGCATGTGAAGTAATGTTGTGTTATAATTTGTTTTGTTTTTAAAAATCAAGTTTTGGATGGTTGAACTACATTTGGAACGTGATTCAACAATATAATGTTTTTTTTTTATTGGATAGTTGAACTACATTTGACATGTGAAGTAATGTTTTCATATAATTTTTTTTGTTTTTAAACCTCAAGTTTTGGATGGTTGAACTACATTTGGCATGTGAAGTAATGTTGTGATATAATTTTTTGTTTTTAAAACTCAAGTTTTGGATGGTTGAACTACATTTGGCATTTGCTTTTAAAATTCAATTTGTTGTTTTCCAAAAAAAAAAAGTTCACATGAATATAAATATGTATATGTAGAAATTAATTAAGTACATGTTTGAAAATATATGTTAATACAATTGAAGTACAATATATATATATATATATATCTATATATAAACAATCATAAGATTCTAGGTCTTGTTAGATGTGTCAAACAATCATAAAATTTTAAAATTGCACTCTATGATGTATATATATCCAGTACGTGCAACATTTTTCATCAATGCACATAGAAAATGTACTTTCAGTTAATTTCATTCTAGAACATATATATCCAGTACTTGCAGCATTTTTCATTAATGCAAATAGAAAACCTACTTTCAATTAACTTCATTGTAGAACATTTATATTATGCAGTACATGAAACATTTTTCATCAATGCACATGTAGTAAAACTACTTTCAGTTAATTGCATTCTACAACATATATAGCCAGTACGTGCAAAATTTTTCATCAATGCACATAGAAAAGCTACTTTAAGTTAATTGCATTCTAGAACATATATATATATATATATATACACAATACGTGCAAATCTTTTCATCAATGCACATAGAAAAACTACTTTCAGTTGATACTAGTGTGCATGCACCAAAACAATGTACATGTGCAAACACTTACACATATAACATAACAAGGAAGTTCAATTTTTAGTTGAGTTATAGAAGTTCTAAAACATGAATCGAAAGAGAAGAAATTGTTGGGTAGTTCAATCAAAAAAATTCCAATGGAATGCCATCTTCAATGATTCGCTCATGATCGGATTTTAAGATTTTACATTTCTTAATTTTCATTTTTTTATTTGATTGAACCTATATCAACTTTATGCGTGTTGCACACACCAAATGACTATATTGACAACTTATGACATCAGGTTGATAGTCTTCAAAGTAAACAAAATCCCCACTTTTATTAGTTTGTCTGAAAAAATAACCTTTCAGTGTAATAGATCCTCTGTCATATGGAAATCTGTGATCATTATAGTTTTCTAATAATTTCATCTTTCGTTCAATGCGACGCATAAAATAATACTTCACATTTTCATCATTGTCAGTAGGTGAAATTACAACAAAAACATCTCCTGCACAATAAAACATACTTATGTATTTAAATTTAGATCATAATTAACATGAAAAATTAACTTTAAAATAATTTTAGAATCTATTTCTAGATCTCTATCATTTGAAAGAAATTCAAATGTTACCTTCCATTAAATAATATTATACTCTCCTCTGATTATATTTCTTCAAACATTGCAAGGGACATTTCCCCCTTTCTATTTAGCTCTATATGTTTCCAATCTTTTACATACATGTTTTTTTCACAAACATCATTGGATTCTGTATTGTCTATGCAAACATGAAAAAAATAAGAATATTTCTTTTATCAAATGCAAACACATTTGTGGAAAACTTTTTTTTAATTGAATGCAATTTTCGAGTCTCTTTTATTGTTTCAACGACATTCCAATTGATCTATCTACATCTTTTACCCCAATATGCCAAACACACACACACACACACACACACACACACACACACATATATATATGGAAAATTCAAAGGAGAATGTAAATATGATATAAAAATACCATCAAAGATAATCATTGTTATAAATGTACACTGTTTAAAATTGGATATCCAATAAAAATTAAATTGAATGTACCTTCGCATTTCCCTTGATCGGTTAGTCTCATGGTTTAGTGCAACAATGCACCATTGAACAAATTCTTTAGAGTCCACAAGTTAGTTTGGAGAGGGGTTCATTTGATATCTTTGAAGTGCTCGTTTTATGCATGGCCCTGCACCGTCATGTTCTCCTTTTCCATGGCCAGTCTTAAAGAAATTCCAACAATGTTTAATGCAGGTTTTCTTATGAAGAAAACACAACCAAAAGAATGATCTTGAAGATTTGAATTGACTAGTGCATCCATCTGACCATATCCAATTTTCATTGAATTTTATCCCACGAATTTTCAAGGAGTCATAAATCTTTCCAAAACAATGTTTTACAAAATATGTATCATGTGTACAATCGTCACTGATATAAAATTGATATTATTTAATAATATGCCAATTTTCACAGGTGCTTTCTATATGATCAAATTTTTGTTCAGCATGTCTATATGGAATATGGACGAGCATGGAGACTTGGTTAGAATGATAGTATTCACACTGAATTTATTTTTGTGGAAAAATTGTGTAGTTTTCTGTAAAAGTAATTACTGAAAAAATGATCCCCGGTGGAAAAACTTCACGGAATTTTTTGAATTGCAAGTACTGCCATCGAGCCCTATGGGAGTGCTTAGTGTATTTATAAATTTCTGCCTCAAGCTTTCTCCAAAAATCTATTACAAAAATTTCTTCTTCTTGTAATTCAATTATTTTAGCATTATTTCAACCTTGAATCGATGTATAGATATATTCATATCTCTTCCATTTCCTTTTCAAGTTGGACAATGATGGATCATTTATATCAATATGATATATTTTTTTTAATTTAGTCAAATTTCCACAATCATCGCATTTTTGACCACTAACACATTTCTTTTCGTAAAATAATTCATCGATTTCTCTTCCACATAGAATTTGAGATATGAAATCACAGATAGTGGAAGGTGGAGGTGAATCTTTCAAAATGTTCTACTAAAATTAAGGAATTTGTCATGATATAACTTAAATTTCACATTATAACAACAACAACAAGTGTTACGTACAGTGATAGGTTTTACATACCATGGTTTTTGTTGAACAAAAGCACTGATTAAGACATCAATTTCACGATTCTCTTCTTTGAACTTGTTGAACAACTCTATTTGAGTGGTGTCCAAGAAATATTTTTCATGTTCTTCGTACTGATTTTGTGCTATTCTTCTACGCATCACTTCCCTTGCATTTGGCGAAACATGTGAATTTTTCTTCCAATATTCACATATATATATTTTTTAACATTTTCTCCAAGTCTATCTTTGTATGGTTGCCTACAAATATCTCTCCAACATGCGAGTTCATCATCTACATCTGTTTACAACCAAAATTTCCAATGTTTGTGCAAATTTTTTCGTGAGCTTCCTAATGCTTGTGCCATAGATTTTACCAAGAGATTCTCTTTAGTACTTGATGAAACCACTTCCATATGTATTGCTCTACATGTAACTGAATTTTTTTTTGTCTAGATCTTCTAATTGAATTTATAGTACTATTTATATTTTGTATCACATTTTCCTTCATTTTTTTTTTATCCTTTGTTGATTTTAGAATACCAAATAAAGTTGTAGCTTCTTTTAATTTCATTAATGATAGGAGAGATTTCAACATTTGGGCTTAAACTCTGATGCAGGAGCATCCAAGTGATAGGTTATCACGGCTCAAGGTTATTTGTTCTTAGAAAGGACGAAGGAGGAAATGCAGGATGAAAAAGACATTTTGTTTCTTTTTAATTTTAACATTTCTCAGTAAAATAACATTTAGGAGAATAAGAAGTTAGAATTACAAATTGGTTTTTAATTATTTCCTAGTCAAATTAATTCTTGTAGGCTAAAGGACTATTCTTAGCAGTAGTTTAAGAAATCATGTAACTGATGGATGTAATTGACAACAGTTAACACAAACTGTTATAAAATCATATAATAACCAAAAACATACATTGTAAGAGGTTTGATTTGGAAAAGAAGAATAAAAAGAACATAAATATAAATCTCTGCAAGAATCCCTCTCAAAGAAACATCACAATTATAAACAGTCCTTTGATTGCATTAGTGAAATTGATTACTGTGTGCCAAAATACAATTGTCTTTTGTTTCTTTTACAGAGACTGAGTGACGTCTACAACAGCAAAGTTTAATGGCCTATAGGCACTTTTAATACAAGTGTTATAACAAATAATTGCAGAAGCCTGAAGCTATCTAAACTACAGAGAATCAACCAAACGACGGACGAACATTCACCACAGCGGAATATCAATACAAACCCCAATTGCGAGACAACATAAGTATTACATTGAAAACTATGTTTTTAGTTTTCAACAGTCAATAGGAATAAGATTCCTTTGTAATATCGTAAATCTATACATAAGTTAAAAAAATTCAGATCAATAAAAGGCCACACTGGTAATTGGTGGTACATTGAACTCCAAGAGATGAGAAAACATTGAAAAGAAGGTTTCAGGATCGACCCCACCTGCAAGCACATAAAATGAACAAGGGTCAGTTATTTCATGCAAAAATAACAAAAGGAACGGAGTAAAAAAATTGCACAAGAAAGAGAGACAGTTACCTGTGGAGTAAACAGTGCCGAGACACAAGTTACAACAACAAGGGTTTCTTCTCATGAAGGAGCAAAAATTATTAGTGACTGAGGAAGAAAGCGGAAGCAATGATAACAGGGAGTGATTAGTTACCTCGCCGTTGAAAGCAGAGAGCCGAAACCACGAAACCCTGGGCTGCAACCTGTAAGAACAAATTAGAGAGACGACAAGTAAATGCAAAGAAATTGCAAAGTAGAACGAGAAATGGGAATAAGCCCCATTTTTTAACGAGAAAGCCAAATCAATAGTGTATGCACACAAACCGAGCCGAGTCACGGTTTCTACAGACCATTAAGTTTTCGAACAGTTGCATAAAGACAAAAAATTATAGTCCCAGAGATAGAGTATCGGTCTTACTAATAACAGAGAAGAACCCATAAGCATTTTGGAGCTGAGTGATAGCCATAGTCCAAAATAGAGAAGACGGACAGACAAATATCATAGAGAATGGTGGAACAAACCCTCGCTCAGTTGAGGTAAAGATTAACATAGAAAATGAGCCAAGTTAGGGTTTCGACAATACAAAAGGTGGGAGTGTGATCCACGAGGCAGGGACAATTTCCAGCTGAAACTTAATTTATGTACAAACAAAATAAATTCCAAATACCACAATATCCAATCATCTGTAACTCTAATCAATAACATTGATTGATCAAATCTTTCAAAACAAAAAATCATTTGTTATTTTATTCAATCATAATCATTGACTTTGTATTGTAAGTTAATATCAAGGTTGAGTTAACAAGGGCTGGGCCCATCAATTTGGTATCAGAGCGGTTTGTTGAATTTGAGAGAAAATGGAAGTTGGAAGGCAAGGTCGGGGAAGAGTTTTACACAGAGCAGTAGATGAAGGACTAAGGGAAGAGATTCGGATCCTTAACACCCAATTAGCGGCAGTAGAAGCAGGAAGGAGAAGGGATCCTGATGGAGGAGATGATAGTGATGAAGAAGCTACAGAGACGACAGATGGTTTAGATGGGGAAAGACCTGAACTCAGAATGTTGAGGTCTATTTTGTTAGCAAGTAGTAAGCCAAAGCATGAGATTTCTACTTATGATAGAAATTTATCAGTAGGGGTGTTGCTGGATTGGCTCAGTGAGCTAAATAAATATTTTGACTATGAGGAGATCGGCAAAGATAAGAAAGTGAAATTTGCTGCCACCAAGTTGAAAGGACATGTGTCCTTATGGTGGGATAGTGTTCAGGCAGAGAAGAAAAGGCGAAACAAGCGGCCTATTAAAAAGTGGACCAGGATGGAGGCTAAACTAAAGGGTAAATTCTTACCCAAATATTACCAGATTATGATGTATAGGTAGGTACAAAACCTGAAACAAAAGGGGTTGACTGTAAAGAAATATACAGAAGAATTCTACAGAGTAAATTTGAGATTTGAGTATATAGAAGACACCCATGAAAAGACAGTAAGGTTTGTGAATGGATTGGGGGGGGAAATACTAGATGAAATAAGTATTATTTAACCTAGAACCATAGATGAGGCATATCAATGTACCTTAAAAGTAGAGGAGAAAATAAACAAGAAGCAGAATACCAAAAGAGGAGGAGGATCTGGCAGAGGTAGAGCTGCCAATCCTAGTGATGAAGGCAACAGTTCAAAGACTCCAGGAATAGTAGAAAGAGACAATAACACTAGAGGGGAAAGGTCATACCAGCGTGGAATAGGTAATGGCAGAGGCAGAGGAGCTACTATCTAGTGTTATAAGTGTGATAAGTGTGGGAAAAAGTCTTATGACTGTCCTGAGGGTGAACCAGCGAGAGGTAGAGGAACATATGTTGCCCAGAAGGAGGAATAAGAATCACCATGCCAAGAGGTAGAAAATTTACTAGAAACAAGGGAGGCCTTGGTGCTGAATAAAGTGTTGTTGAAACCAGCAAAAGAGGGAGTTGAACCAGATCAAAGAAAAGCCTTATTCTAGACAGTTTGCAAATCACATGGTAAATGTTGCAAACTGATAATTGATAGTGGAAGTACAGATAATTTAGTAGCCACAGAAATGGTGAAGAAATTAGGGTTGAAGAGGCTGAAACACCCCACTCCTTACAAGTTGTCATGGTTACAAAAAGGGCATCAACTATTATTTGATGAGCAGTGCAAAGTTGAGTTCCATATTGGCAGGTATAAGGATAAAGTTATTTGCGATATTATGCCTATGGACATGTGTCATATAATTTTAGGGAAACCATGGCAGTATGACAGGAAGGTGGTACACGATGCGATGACAAATTGTTATAAATTTGTCAAAGACGGGATTAAGCACATAGTTGTGCCCATCAAGGAAGAAGAGACAACGGAAACAAGTGGAGTTAAAGAATTATTGTTGGGTGGAAATAATTTCTGAAACAAATCGAAGACAATGAGATACAGTATGCAATGGTAAGGAGGCCAAAAACAGTCTTATTGCACACAGAAATCTAAGATTTTCCTGAGAAAATTCTGGAAATGCTGCAAGAATTCAGCGACATCGTAGTTGATGATTTACCAGATAAACTGCCTCCTAAGAGAAGTATTAGTCACCACATTGACTCTATACCTGGAGCCAGTCTACCAAATAAGGCAGCGTAATGAATGAGACCTAAAGATAATGAGGAAATCAGAAAATAGGTGCAAGAATTATTGGACAAAGGATTGATAAGGGAAACTTTAAGTCCCTGTGCAGTTCCAACAGTTCTCGCACCGAAGAAAGGAGGAGAATGGCGGATGTGTATAGATTCAAGAGCAATAAAAAAAATTTACCATACGATACAGGTTTCCACTACCACGAATGGATGATATGATGGACTATCTAAGCAGGGCATCATATTTTTTGAAAATAGATATGAAGAGTGGTTATCATCAGATCCGGATCAGAGAAGGGGATGAATGGAAAACAACATTCAAGACTAATGAAAGGCTGTATGAGTGGCTGGTAATGCCATTCGGTTTGAGTAATGCCCCTAGTACGTTCATGCGCCTGATGAACGAAGTGCTGAAAGAGTTCATTGGGAAATTTTTGATTGTTTACCTTGACGATATTTTGATTTTCAGCAAGAATAAGGAAGAACACTTTCGACATGTTCGAAGTGTGTTGGAGAAATTGCAGCAGAACAAGCTGCTAATAAATTTGAAAAAATGTACCTTTTTTCAGAAAGAATTGGTTTATTTGGGTTTTGTGATTGCAGAGAATGAGCTGAAGATGGACCCAGAAAAGGTTGCAGCTATTGTTAGCTAGCCATCGCCAAAGAACTTGTTTGAGGTTCGAAGCTTTCATGGGTTGGCAAGTTTTTTAAGTTTATCAGATATTTTAGTGGAATCTACGCGCCTATGTTGGATACCATCAAAAAGGAAAATCAGCCTTTCTATTAGACAGAAGCAGCAGAGAGAAGTTTTCAGACTTTGAAGGAGAAGATCACTGAAAGACCGATTTTGAGGTTGCCTGATTTTAACAAAATTTTCCAAGTTCGTTGTGATGCTAGTGGTATAGCCATTGGGGAAGTACTTATCCAGGAGGACAGGCTGGTCGCTTATTTTAGTGAGAAGTTCAATGAAAGCAAGCAAAAGTACTTATCCTATGATAAAGAATTTTATGCTATCGTCCAAGCGCTGAAGCATTGGAGACACTATATATTAGGTAATGAATTTGTTTTATTTTCTGATAATTCTGCATTACAGTATATTATGTAGTAGCACAAATTAAACGATAAGCATGCAGAATGGGATGAGTATTTGCAGAGTTTCAAATTTGTGTTGAAACACATTAGTGGACAGGCCAACAAGGTGGAAAATGCGTTGAGAAGAAGAGCTTTGCTTTTATAGGAGAGTATGATACAAGTGTTGTGTACTTAGCATTTGAAGGACTTTTATCAGACAGATGTAGAGTTTAAAGAGGCTTATGAAACTTGTCAAAATCCTTTGTTGAGATACAATAGTCCATGGTTGGACTATAATTTGTAGGAAGGGTTGTTATTCAGAGGAGGACAGTTATGCATTCCCGACTGTTTGATGAGGGAGAACATTATTCGGGAGAAGCACAGTGGAGGTCTAGCCGGACATTTCGGCATAGACAAAACATTAAAACAGCTTGGATATTTGTATTACTGGCCAAAGACGCAACGAGACATGCAGCGATATGTGACTAGATGTAAAATGTGCCAATTGGTGAAGGGACACAGCCAAAATACAAGACTTTATACACCACTGCCTGTTCCAAGTAGACCATGGGACTCAGTCAGCTTGGACTTTGTCATGGGACTGCCCATGACACACCGAGGTTTTGACTCGGTGATGGTGGTAGTCGACATGTGTTCTAAAATGGCACATTTCATTCCTTGTTGAAAAACCAATAATGCCACTCACGTAGCACACTTGTTTTTCACAGAGATCATCAGATTGCATGGCCTACTGAGGTCCAATATTTCTGACAAGGATGTAAAATTCACAAGTCATTTTTGGCATACCCTGTGGAAGAAGTTGGACACTCAGTTGATTTTCAGCTCCACATATCACACATAGACTGATGGGAAAATGGAGGTGGTGAACAGGAGTTTGGGAAACCTGCTAAGAAGTTTGGTTGGTGAAAATTCATGAATGTGGGATCGTGTACTTGCTCAAGAAAAATTTTCTTATAATGATTCACCAAATTGTAGCACGAGATACAATCCTTTTCAGGTTCTGTATGGCATGCATCCTCGCGGAGTGCATGAACTACGAGATTTGGGAAAATTGGAAAGAAGGAGTGCTAACTGGGAATATTTCGCCCAAGCAATGAGTGACTTACAGGAGCAGGTGAAGTTAAAATTACAGGACAGTAGCCAACGATACAAGAAGCATGCAGATTTAAAGTGGTGAGAAGTACAATTTAATGTTGGGGACGAAGTCTTAGCACATTTATGCAAGGAACGATTTCCTAGGGGAAAATATAACAAATTGAAATTTATGAAAATTTTCCCTTGTAAAATTCTGCGTAAATTTTCGCCAAATGCTTATGAAATACAACTGCCACCAGATATAGGCATATCACCCATTTTCAACGTGGAAGATCTATTCCCATACACTGCTAGCCCTAAAGACAACAATGCGACAGGGCCAGAACAGGACACCCAGAGTGAAGACGATCCTTGGATGAGGCAAATGCCTACAAAACAGCCCCTGGAAATCGAGAAAATTCTCGATAACAAGAGGCTAAGCAGACTCACTGAAAGGACTATCTACGGTATTCGATCAAGTGGAAAAATCGTCCCATCGAGGATAGTTCCTGGCTTGACGTAGTGCAAATACAACAAGCAGGTTATTCGGTGGAGACGTTCATGGGTCGGAGCCATGATATTTTTTATTTACCCCGGGAGCCTGATGCAAGAGCATCCAGCTAACAGGTTATCATGGCTGAAGGTTATTTGTTCTCAGAAAGGATGAAGGAGGAAATGCAGGAAGAAAAAGACATTATGTTTCTTTTCAATTTTAACATTTCTCAGTTAAATAGCATGTAGGAGAATAAGTAGTTAGAATTACAATTTCATTTTTAATTAATGCTTAGTAAAATTAATTCCTTTAGGCTAAAGGACTATTCTTAGTAGCAGTTTTAGAAATCATGTAACTGATGGATGTAACTGACAACAATTAACACAAACTATTCTCAAATCATATAAAAAACAAAAAAATACGTTGTAATAGGTTCAATTTGGAAAAGAAGAATAAAAAGAACATAAATATAAATCCTTGCAAGCATCTCTCTAAGAGCAACATCACAATTATAAGCAGTCCTTTGATTGCATAAATGAAATTGATTACTGTGTGCAAAAATACAATTTTCTTTTATTTCTTTTACATATATTGAGTGACTTCTACAACAACAAAGATTAACGGCCTATAGGCACTTTTAATACAAGTGTTATAACGAAGAATTGCAGAAGCCTGAAGCTATCTAAACTACAAAGAATCAACCAAACGACGGATGGAAATTCACCACGGTGGAATATCAATACAAACCCCAATTGCGAGACAATACAACTATTACATTGAAAACTTTCTTTTTAGTTTCTAACAGTCAATAGGAATAAGATTCCTCTGTAATATCGTAAATTTATACATAAGTTAAACAAATTCAGATCAAGAAAAGGCCACACCGGTAATTGGTGGTACATTGAACTCCAAGAGATGAGAAAACAGTTAAAATAAGGTTTCAGGATCGACCCCACCTGCAAGCACATAAAACAAACAAGGGTCAGTTATTGCATGCAAACAGAACGAAAGGAACGAAGTAACAAAACTGCACAAGAAAGAGAGACAATTACCTGTGGAGTAAACATTGCCGAGACACGAGTTACAGCAACAAGGGTTTATGCTCACAAAGGAGAAAAAATTATTAGTGACTGAGGAAGAAAGCGGAAGAAATGATAGCACAAAGTGATTAGTTACCTGGGCATTGAAAGCAGAGAGCCAAAGCCATGAAACCCTAGGCCGTAACCTACAAGAACAAATTAGAGAGACAGCAAGTAAATGCAAAGAAATTGCAGAGTAGAACGTGAAATGGGAATAAGCCCCATTTGTTAACGAAAAAGCCAAAGCAACAGTGTATGCACACAAACCAAGTTGAGTCACGGTTTCTACAGACCATTAAGTTTTCGAACAGTTGTAGAAAGACAAGAAATTACAATCCTAGAGATAGAGTATCTATCTTACCAACGATGTGTTGGGAAAAATACTGAGAGGGGGGGGGGTGAATCAGTATTTACTGCATATTCAAACTTTTTACTTTTTTATGCTCTAAAACCCATAAGCTACTTTGCTGAAGCCAACTAGCGTATACACATGGATATCCTTCATTAAAATCGCGTATACCCAGAGATCTAATTATGCCATTAGTTATTTACTTACATAATTCCATCATTCATTTATTAGATGTTCTATAAACAGTAAACATGTGCAGTAAGAACAGAATAAACCATCACACAAAGCATCACACATGAACACTAGGATTTTTAGGTGGAAACCCAAGTCGGGAGAAAACCACCGCTGCAGTTGCTCAGCCTTCAATATTTTATTATAGAGAAAAAATCTTACAACATATGTGCTGGTGCAAACTCTACCAGCACGCAGGCACCCACCTGCGCTCGTTTACCAGCCTCTCCTGGAAGGGAGCTCCAACCCCCTGACTCGTTTACCAGCCTCTCCTGGAAGGGAGCTACGACCCCCTGATCTCGTTTACCAGCCTCACCTGGAAGGGAGCTACAACCCCCTGATCTCATTTACCAGCCTCACCTGGAAGGGAGCTACAACCCCCTGACTGAAGGCTACAACCCTCAGCACCTCTATGGACCACGCTTCATCAATTTTCACACTGGATCCAACAACTTCAATAGAACACAACTTGCAGGCCACGTTTCATCATATTTTCAGACTGGACCCTTTCCATACATTTAAGCACAGTCAAACATCAACAACAGATAGCTAAAACACAGCAGATCAGATCAGACATTTCATACCCCATACTTCAGCAAACCCTAGTTTGCATACGCGCTTTCCTTTCACTGATGTCGCGTATATACGCGCTTCCGTCCACACAAACAAGCGTATACCTCTGCACATATTTTCATTGCGCATACGCGCTTTATCTTCAGCGAAGCCGCGTATATACGCGCTTCCTCTGCGGCGAAGTAGCGTATAGATCTTCAATCATTATAGAGCAGCATACTTCTTCAGATCAGATATTCAGTTCAGATTTACCCTTTTACTTCAGACAGATGTTCGCCTCATCACAGATCTAATCACTCCATAAACAGATCTAGCAAATACAGATACATTTCAGATCTAGATATTCCGCTTCATCATTTCTTCATAGGTGCACCATAGATTCAGATCTATCATCAAACCTTTACCCTTTCCATACAGATATACTTCATAGAGAAGTATTCATTCAAGCTCAGACATCTTGCTCCCACACTCATCTTTTGCACAATGAATTTCTTCTCCTTATATAGGATTATCCTTTTTCAATACCACGGGCCCCTTTTTCAATGCCATGAGCCTTCAATACCACGGGCCCCTGGTTTTGCACTTTTAGAGCGCTTTAGCCCATACGCGACTTTGCATGTTCTTTTCGGCGTGCATACGCGACTTCCCTTAGACAGATCCGTGTATGCCTTGAGACATACTCTTTCTATCATAGATCTAGCTCAAACTGAATTTCTTTCTTCATTCCCTTCTGTACTCACTGTAGATACATCAGATTTACTTCATCAAGAACATATTCTATCAAGCACAACTTCATCAAGTAAGTTGCCATCTTCTTCATCAAGTGGGTTGCCATTCAATGACAACACTTAGCATCATGTTGCTAATTAACATCATTTCATATCAGATTTACATCATTTACAAAGTCCATCAAGTCAAGAATAACTTCATCAGGTGTATTTCCATCAAGGACAACACATGTCAATAGTTCATGTCTTCATCTTCATTCAGTGGGTTGCCATAAGGGACAACACTCTGCATCATATTGCCAACACGATGAAGAAGAACCCATAAGAATTCTAGAGCTGAGTGACATCCATAGTCCAAAACAGAGAAGACACACAGACAAATATCATAGAGAACAACGGAGCAAACCCTCGCTCAGTCGAGGTAAAGAGTAACATAGCAAATGAGCCGAGTTAGGGTTTTGACAATACAAAAGGCGGGAGTGTGATCCACGAGGTAGGGACAGTTGTCCAGCCGAAACTTAATTTATGTACAAACAAAATAAATTTCAAATACCACAATATCCGATCATCTGTGAGTCTAATCAAAAACATTGATTGACAAAATCTTTCGAAACAAAAAATCGTTTGTTATTTTATTCTATCATAATTATTGACTTTGTATTGCAAGTTAATATCAAGGTTGAGTTAACAAGGGCTGGGCCCATCAAAATCTCACATTTTCCTTTATGAAGTGCTTATCAAAAATGTGTTTAACACGATATCGTATAACATGGTTAGCTCTTTTATCTCCATATGTGTGAGTGTCAACATTTTCTAACATCTCAACATCGACAATGATTTCATTTGTACATATTCGAATTAACAGTACATAATAAGTTTACATATTCAATAAATAACTAAATTAATAAATATGTATAATTTCAATAATAAGTGCATGTGTTCAACATATATATACACACACACACACACACACAAACACACACACCTTGTGATTCAATTTCTTCACTTGAATTTCTTTCAACATTTTCACTATCTTCAATCATTGGTTCAATATCTCTTTCACTTTCTTTTTCAAAATTTTGTATCTCATCATCAATGTTTTGAGGAATATCTCTCTGAGTTTACATTGAAAAATATTTTTCAACTTAGCTCATCAAATTAAAATTAAGCTTCACATTTTACACTAGGAAAATTTTAAATTTCAAAATCATAATATTTACATTTACATACTTGCTTCAACTTCTAGTTGAATTTGATTTTCCCTTTCAATATTTGGGAGCGCTTCCTTATTTCTTTTGCGAGATTCTCTCCACTCTTCTCTACGTTCCTCTAGGTCTCTTGTTCGATCATAATTTCTTGTGCAATTCCTTCGATTTCCCATGATAATAGAGTATGAAGTTCAAAAATTTTCCTTCAAAAATTTAGACAAAAACTCAATTAAAAAAAAAAACATCACAAAAGATTTAATTTAAAAAAAAAAAACTCATTTTAAATTTTTTGCAAAAAATACGTACTTCAATCCAAAACACTTACTTTAAAAAATTCGAGAAAAAAATGTCCTATAAAAATGAAGCAAAGCTCAAAATATTTCCTTCCCAGTTTTGCAAAAATATTTCATTTAAAATGTTAGACAAAACACATTTTAAAAAATCATTATAAAAGATTTACTTCAACCCAAAACACATACTCTAAGAAAATGTCACTTCAAAAAATACCTCCAAAAAATGTCCATTGAAAATTAATTCCAACTTCTTAAAAAATTCCACTTTAAAAAATACCTCAAAAAAGCCTATAACAAAAGATCATTTTAAAAAATACCTCCAAAAAATGTCCTTTGAATATTAAGACTAAATGGAGTCGTTTTGAAATTAAGTCCAAAAAATGTCTTTTGTAAATCAAGCCCAAAAACCTCTAAAAAAAAATACATCCAAAAAAATGTCCTTCGAAAATTAAGCCCAAAACCTATAAAAACAATGAAAATTAAGCCCAAAAAATCTAAAAACAAAATACCCTAAAACCAAAAATTTCTTTTGGAAACTAAGCCCAAAAACCTCTAAAAAAAAATACATCCAAAAAAATGTCCTTTGAAAATTAAGCCCAAAACTTCTAAGAACAAAATACTTAAAAAAAAAACAATGAAAATTAAGCCCAAAACTTTGAAAAACAAAATACCTTAAAAAAAACCATGAAAATTAAGCCCAAAACCTCTAAAAACACAATACCTTCAAAAAAATGAAGCCCAAAAAGCATCCAAAAAATGTATCACATACCTCCAAGAAATGTCCTTTGAATGCTATGCCAAAAAGTCCTTAAACTGAAAACAATCCTTTGCAAAATCACACCTCTATCCTTTGAATGTTATGCCAAAAAGCCCTTAAACCCAAAACAATCCTTTGCAAAATCAAACCAAATGAAGAAACGTGTGAAATTATGCGAAAATAATGAATTTTTTTACGTGAATTTATATTGCCACAAAATGTTTTTTTAGAGGGGCTTCGCTGTATTTTCCGGCCGATGGAAAGTAAAGTAAAATTTCGGCTGAACTTTTGTAAGAAATTCAGCTGAAATTTTGTGTCGTTAGACTTGACATGTTGTCGGCACCAAAAATAATTTGGTCGGACTTTTTTTAAATATATTCTAGCCGAACTAACACGTCTGCTATTACACAGAGCCAAGCTTTGGATACATTCCTTCAACTTTTGACAGATTAAACTCTATGAAACTATATGAATTAACAGTTGGAACCAAGACAATCATTTGAAGAATTCAATCTACTTTCAGGAAATATAATTTTTATGGAAATTCATAAATATTTACTAATTTTAATTAATTTTGTAATAAAACGGGTGCAAACAATTTCTGAAGGTCATTATGATTTAGTGAAATCAATATTTTGGATCTTCCAAAATAAACTATAAAAATAATTGAAAATTATGGTGCATTACATTTGTTTGTCGTCTACAATGGGTAGTTTTTACATTTTTAGTTTATAACTTATATGTTGAGAAATTTCGTGCATCGCGAAACATATTCAAAACATGCAGTTTTTTCATATTAGATTAGTTCAAATATTTCTAGTAATTATGATATGCATCAGTTTCTTTTGTAAAAATAACAAAATTGAAGGAGACTCTGTCTAGATTGTTGTAACACATTTTGTTTCTCAAAAACAAAAAGTTTTCAAAGAATACACCAATGCGTATTAACATGACTTTTTATGAACCTCTTGATTGTTAGAAAACACACAATAAAAGAAATGCTAAGTTGACATATCAAATGTGTATAAAAAAATTCCAAAAAATAAGTAATAGAAATATAATAAAATTTCGGACAACTTTTACTTTTATCGCAAAATGAAATTCTAAACAGAAAAATTATTTTGGCTTGTAGAAAGTTGAAGAACAAAAAAAAATGAATTTTTTTTCTCAAAAAAGGGCAAAAAGTGTAACCCATTATGTTGTGTACACTGGTAGATTCAATGTTTGTGACATGTTTGAAAAAATGGCTGTCATAGCTAGTATGGGTCCAGATGATTTTTTGTTGATGTTATTATGTGTGTATCATTGGCATATTAATATTTGTCATCCCTTAAGTTTTCATGAAGTTTTCGTTAGTGACTTGGGCTCTGGGCCTGAAAAGGTGGCTCAAATTCTCGAGATGAATGCACAAAATTGTGCTTTTGGGGCCCTAACCACTATCATGTAGTGTCATTCCTATGGTTATATCCTCATAGACACTAAAATGTTGTGTTATTCTTGCAGATATAGTATCCTAGCCCCTGCAATGCAGTCTTATGCCTGCGGATATGGCTCAAAGGGGGCCAAAATGTTAGTGTGACCCAGGCTAAGAGGCCTAAATGGTTTTGTTACCTCCTGTGGGTGTTGTGGCTCAAATCCCAGAGATGAACACATAGAACTCAGCTTTTGTGGCCCTAGCTGATAGCATGCAGTGTTATGCCTATGTATATAGCCTTCTAGCCCCTAAAATATAGTGTGACAGAGGGGTAAGAAGCATTAATGGTTGGGTTACCTCTTGGGGATGTTCTGGTTCTTGTACAAGGTAGGTAGGTTGTGTTTTCCATCGGTTCCACTTCCTTAAGGTCACATAAGAGTTTGAATCTAATTATAGTATCCTCTCGTCGCATGTTTACCCTTTTTGGCCGGTTACTTGGGTAGATGTAGGAAGGGGGCATTACATATTCCAATGTATTAGAATATGTCATTATTTCATTTATAAAAATAAACACAAGCTTATCTAAAAATATAATGAACATGTTATTCATTAAACACATAAATGTAGCAGTGTTGTTTGTGAGCGTGAAGAGTAAAAATGAAAATTCATAATGCATGTATCATATTTGGGAGGATGTCTTGGGAACATATTCTCCCGTAATCCTTCAGTGGTGATATTTAGATGTGAGCTCTACTTTTGAAAATATCATCACTCCTCTAACGTGATTAAACAAATCATCAATCCTTAGAATAATATACTTGTTTTTATAAGGTCAAATTTTTTAATTGATCATAATCGATGCAGAGTTTAAAGGTTTCATCTTTCTTTTTCACAAAAAGAACTAGTGAACCCCATGGTGACAGACTAGGTATTATATATCCTTTATTAATAATTTCATACAATTACATTTTTAACTTTGTATGCTCTAGTATGATCATTCTGTAACGGGCCTTTGATAATAGGGTTGCTCCTCGTATCAAATCTATGGAGAAATTTATCTCCCTCTTAGGTGGTAGACCCAGAATATCATTAGGAAACACATCTAGGTAATCTTGCATAACATCCAACTCATCCACATACTTTTTGTGTGGAAAAAATTTGGCACATTTTCCTTGCAACTCATTTTAATTAAAATGTTGTTATTTTAATACAGAGATAGGCCTAGGTATGCCCTAGATGACTTCAACTTCTCCACTTTCTTCTATACATTTAACAATTTTATCTAAACATTCCACAATAGACTATTTCTCCTATAACCATTCCATCCATATCAACATGTTGTAAGAGAGCAGAGGTAATATGTTCAGTTTTATGGTGGTATGGATTCTATTTAAGGTCATTGGAGAGGTCTTTACCTAGTTTATCACCTTCCTTTTTGTTCACATGGCTAGCTAAACTAACCACAAATTTCTATATTTTTCATATTTAAGCTTTTATTTTTCTAATACCTAAGGGATAATATAACTTATACTAGCGCAAAAATCTATCAATACATAATTTTTTTGGTTATAAATGGTGCCTTCAAGTTCCACCATCATGGACTGATGTTTCGCTAGACGTCATTCCAACGTTGTGTTAATGCATGGGATACTCCACGCTATGCCATTAATTGTAGAATCATCATGTAAATATTGTAAATTTTGCACAATTTTATTAGCATAAGGATAATTTCTCAACAAATGGGGTTCTTCGCAACCCCAACACCTTAACAGTTATCTGTCCTTACCATTTCCTCCTTTATTAGTTTCTCCCTATTTAGTCCCATATTGGGACTAATTTTGCATCTTATATCTCTAATTTCCATTTATGTTCTAGTTGTGATCCTAATTACTCCTTAAAAACTACTTAGATGGTCCATATTTTCCACTCTTTGTTCCCTCAATAATCTTTCATTTTTTCTTACTCAACCGAAAAAAATTTCTTTAACTCCTATGTCTAGATTGCTAATAACAAATTTGAAATTTTCTATTAATTCATCTGTGGTTTTTGTTTTATCATATTCAATTCCTTCCTTGAAAGACAGTGGAATAAAATTCAGAAAACGTTTTACTTTGATTTTTTCTTCCTTAAGATAGGGTTCATAATGTAATAAATGGATAAAATTTGTTACCAATTCATGCATTGCCATTTGTCCCAATTATAATTCATGAAACTCCTTTTCTCTATCATCAAAATAACGCTCATTTTGGTACTTTCCTTTAAACAACCTTTGAAATTATTCCCAATATATAACTTATTTTCCTTATAGATTATGGAAAATCCTCATTTTCCCACCATAATGAGGCCCTCCATTGTGTTTGGTATGTATCTATCTTGGCCTTTAACTTCGTGGAGTAATCATACACTTGGAAATATTTATTAATATTTAGCAACCAAGCTTTCATCACTTCTTCTCTTTCCCCATCAAAAGTTGGGGGTCTGATTTTTCAAAATTCCTTGTGAAGCTCTACTTATGTCCTCTTCCTTGTCTTTTCTTGATTTTTGAAGGATATATGCTCCTATTTCTCAGAAGTTTTCCCCTCTTTGTTGTATTATACATCCTCCACAATATTATGTCTCGACGTTTCCCCTCAAATTTCTTCATCCTTTATTATTCTAATGGTTTCGTGTTTTGATTTATGAGTTAAGTGTTTGATCAAGTGTTCTTGTTTTGCTCTAGATTTCAGAAATTTCTCATGACATGCATGCATATTTATTAATTTAATCTACAAGTTCCTCATCATATCCAACAATTGCCTAGTAGGAATTTTTTCTTGCTGTCGTAAGTGTACATATATTTCATCCTCTACATGCTTGTTGTCGTAAGGCCATAGTTTTTGTAGCCTCAGCTCTGATACCACATGTTACACCCCCCTCTAACATGATTATTATCACAATAAAAAATAAAATAAAATCTAGTAAAACATATGTTTTTTTGTTTCTTAAAAGTCATGTCTTCCTATCACTTTCCTGTATAATCATTTCTAACCACATTCATAGTTGTTAACTCGTTTGTAGAAGAAGAATACCTATACCATATTAAATTTTAGCAATTTCTGTTTAACAATAAATTACTAAAACACTTGTTTATTACTACTACATTCACATTCTTCTATACAAGACCCATCATTTATTATTATTTAGACCAAGACTAGGTATGGTTAATACATTGTTTAATATACCTTCATATATTTATAAGCTTTCAAATATTTTAATAAATCTATGTTATGAAAGTCAACCAACGTTATATGCTATTTTGGAAGGGTTTATATATAAATTATCAAAATACCTACAAAGTAATTTGAGTGCTACGGAAATTGTGGCATTTATTTTTCACTTATGATGGCACCACCCCTTACAGTCCTAACCATACTTAATTTTTTTAATATGCATTTCATCAATCAAATGCAACATTTATTTAAAATTGTACGTGTTGACTATGGTTTTAATGATAACCACATCCACGCTATATTATTGTAACGATAGGAATATTGTTGCATTTTTTAAATATAATAATAATATGTTATTTGATTGATCATCCATCATGCTAGTTGACCTGGAAATGCTTGTAGATGCATTTGAAAATGGTATTACCAGTTTTCCTCCCACATGGAAATTGTGTGATAATTATTATAATTAACAATATTGATTCAATCGTATTATCAAAGGATGAGGATTTATCTAATGGTGGCTAGGATAACCACCTTCCCCCCATATCGCTCGTGGCTCCCATTCTCTCCAAACCTTCTCGGAGAAAGAATCCTCTAGAAAGTGTTGGAATTAATGGAGAAATACATAGTTAGGTTGTTGTTATCATAAAGATAAGATTGAGATTCTAATCATAGATCTCATATCCTGATATCAAGGGAGTGGTTGAAACCATCCCATTAGTGTGAAAGCCTATATAATTTAGCCTCATCTGATTAAATAATTAGAGTGTGTGTATGTGTGTATACACTCTCCAGGTTCTCACCTGGAGAGCTATTTGATCAATAGCTAATTTTATCATGGTATCAAAGAACAGGATCAGAGGCCTGTATGTATTGTGTTGTGAGGAGATTCTTAAAGCTGCGCGGTGCTTTGTTGAGCGTTGCGGCCGTGAAAGAAGCATGGCTTGGCATGGAGAAGAGAAACCCCTATGGTTATTTTGGAAGACAAATGGTTCTGATGAGCACTGATCAGAGATAAAAATGAGGATTGAGCCCGTGGATGCTAGAGAAAGTTGTGTGGATCTCGCATGAGATCTGCCGCCTGCGTAAGCCTGTGGTAGAGGAGGCCGTGGCTGTGGAGCACAACAAGGTTGGCTGTTGGATTACGCGCAGCCCACGAGGAAGTGAATCCCATGGTGGCAGCAGCAAAGGCGAATTCGTTTTAAGCCTAGTGAGATCTGCTGACATTGAGATCTGGTTGCTGCTTGCTTTATCGATGGATCTGCATGATTGATGGATACATCAAAAGCTGCTCACTTTATGAATATAAGGGTGGTTGAGTACCTGGATCTGTTGTCGCAGCTTCGTATGATTTGGCAATTAGCTCTGCTAATATTATCAACTTTAGCCTTCCTCTGCCTATTTGGAAAACAAAAAAATTCCTGAAGTGTGACATTAGGGTTTACACGAAGATATTTCTCAAATTTTCGAGCATATTCTGGCCCACAGGGAGGGGTACATAATTGAATCTCAGAAATCCTCTGAACTGAAGGCAGCGGAATGAAGATTCGAGGCTTTGAGAAAAAGGACACTGAAATACCGGATTTAACAGGCCAAATGATCCCCATTCCATTTTATTTATAAGGATCTTTCACAAGCCTTGCTAGTTATACTTGTCAAGAAAATATTGGTAGTAAACTGGGGCTTGCCAATTTGGACCAATAAAATAGTGGGAGGCTGCTACCCTCGTGTTTACATAGAGTATACACGAACTCACACATGTATAGCGTCATCTGACACACTTCGGCATGAGAAGTGAGCTCTCAGATTAAAAATGCATCCCATCCAACAGCCAAAGAGAAAGCCATCTCAACTGTCACATAGAATTTATGCTGATTTGGCATGTGGCGGTGATGTATATGAAAACTACATTACATTTCTCTTTAAAGTGCTCTTTTGGCATTTGGTGGTGGTGTGTGTATAGTGTTTAAATATTTTGATGATGTTTAGATATAAAAATGTTCACCTGTTTTTAATTCTCGCGAACGGCGATCAAATTCTCGGGACTCCCGATCAACGGATGACCGGGTCGCTTATGGTTTAAATTAGTAGCTGCGTCACTTATGGTGGCTGTCATGGAGCGTTGAGAGGGTGAATTGAATCTCGTGTATGCAAACTGGGAGATCCAGAGCATATCTGTTCCCTGCGTAAGGTTGTTTGAGGCTCGGCAGTGGAAGTAGTAGCAGAGTGGGGGAGATTTGAGTGCCTGAGGTGAATAATTAATTACTACGTTTTTTTTTTCTTTCAGAAATATGTATCATTAGAGATCACATGCATCAGAATTGGATGGAAATATCATTTCTAGTTTGTTGAGAGGTCATTTGCTGCTCTTTACAAGAGCTAAGGGCATTAAGCCTTGCGTGGCATAGAAGCCATAGTCTACAAGGTTCTACGGTTGAAGAGTTGCCAAAGGGAGGATTCCTGCCTGCGTGGAAACGGGGTTGTTGGAGCTCGTAAGAGGACAGAAAGGAGTCGAAATCTCGAAGCAAGACAGAACGAGAAAAGCTGGACCTTTTTTAACAACATGTCTATTTTTTTAGATATTTTTTCTGATGATGATGATGATGATATTCTCATGTTGGCATTTGGAGGCTTTAGCATGAGTAGTATTTTTAAGTCTGAATTTTTTTCAAAAAAAAAATGTGGTTCTGTTGATGACCAAGAGAAAAAAGAGGCACAATCCATTGTGCAAGATCCTGATATTGAAGAGTCACAAGTTGATCTTCAGGAAGGATGTAAATATGAACAAAGTGTTGAAGATCAATTCCACAAGCCACATGAAGCTGATGGCGAAGACGTGGCAGAAGAAGACAGTGCTGGAGATAATTTAAAATGTGATAATCTCATCAATATTTATGTGTGTACAGATGACAACATTGCTTAAATTTACACGCGTGACACCAGAAATGGTGAGAGGAAACAATTTCCTATTAAGCCTGTCATAATTTTCAAAAGGGCGAGGATAAGCATTCAAGCTTTCCATCACTAGGGAAGAAATGAGGCGAAGATATATCACTATCTCATGAAAAATAAAGTGAAGATGAAGCCTCATCCACGAATGAACAAATATGGTCTCACAAGCATAAAGACCAAGATGAAAACTCTCTTACCAAGTTTTTATGTTTTTTTTTACCATTGTAAGCCTAGCTGAGACTAGACCAGCAGCCGTATGTTATTGTATGTTATTGTTTCGTACCCTTTCTCCATTAAGGGGGAGTGTTGTAACTAATAGATAAATCCATAGTTAGGTTGTCGTTATCATAAAGATAGGACTGAGACTCTAATCATAGATCTCATATCCTAATATCAAGGGAGTGGTTGAAACCATCTTGTTAGTGTGAAAGCCTATATAATTTAGGCTCATCCGATTCAATAATTAGAGTGTGTGTATGTGTGTATACACTCTCGAGGTTCTCACCTAGAGAGTTATTTGATCAATAGCTAATTTTATCAGAAAGGTTTTTCCCAAGTTATTCTGCAAACCCTAAGGGTTTATCCTTCGAAAATTATGGAGGTTCCTTTCATTCTAACCAGAGATTTGCTAAACCCTTCTACCAGGATTTCCTAATGTTACTAGGTTGATCGATGCCTTTTTTTTAGTGGTAATTCTTGAAGACCCCCGTCAAGTTATTTGTTAAATTTATCTGGTTATTATACATGACCTGCTCTTCCTTTCTATCTTGTCAAATAATTCTAAATATTTTTGTTGTATGTGTAATGACATGTTAGTGTCTTCATTCACATAAGGGTTGCACATTAGGCACTGAACAAAACAATATGTGCCTTCAAGGTTTCACTTCGTCATTCCATACTAAAACTGCGTGCTGGCATGGTAAGTGGGTTTTTCAACCTTAAGTTGTTTTGAAGGAATATATCCCCAAGCGAGTTGCAATTCTTCTTTAGGGTTCATTTTTTTTACAAATAAAGTTTTTCTCACCAATTTTTGTCATGCATGAATTTATAGGTGGAAATGGAAGTCGCACCTCAAAAACTCTTACAAGTATAGTATAAATAAATATCTTATACTAATTTCCGCTAACCTTGTTATTTTTGCCTACTTGGCGGTATGGGAGTTTTTCTGCGGAGGGCCTTTTTTTAAAAGAATGATTTTTCAACACTATTTTTACCTTTGTTTGTTACAAGGGAGTTTGACTTTACTTTATGGGTCCTTATATGTATTCTTCTTCAACCTTGTACCAGGTTGTGAAACCTTACTAGGTCGGAGTTGGGTCATAGACTCGTGGAAATTCATTTAGACTTGAAGCTTTTAAAATTGTTATTGAGTTGTGTTTTCAAACATATGCCATCGACCTTTGGTGTTATATCTCATGCATAGGAGTTTGTAGAATCCTAAGTGTACGTTCACTCTCATTTTTGTATTTGATTGGAACAATATATTAAGGGTTTGAATATATATATATCAATTTATTTTCAAGGAGAACAGTTATGACGTGTGTATTGTAAGGGATTTCAATTTTTTTTTATATACTTTTGCAATTTCCTATTTTCCAGTTCAGTTGTTTCTATTGTCAAAGGTATCAAATGTGAAATATGAGGATTATATTTTATATGTAACCCTAGACATGATTCATTGTAAAATCTAATCTTTTATTTGTTATATGAATCCATTTATTCTTAAAAATGCATGTTGTGATTCCAAAAAAGGACTTCTTGTTGATCTTTTCAATGTTTTCATTTAAAGAACAATCAACTCTTTTTTTTGTGTCAGTATATTTTTTGGATATCTACATTGTTTGTAGTTAGACTTCTTAAAATTTTTTGGACATACAAGATATAACATAGAGATTTTTTTATAGGTTACTTTATCTATTTTTGTATGTATTTGTATTGAAGCCTGATTTTTTTAATGTTGGTTAGTTTATGTGATTTATTTTTGTTTGTAAGAGTATATTTTAGACCTAAGAGTCTCAGGCGATTTCTGTAATGGATAACCCATTTCATACTCTAGGGTTCCTTCCCACAATTTACCTTCTAACGAGTTCTACAACCCTCTTAGTTTCTTGTAACAAACTATTATTGTACATACTCTATGCAATTATATATGTAAGAGATTTTGTTAATCATTCATTGTAACCTTATTTAGTATTAATTACCACAAATAAATGTACAATCATTATAATAATTCTTTTTTCTTCAAGTATTACCTTTCTTCTTCACATGGTTCTTAACTTTCCTGCAAACACACAGTTAGTATTTTCTCTTTCCTTCAAAAATATTATTTTTTTGCCACATAGAATTCCTCAAAATTTTTAACATTTCTATAAATAAACAGTTAGTCCTCCCTTATTATTTCATACATAATATTTATTTCTTGCAAATAATGCTCACATAGTTCTTAACTTTTCTACAAGCACAAAGTGAGTCTTTTTTCTGCAAAATACAAGTTACTCACACAACAACTTACATTCACAAAATAAAGTCATTTATAGCTTTTCCTACATTCAAGTAATTAAGCTACACTTATTTTAGTCCTTTTTGGAACAAGTTAAAGGCCTTCACATTCCACCCAACCTTGAACTCGTATTCATAGGTTCCCCGCTAGCTATCCTTTGTCCGTCATGAAATGAAAACTGTAATTTTGTAAGAGATGACAATTTTCCTGTACCTCCTAAACCCTTAGCACCATCTTTCTTAATTATCTAGGATCTAATAGCATTTTTCTCTCACTCATAGTTCTAAGAACTATTTTTATCTCCCATTTTCTTTTCACAAAACTTACACTCAATGGAATTTATCTCAAGCCATAGAAAAAAAAAACATAGGTTGTGGTCTATAATATGTCTTTCTTCTCTTTTTCTTGGAGAAGAAACCCACAAAAGCATGTTTTCCTTCTTTCTAGTTATTCCTCAGTAGGCATAACAAACTCTAGCTATTTTTTCTTGATAATTAGTAGTTAATCCCTTGTGTTAGCCTTTTACTTTCTCTTGATAGGATTAACATATTAAAAATAATTCTTAATATCTTTATTGTAAAAAAATATTAACATTATAATATTTATCACATGTCTTTAATTTTTTCATTACACAATAATTAATAAGAATAAAATCAAGTCATATAGTCCTTTTCCTAGGGCTATTATAGGTATAGGATCTGGGAGAACTGAGGATAGTAGCAACCTAGCAAGAAAAACAAAGTGGGAGACTAAAACATAATTTTTGGGACCTTGGAGGATTCAAAATACTGAAGACTATTGACTTGCAAGAAAAAAGACCAAAATGAAAACCTTTTTCATGTTTTTTATTGTAAGCCTAGCTGAGACTAAGGCGAGAAGGCGTGTGTTATTCTTTTAATACCCTTTCTCGATTAAGGGGAAGTGTTAAAAGATAATGGAGAAAGCTAGCTGTTTGGATAGGATTGAGACTCTAATATTAGGTCTCAGATCCTAATATCTTAGTGTAAAAGCCTGTATGTTTGAGGATCTTCTAAAAAGTCAGTTATTTGTGTGGAGTGCTTGTGCACTCTCCAATTATCTCAGGTGGAGAGACATTTAATTAATAAATTAATAGAAAATCAATTTTTAACCAAATATATTTTTTCCAATGTAAATATTTCTGAAAGTTTAATAGGAATGGAGGTCGAAGATAAATTCTTGAGGGGATTAATATAGAAAATGTAGCTCAAAAAAGGAGCATGAGAATTTTGTAATGGGCATAGAGGACTGTAACATTCCTCTATAAATAATTCCTCTTGAGGCTAATTCTATGTGTTTAATTCCTTTGTCTGAACATATGGATTGATGCCCTGTGCAAATGGGAAAGTGTTTGTGGTTTTGATTTAATGTATGGTATGTGAGGATATAATGTGTCCATTGTTTGGTATAACATGCCTCAGGAACAGGAGTTTGGATATTAAACGTATGATCCGAAATCACTATTAACTACGATTTATTGAGTGCTAATAAGTATGTTTGGTGATGGTGCAGCTAGAATTTACAATTTGTGTTGCTTGTGTGAGATGATCGAGCGCCTTTGGGAAAGAGTCTGAGAGAAGAGGCTATCAAAGGGAGATGATAGTACTCTGCATCTCAGATGAGGCTGCTTGGGAGACTCTATGTCGAAAGATTCGGAAGGAGTAGCTATATGTATCAAAGGCAAGTCGAGAGAAGGTTTTGTTTGTATGGTATTGAGTAACAGATTATTGTAAGGGTTTTCATAATGAGGGATTGGACACCACTGTGAGTTCTCTATGTGAATGATAAATCCCATTAAAGGGATGGGAAGCCCTGCATGAAAGAGTTGAAGACAAGAGGTCAATGTCTGGATCAAGGGTTGTGTTGGCACCGTAGAATGGAAGCCTTCGATCTAAGTGACATATTTCATTCATAGAAAACATCTATGGTACTGTCTGAGTACTGATCCTTCGAGTAGTAGGTGAATTCAATGCACTAATTTTATTTTCCATTGGGGAAAATGAAAGCTGAAATAATTTCATCCTTGCCAACAGATGAGATCTACACTATCAATCCTTTGAAATCTTGATTGTTGATTTGGTGGCCCACACTAACATAAAGCATACTCACTCCTCAATTTTGGGCCAAGGTCCATGAGGATTAAGCCTAGCTAAGCACACTATGTACTGGGGTTCGAGCATGGGCACACGACATTTGAAGGTTGCACTTATATCGGGTTGGCCTAAAGACTTAGTATCGTTGTGGCATATAGAGGAATTTGGGTTCAAGAGAAAAATCCCAGGAAATTGCACACAGACTAAAGTTAGGGATCTATTTTTATAGCGACTAATGGACGTGTTTTTTAAATTGAAAAATTAGAAGTCGATAAAGGTGCGATAAGTGCAGACGAGTTAGAAATTAATGTACACGCACTGATGCAGTTTAAGGGAGTCGAGAGGTTGTATATTCCAAAATAGGCATAATCCATTGGGTTGTATAAAAAATTTCAAGTGCTGACCTCACCAAATTCAAAGCATTATGTATGCTAAGTCAAGAGTAACTAGAGAAACCAAAGGGTTGGAGTATTTAGCTTTCTAGTGTGAGGGAGATATATAATTTTTGTACTTTAAAAAAATCAATAGAGAATTTGATCATATAATTTCTTTTATTTCAATATTAAATTCAGATATAAAATTAAAAATATATAAAATAATAAAACAAATGTATTTCAATATTCAAAGAGAAGAGATAATTGAAAGTAAAAATATTGGATTAAAAAAAATAAAAATAAAATAGAGATATCTAATTCATTAATTTTTTAATATAAAAATAATTTACAAAATTTCAAAATATTAATAATAATAATAAACTCAATGTCCATAGTAATGAAATATAATTAAGGTTATATAAAAGTGTATTTAAAAATATATTAACAACAAAAACAACATTTTAATCTATAGAATATGTAGAATAAATAAATATTTCATTATTCATGTCTAAAAAAATGTTTCAATGTCAATTATGTATATGTTATAGCTATCAATGAGATTTCCAATGCATGTGAACCATATATCTATTAAGATTAGAGATAGATCAAAATCTTTTTCAGTGGTTTTTTATTTTTAAAATTTAGTAATTTAAGAGACATTTTTATCTCAAAAAATTTGATCACATCTTATTACCCATTAGAATCATTAAATAAATTGAACAAACAAAGAAGTCATGGTTAAGATATTTCAAGTAATCATAATATTCTAAATTGTTTTCTTCTTTCAAGTATATTTTTTGTCAAAAAGTTTCAATGTGTAATGAATATTTGTTGAAATTGCAAATTTAAACTACGTAATTTGTAAAATCTAAAGAAACAAAAAGATATATATCCATGTTAACCATTATATATATATATATATATATATATATATATATCTATATATGAACAATGGTAGTTTATGTTTGAGAAGAGATGTAAAGGCTATGCACCTTTTGACCTGTATTACAATAGGACTTTGTGGCTTTTTTTACCATGAACCAACATTGACAAACCCTAAACATTGAAACCCTAACCCTAATAGATGAAGCTTAAAAGTCTTATTGGCGTGATGGGGTAAGTTGGAAAGTCAATTTCTTAGGGTTGTGACTTTGACATGTAAAAATATGTTGTAAGCCAAATAAAATAAGTCAGTGGCTACAAATATCCAGCTAAATATATCTTTTAAATGTAATTTTTTTTATATTTAAATATAATTTTTTTTTTCAAAATTTTTACACCCAAAAAATTCACATTAATAAATAATTAGAAATCATGAGAGCAGAGATAGACACAAAAAATTAGTTTATACATATTACAATAAAAGAGATACATCAAATATATATAGTTGGAGTGAGATCCAATTTATTCCATTCTTGGAGAGAGAGGTTGAGAGAATCTCTCAACATCCTCCAACAAACCAAAGTAATCCCTAATCCTTAGCATGCATCATAAATGAGGCATTATCTGAAACACCCCTCCTTAATGCCTACATTACACAAAATTTACAATACTGAAATCACAATTACAACACTTTGAATTTTCATCTCTTTGTCTGATTTGGTCTTCATCAGCAAATCTACCCACTCTGCAGTTTTTTGGATTCTGCTCTTTCTTTCTCCACATCTTCGAGCTTACCTTCCAACTCATTTAAAGTACACCCGCTTCTGACCAACAATGCTGAATTTGTAAGATTAAAAAATCTTGACACCCCGGAAGAAGAGTCTCGACACTGAACTA
This sequence comes from Pinus albicaulis, assembly GCA_034641835.2. NCBI lineage: Eukaryota > Viridiplantae > Streptophyta > Pinopsida > Pinales > Pinaceae > Pinus > Pinus albicaulis. Next base: position 1,862,437,770 of record CM076578.1, on the reverse strand, counting down.
CTCTATGGAAATATTTCCATCTGTGAAATAACCTGGAAGAATAAATTTCAACAGTTAATAGGAAAATATTCTAAGTACAGAATATGATTAGCGATCAATCCTACAAAGTGACCTTTACACACTTACAAACTCACAAAAAATAACTTGTAATTGTCGATATTGGAGCACCAAAGTACAACAAGAGTCTAAAACATAAAATAGATTCACACAATTAAATTAGCGATAAAGTTGAGAACCGCTATTTTAAATTATGTAAATTTATTCAGTAATTAGTTCTTTATTATAAATTTTTACAAACAAACATGTAAACTCCACAAAATATTCAACTCCGCACAACAAACCTCCCTTTCATGCAGTGATGGCATCGACTCTCTTCACCACAGGACTGATCAGTACAGAGCTCTTTTCACAGCGATGCCTTCTGCGTAGCTATCTGGTCACGTGATTTAATCTGACAGCACCTCCTTTTCTCACGATTTGATTCTCCAGTGATTACACGAGTCTAACATAGGCAGCGATACCATTAATAGCAGGTCGTTTTCGTGTAGTGTCTCTTACGGAGACGCCCAAGGAGGCACCGATGCAGAGGGCATTGAACCTGGAGAGCAGGAACCCCTGCGCGATTAGATCATGAAAAAAAACACTGAATTTAATTATACCTTCTCTTTCCACTCACGGGTGTTGTTTCAGAAGCCAGAAGAACGAGGTGAGTGCGGGCCCCATTGTGTCGCAGCTGTCCATGATAATGTTCACGCAGATATCTCGCAATTCCTCGTCGGAATAAATGCAAACGTGATTCTCTTTTTCCAACTTGAGAAACAGAGGCAAAACGCCGGTTGGCCCATACAGTTTCCCGTGAGAATTGTCTCGGATCCGACATTCTTTCTTCAAAGCACTAATTTGTCGAGCATAGTCGTCTATAATTTTCCGGTCCATCGCCATCTGCCGCTCCGTTACTTACCACTCCGAGTCTTGGCACTGCTCATCCACTTGAACGCTGCCTATCTGGTTTACGCTATGGCTCTATGGTATTGCTAACACGCAATCATGTCTTCCTGGTATTGATGATCGATGATTTAATTTGCAGAAGATTCAATTTTTGGAATTCGTTAAACAATTAACAACACCGCTCTTTGTTTGAGAGAGCTGGTCTCTCAACCATCACAGCAACCACAATGTATTTACTATCCTACAGAAAACATTCCCGCAGAAATAGAAAAAAAAAACTTCACACAACAAACATTCCAACAGATACTTTATTTGCAAAAAATCAGCAACACAACTCTCACATCTTCCTGGGTACTCTCATGAGAGATTAAGCTCACCCAAGCTCTAATACCAAATTAGAAATCATGAGAGGAGATATACACACAAAATTAGTTTCTATATATTACAATAAACAGAGATACATCAAATATATATAGTTGGAGTGAGATCCAATTTATTCCATTCTTGAAGAGACAGGTTGAAAGAATCTCTCAACGTCCTCCAACAAACCAAACCAATCCCTAATCCTTAGTATGCATCATAAATGAGACATTATCTCAAACATAAATTTGATCTTTCTACACACTTCCATATCTACAATTAAAATCAAAGTACAACAATACACTATTTAAATACTAATTTTACATATATTGAAGAACATTTTCATAAATACTCATTGTTATTTATTAAAAAAAAAAAAAAATCCTCTCATTTTGATGTACATCGAATAATCATTTTATAATCGTCCCAGTCATGACAGCAAAGAGTGAATAATCTCATAGAAGGAAGGATTTTCATATCTTTACATAAGCCGCAATTTTGCCATCTATAACTCATTCTGCATGACCCTTTCATAATCCGAGCACTCATCTGGAAAAACTGAATATCAAAACAAAATCAAGCAGACTTGTGTTTCAAGTTTTATTATTACCTTTTCGCTATTCGGCATGTCCATTAAAAAAATTATTTTACTATATTCTACAGCAATAGTTTCACTTACCGTATCCTTTATTATAACTTGTTCTATTCTACATGTCACTTAACAACAGTTTTACCTGTATTAAATAGTGAATATCACAACAAAATTCAAGAGATGTTTATTTCAAGTTTTATTGTTACCTTTTTTCTATTCGGCATATCAATTAAATATTTTATTTTATTATATTCTACAACAATAGTTTGACTTCCCGTATCCTTTTATTAGAACATTTTATATTCCACATTTCTCTTAACAACAGTTTTACCTGTATTATATGTTTTAATTTTCAAAGAATGAAATAGAAAATCTGTTCTTAACATAAAGAGAACTTTGTGCAAAGTTTTCCTATCCCATTTGATTTTATTCGATACAGATTTCGATAACAGGTTTTCATTAAAAAATAAAAATAAAAATTGAAATAACTTATCTAAAAAACAATTATAATACAAAGTTATTCTTTATGATGGAGTTTTTATTAAAAAATTGAAACAACTTACGTTTAAGATAAACATAATTATAATACAAAGTTATTCGATTCCATTTGATTTTATTCCATAGGCTTAAATAAATCACAGGTAGACAAATCATAAGTATTTAGCTACAAAATATTTAATGTTTTGTTTATTGGAGTTTTCATGACAGAATTGGAAATTTTATAATTTCGGTTTCATTCATATTTATATTATTTTTTTAAGTAATAATGGTTTTTCTTGTAAATTTTGACAATTTAATTATGATAGGTTTTCTTTTGGTTGAAAGATCTATTTTACAATACATATCCTGATGGATATGTGTAATTATTTATCTAACTAATCTTTAGTTAAAATGAATTTTTCTTAAAACAAAAACATAAAATATTTTTAAAAAAATAATGTAAGCTAAAAAATACACATATTTGGTTAGTTTTAATTAAAATAATTATAAAATATCAATAATATTTTCGAATGGTTGTTTCTATTACAACCCAACATAAATGAGATATTATAAAATATTTATCTTTCACTCTCACGTGTAAATAAAAAATTTGAATGGAAATATAAAATAACATTATTTTAGATCATTAAAAAAAAATAAGTTAAAAAAATCTTATATTTATTAACTTAGAGATGTTAAAGTAAAAAGGAATAAAAAATATTGAATTGTCTAACGACTAAAGTAATTGGATTATAAGTGAACAACCTAGAGAGGCATGAGGGTGACACATGTACCTATGATTTATTACATGCTAGGAATTTTCTAAATCAAAATGCAAATAACATTAGCTGGAAAAGATTTGGCATCTATGGTGTTGTCTGAGCCAATGATATATATTTATATATAGCAAAAATATATGCACCAAAGGAGAGACATTGATGGTCTACTAAGATATGGGATAGAAACCAACATTAAAAATTAATTTGTTCATTTCTAGAACACTTTAAGACACTATACTCACATGAGATAATTTAAAAATAAGGAGTTTTTCTAGTATGTGCACATTGTGTGAATATGACGATGAATCTACCATGCATTTATTTAGGCAATGTAATTTTTTGAAGTGACTTTTGGGTGAGGTGAATGAGATATTGAGAATCCATTCAAATTGGAATTAGATCTCAATTAATGATTTTCTACTAGAATGGGTATAAATGAATAGCAAGCATAAGGAAGTTTCTTTTCTTATATTACAATGTTTTTGGAAGATAAGTAATGCCAAATTATTTGAAAGAAAACTTTCATTCCCTTTATGTTGCATATTTATGGTTGGATATTATTTGAAAATATGGATACACAATCACAAAGTTAACTAGTTCCAATGACATGCAAGGATTTATGGAGTAGTTTTTTTGATGGGGTTTATGAATCTCACCAGGGAGTGGAAGGTTCTATGTTGTCTTCTAAACTCTCATAGATACAAACCTTTTTGGAACAACCATAGAGGTACAAAGTTGAAATATATTTCATATCCTAAGACTTTGGAGATTCTACAGTTACTCTCGGCTCCGTAAATGGTGATGCTAGGTTCGGTACACCAATCCTTACAAAAATTGAAAATATCGACAAAGATATCATCCCCTTCACTCACATCACTTTCTTTTCCAACATGTATTTAGAGATATAAGTAATGCCAAAGGATCGTACCACGAAGAATATATGGAGAAGACACTACTAGATAGGGGGGACATGCCTCTCCTCTAGTTGTGTAGGCTTGATAATATGGCTACTTTTTAGATCATATCAAGTCCACAAGCACCTTATATCTGTGCTAACATTTTATTTTGAATTGGGTGGTTAGATTAGTAAAAAAATATGTAGCCATATATTTATTTAGGTTGTGTATGTGGTGAGAAAAGACTATGCTATATAGTCAATTGAGATTGGAAAAATATAAATATGTTTATCATATGTTGAGGAACATTTAGTATGATGTAAACATTTTTCTATTATGAAATATGTCACATTTTTTCTTACTCTACAAAATTTGAAAGTTAAAAAAATCAGTTACTTTATAATAAAAGTAAGAAGAAGAAGATATGTAATTGGAACAATTCTTAATGTAAAATTAATAAGCTATATAAAAAACATGCACACACATATAATTAAAGAAAAAAATTATACATATATATTATATAAAGATTTGAAAAAATGCATTCTTATATTTAAAACATTTCAAGTTGTGTTATTATTTTACATTTTCACCTATTTTCATGTATATATATATATATATTTTTGTCAATTTTGTCTAAAAAGAAATTTTCAAAAAGCTGAATCTATTCATATATTCAAAAATGAAATTTAAACAATGAAAAATTACACATAATGAAAGAGAACCAACATAATCCATCTTAACATTGTACCAATTGTATCCATCAAATACCAAAAAAGAAGTGCAAATCTTTTTAAAAAAATTTATGCATCTAATACCAAAAAAAATGTGCAAATCCTTTTTAAGTTTTAAAGATTTTATCCTTCTCCATATTTATTTAATATATCAGTGATTGAAATAAAACTATACTAATTATTAAAAATAAAAATAATATTTTTTCTAGTAATTCTTACACAATTATATAAATGGCTCCACTTTAAATATCTTTTGATTCCATGGGTTCCTATAAAAATGGTTGGAATTCACGTAGTGACACTGTATAACAAACGCTGGTAATTGTTAAAAAGGGAAGAAAAATTCTTATCGCAATATTAAAAAAACCTATATCTATTGGAACAGCTTTGAATTTTTCTTACGTAAGTTTGATCTTATATTGAACGATCCATACACACTGATTCCTTGGAAAATTTTACGGTGCTGATACCCACCAAAGCCTTTCAGTCGGCTCTCCCTCGTAGCAAATTATTCGATTCCAAAGGCAAGGACGATATTTTTCTCTCATAGCATGATCGAGATACGTGTCTAACATGTATATGTCACTCGCTCCCTCATTGAGTCTTTCTTCCGTGCCTATTTGAGTCGGTACTGTTTCCTACACGTTATAAACTTGTAGCAACAACCTCGTCTGCGGAGTACTTTGATGGAACTGCACAGTGAAATATTTGAAAGAGGTACAAAGATATAAATATATTTCGTATCCCAAGGTTTTTAGAGATTCCAAGGTTACCATTAACTCTGTAAATGGTGATGCTAGCTTAGATACATCAATCCTTATAAGATTGAAAATATCTATTAAAGATATCATCCTTTCATTCACATCACTTTCTTTCCAACATGTATTTAGAGATATGATGACAAAGGCTAAATTCTACCATGAAGAATATATGGAGAAGACACTACTAGATGGGGGCATGCCTCTCTTCTAGTTGTATAGGCTTGATAATATGGCTAGTTTTTAGAGGATATCAAGTCCACAAGTACCTTATATTTGTGCTAACATTTTATTTTGATTTGGGTGGTTAGATTAGTAAAAAATATGTAGCCATATATTTATTTAGGTTGTGTATGTGTTGAGAAAAGACTATGCTCTATAGTCAAATCTGGATTGGAAAATATAAATATGTTTATCATATGTTGAGGAACATTTAGTATGATGTAAACATTTTTCTGTTATGAAATATGTCACATTTTTTCTTACTCTACAAAATTTGAAAGTAAAAAAAATCAGTTACTTTCTAATAAAAGTAAGAAGAAGAAGATATGTAATTGGTACAATTCTTAAAGTAAAATTAATATGCTATATAAAAAACATGCACACACATATATAATTAAAGAAAAAAATTATGTATATATTATATAAAGATTTGAAAAAATGCATTCTTATCCTTAAAACATTTCAGACGGTGTTGTTATTTTACATTTTCACTTATTTTTAAGTATATTTTCTTGTCAATTTTGTCTAAAGGAAAATTTTGAAGAGAAATTTTCATAAAGCTGAATCTATTTATGTATTCAAAAATGCAACTTAAGCAGTGAAAAATTACACATAATAAGAAATAACCAATATAATCCATCTTAACACTATATCAATTGTATCCATCAAATACCAAAAAAGAAATGCAATCTTTTTAAAGTTTGTGTCCATCAAATACCAAGAAAGAAGTGCAAATTTTTTTGAAGTTTTAAATTTTAAAAGAAGTTAATTTTTATCCTTCTCCATATTTAATAGATCAGTGATTGAAATAGAACTATACTAATTATTAAAAATAAAAATAATATCTTTTCTAGTACTTCTTACACAATTATATAAATGTCTTAAATGGCTCCACTTTAAATCTATTTTGATTATAATAATGGTTGGAATTCACGTAGTGACACTCTACAACAAACGCTGGTAATTGATCTATATCGGAAAAAGGAAAAAAAATTATCATCGCAACGTTAAAAAAACCTATATCTATTGGGATAGCTTTGAATTTTTCTTACATAAATTTGATCTTATATTGAACGATCCATACACAGTGATTCCTTGGAAAATTTTACGGTGCTGATACCCACCGAAGTCTTTCAGTGGGCTCTCCCTCGTAGCAAATTATTCGATCCCAAAGGCAAGAACGATATTTTTCTCTGACAGAATGATCGAGATACGCGTGTCTAACATGTATATGTCACTAGCTGCGTCATTGAGTCTTCTTCCGTGCCTATTTGAGTCGGTATTGTTTCCTACACGTTATAAACTTGTAGCAACAACCTATTTGTGGAGTACTTTGATGGAACTGCACAATGAAATATCCTACTCTTCTCTTTTATTTTGGTCCATTTTCCATGTGCGTTTTGATTTGCAATTTTACGATTTAAATTAACAAAGTTTACAATTATCTATCTTTAATAAATATGTCAATTTTGATATTTTGATTTTACGATTTAACTTTACATTTCTACATTTAATGTTTTTAATAAAATTCATAATTTTTATTAATGGAAACGTATGTTTTTACTGTTCATATCTTTCTCAATTGTTGAATTGTTACAGATACTCCGTGATTCCTGTACCACCCGGGAGATGGCGAAATAATATATATATCTCCAATCAGTCCAAGGAGACATTACGCTAGAAGGCAACTCTAATGACATAAGAGATGGAAATCAACGTCCACATGCTTGAACTGATTACATAATTGATTACCACTACTCTGTAACCACTACATTAATCATTGACTAATTGTTCGGCTATTGTTAAGAGTGTTTAAAACATTTATTGTTATTTTGTTGGAAACAAAATATTATGAACAGGAATTTAATTTTAGTGATTAAATGAAAGAAATAATTATGGAATTAGTTTCATAATGTAAAGACTGATGGTAAAAGTAAATTCAAGATCTGGAGTTGGTTGAATAGAAAATTAGTTCAAACAGTTACCTAAACCTATGGGAATAAAGGGTAATTTCACGGAGGTTTGGGAGTTCTGTTGGGGGAACTAAGGAAAAAGAAGAAAACGCTGGTTAGTAATTCATGATCTGGAGCTCACTAGAGGAACACTCCATATACCTATTTCTGCTAGAATTGGAGGTTGAACCGGATTGTCCCGAATTGTCTTCCAGAATTTTGTAAGCAACAAAAGCACAGATGTGGAGCGCGGGGGAGAGTTAGAATACATAATTTCCTCACTCGTGGAAAGGAGGCAAACATTTATGGGTAAGATAAAAGTATGTTGAGATTTCGCTGGCTAAAATCTCATAGATAATGCCAACAATAGTTGTTTGTTGCTAATTTGATGGCATCAAATCTTGAAAAGGAGATAATTAATCCTATTTTGTTGTGATAGGATTCAATTGAATTTATTACTCAGTTTCTTCTCTACATCTATAAATTGTAAGCTTGTAGAGGCACAAAATATGAGATATGAGAAAGAGGAAGTGCAGATGTGCAAATTTGTTTTTGTAATCTCCTGTTGAATAAAAGAAATGCCGATACCTCTATTTGATGGATGTAGCCCAGATTGGTTAGGTGAACCACATTAAATATTGTCTTCATTTTTACGTTGTGTGTGTGATTTATTTTAGTTTTCCGCTATGTTAATTCGTACAATTGGTATCAGAGCGTATTAGATCGAAGAAAATTGTATACGCTGCCTGGTGAGAAGCGTTGTGAGCTGGAGTAAATCTCTATCTCTATGTTTGTTGTCTGTGTGTGTGTGTGTGAATTATTTAAATCTGTTGTGCATACTTCTACAATTGATATGTGGAAATATTTTTTGCATAACACGATCTTGAGTATTTTCAATTTACAGTTTGTGGCTGTATAATTTGGTGAAATCATTGTTGTTTAAGAAGCTCGGAAATGGTATCCAATTATTAATAATTGCATGTTTTGAAAGGGGAATTTTATCAAATTGTTAATTTGATTCAAAGTTAAATTTAACTATGGCAAAAACTCAAAGTGCTTGGGTTGAAATCGAGAAGTTTAATGGGAAAAATAACTTCGAAATCTGGAAAGTCAAAATGCATGATTTACTCATACAACAAGGTGTGGCGAAGGCACTTTTGGGAAAATCCAAACAACCTTTTGCCATGACAGATGACGAATGGAGTGACATCGATGACAGAGCACTGAGCGGCATATGATTGTGTTTGGCGGATGATGTTTTATTTAACATCATGTCAGAGAAAACAGCGGTTGGTTTATGGACAAAGTTAGAAAAATTGTACATGAATAAATCCTTAACCAACAAGATTCTTCTGAAAAGACAATTGTACAGCTTGCGCATGAAGTAAGGTACAACAATAACCGATCATTTGAATACTTTTAATACTCTCTTGGTGCAGTTAGATAACATAGAAGTAAAATTTGATTCAGAAGATAAAGCTATAACTTTATTATGCTCTTTTCCCGAGTCATGGGATCATTTTGTTACTTCTATAAGTCTTAGTTCATCAGAAACCCTTGAATTTGATGATGTTGTTGGAGCTATGCTGTCTGAAGAATCCAGAAAAAGATCAAATTTAGAAACTTCTACATCAGAAGCAATGATGGTTAGAGGTCGATCTAAAGAAAAACACTTCAGTTAGAAAAACAACTCTCATTCAAAATCGAAAGAGAAGAAGAGTAAGCTAAAATGCTAGTTTTGCGGCAAATCAGGACATTTGAAGAAATACTGTTGAAAGAGACAGCAAACATCCAAAGGATACTCTTCAACAGAAAATAAAAAATCAAACACAACAGATACAGGTTCAGGTTCGACATTCGGTTCAGGTATAAGTGATGAAGTTTTATCATTTAATTTTTCAAATCATGATGAACATTGGATATTAGATTCTGGTGCATCCAATCACATTTGCATCCATAAATATTTGTTTAAATCTTATAAATCAATCAATGATGGATTAGTTTACATGGGTAATGATTTCTCATGTAATGTTGTGCGAATTGGGAGCATCCATATTAAAAATTTTGATGGGACAAATCTTAACTGATGTAAGACATGTACCTGAACTCAGAAAAAATCTTATTTCTCTTGGAGTGTTAGACACAAATGGATATAAAACTTTTATTCAAGGTGGAGTAATGAAAATTTACAAAGAAATCCTATTAGTAATGAAAGCAAAGAAGGTTGGAATCTTTTTCAATTAGAAGGAAGTACAGAGTCAGATCATGTTTCAACTATATCTGAAAACGAGAGTGATTCTATTCGACTATGGCATCAACGGTTGGGCCATATGAGTGAAAGATGTTTAAAAATATTATCTGATCGTATGTTACTTCCTAGTTTAAAATCTTCTAAGTTATATTTCTGCAAACATTGTATTTATGGGAAACAAAGCAAGCAGAAATTTAAAACTGGAAAACATACTAGTAAAGGAATCCTTGATTATATCCATTCTGATGTTTGGGGTCCATCTCCTACAACCTCATATGGAGGATCATCATATTTTGTATCTTTTATAGATGACTTCTCTAGAAAAGTATGGGTCTACATGTTAAAAAAAAAGTCTGATGTATTCACAGTTTTCAAGCAGTTTAGAGCATTAGCAGAAAACATCACTGGAAGAACCATTAAATGTTTGAGAACTGACAATGGTGGTGAGTTTCCTTCAAAGGAATTTGATAATTATTGCAATGAAGCTTGGATCGAAAGACATAGAACTACTACTTAAACTCCTCAGCAAAATGGAGTTGTTGAATGCATGAACATGACTCTCTTAGAAAGAGCAAGAAGTATGTTGAGTAACGCCAATTTGCAGAAGGAATTATGGACAGAAATAGTATCTATGACTTGTTATTTAATAAATCAATCACCATAAACTGAAATAGGATGCAAAATTCCCCGAGAGGTATGGAAGGGTCATCCTTGTGATTATTCTAAACTAAAAGTTTTTGGTTGTGATGTATATGCTCTAATTCTGAAACATCAACATTCTAAATTAGATCCTAAATCAAAAAGATATATCTTTGTTGGATATGGTGATGGGATTAAGGGATACAGGTTGTGAGATCCTACAACTCACAAGATCATTATTAATAGAGATATTAAATTCAATCAATCTTCACTTGATAATCCAGATGAAGATATTAAATTGAAACAGGAACATGTACCTATATTTCGACATATTCAGTTTGAAACTAGTTCAAATACTGATACTAGTAAATATGAACAATTTTCAGATGAAGATCATGAAGAAGCTCCTACAGATAATAATCAGCAAATTTTGGAAGAACCAAAAACATCTTTAAGAAGGTCTACAAGAATCAAACATCCTCCTAAAAGGTATGATTATTATGTTACTTCAGTTTCTTTAACCGCTAATGATGATGAAACTTTATTCTATAAGGAAGCTGTAGAGGGTTGTAACAGTGATAAGTGGAAAGAAGCTGTGAAGGATGAGATGAAGCATTAGATAAGAATGCCACATGGGACCTCGTAGAACTTCCCAATGACAGAAAAATTGTAGGATGTAAATGGGTTTACAAATTGAAAAGGGGTGTTGATGATAAGGAAAACAGGTACAAAGCGAGGCTGGTTGCGAAAGGTTTTTCTCAAAAATCAGGAATTGACTTTCATGAGATATTTTCACCAGTTGTTAAAATTGTTTCAATTTGGATTGTCTTAGCATTAGTTGCTTTACTTGATTTAGAATTACAACAACTAGATTTTAAGACTGCATTCTTACATGGAGATTTAGATGAAGAGATTTATATGGAACAACCTGAAGGGTTTGTCCACAATCACAACAAGAAATTTCTGTGCAGGCTCAAGAAATCATTGTATGGTCTGAAGCAGTCACCAAGACAATCGTAGAAGAAATTTGATTCTTTCATGATGAGTCAAAATTATATAAGAAGTGAATATGATCATTGTGCTTACTTTAAGAAATTAAGTAATGGCATATTCATTATCTTAGTATTATATGTTGACGATATGATTTTAGCAAGAAAAAGCATAACTGAGATTATTAGGTTAAAGGCTCAGATGGCTAGGACGTTTGATATGAAATATCTAGGAGCAGCAAGACAAATTTTGGGCATGGATATTTTCAGAGACAGGAGCAATAGTAAGTTGTGGTTATCACAACAGAAGTATATTGAGAAAATACTCTTAAGGTTTGGTATGAGCAATGTGAGGCCAGTTTCAGTCCTTTTAGCTTCCCATTTTAAGTTTTCTTCAATTTTATGTCCTAATACAAATGAAGAAAATGAATATATGTCTCGAATACCATATGCCAATGCAGTAGGAAGTTTGATGTACGCGATGGTTTATACATGACCAGATATTTCACATACATTTTGGGTTGTTAGTAGGTATATGGCAAATCCAGGAAAATAACACTGGGCAACAGTGAAATGGGTGCTTCGGTATTTGAGAGGCACAAGTGATTATTGTATCATTTATGACCGAATTAGTGAATTTGTTTTGCGGATATGTTGATTCCGATTTTGCAGGTGATTTGGATAAGAGAAGGTCAACTTCAGGATATGTCTTTACTCTTGCAGGTGGAGCTATTAGCTTGATTTCAAAGCTACAAAATATCGTTGCTTTATCCACTATAGAAGCAGAATACATAACTTCTTCACATGCTTGCAAAGAAGTGGTTTGGTTGAAGGGTTTGTTTGGTGAGTTTCGTAGGTTGCAAGACAACATAAAGTTATTATGTGACAGTCAAAGCGCAATTAATTTGGCTAAAAATCCGGCCTATCATAGTAAAACAAAGCATATACCTATAAAGTGCCATTTTGTAAGACAGGTTATCACTAAATGGGGAGTCTCTCTTGAAAAAGTGCATACAAAGGAAAACTATACAAACATGTTCACGAAACCAGTTTTATTAGAGAATCTACGATGGTCTCTCGCTTCTCTTCGCTTGCAGAAAAAATGAAAATAATAACAGCAACAAGGTATCAGGCTAATTGTTGTCAAGGTGGAGATCGTTGAGATTTTTCTGGCTAAAATCTCATAGATAATGCCAACAATAGTTTTTTGTTGCTAATTTGATGGCATCAAATCTTGAAGAAGAGATAATTAATCCTATTTTGTTGCGATAGGATTCAATTTAACTTATTACTCAGTTTCTTCTCTAAATCTATAAATTGTAAGCCTGTAGAGGCAGAACATATGAGATATGAGGGATGAGGAAGAGGAAGTGTAGATGTGCAAATATGTTGTTGTAATCTCCTGTTGAATAAAATAAATGATGATACCTCTGTTTGGTGGATGTAGCCCAGATTGGTTGGGTGAACCACGTTAAATATTTTCTTCATTTTTATGTTGTGTGTGTGATTGAATTTAGTTTTCCACAATGTTAATTCGTACAAAGTACAGATAAGTAAATTTTGTTTATGTTCTGCAGATGAAAAAAAAAACCATGTATTCTCTAATTTAATTAGAAGTTGAAAGCTGAAAAGTGTTATAAGAAGTGAATGTTGATTTACTCCTATGCTTTAATCTCGGAAAAAGTATAGACAAAAAAGAATCTGTAAGTAGAATTTAAGCTTATGTAGAGTAAGTAGAGTTTTTTTCTAAAAAAAAGAAATCTATTTGTTAAATATCAGTTAACAAAAAAAAAAGATTATATGAATTATTCAGTTCTACTGTAAAAGATTAGACGAAGGACTATTAGCCCAGTTCCTTAAACAATATTCTAGGCTAGTTGTCCTTATGGCCTATGATATTAAATGGACAAATGGTCTGGACATAAGATTTCTTATATAACTAGAAGTAAAATAGAAGGAAATAGAAATAAACAGGAAAGAATTCTTAAATACTTCTTCTCGGTAGGAATGAAACTATCGAATATAAGAAATAAAATAGGATTATAAGGTAACAGTATTATAGTAGTAGATCACCGTGAAGTACGATGTTAAAAGAACAAAATGTAGATGTAAAACTATGTTTAAATGTACAAGAAGTGAGATTCATAAGTTAAAAAGAGTAGAAAGAAAATATCAGAACCATAATCTAACCAGGTAGCACAGAACTATTAAGTAAAAGCGCTACCCAACATATTTTATAATGTAAAAACCAAAAATTGTCAAAAATTATAACCAAAAAAAGATGCAAAAGCACGGTGGACTAGATACGAGTTTGAAGTCGGGTTACGAACTGTTCATCGCGTGTGGTGAAGCTGTACACGAATATGGAAAAATTACTCTAATGATTATCTTACATCATTTCACAGTTACAAATACAAACAAAGCAAGCAGGATAAGGTCATGCCAAGCAGTTGTTCATAAATATATAACGGTTAGGAAAAATTATGTTTCATATAAATAACTTATACAAAAAGAAAATAATAATGGACTTACCATGTCGAAGGCGCGTAAAGCCCTCGGATACCCAAAATGGTCGAAATTTGATGGAAGAAATTTCCATTAACAAAAGAAATATAAAAGTTATAACCCTATTTTGATATAAGGGTTGGCGCCGCACGATACAAAGGGTTAATATTCGAATAGGCGTTACTTATTGCAGTGTGGAAATAGAGACATAGGCGGTACACCAATAAGAGGTTGAAACAAGCGAAGAATTCATGAATACGAGAGCAAACTGTGGCCTGACAATTAGCAAAGGTACTTCCTGACATGTACCTGCATAGAGCAATGCATAATGATAAGTTCACCATTGGATTTGGAGTACTCACATAAATGCTAATACAGTAAGAAAAAATTTAGAAAATGAAAAACAGAAATAATGATAGAGGGAAGAAGGGTTTACAACTGATTTACCTTGAGGAATTCTTTTGGTAACTGAGCCTTTACTTTTGGAGAACAATAAGAGTTAAGCCTCTTAGAAGAGAGTTGGATATTGAGCGCTTAATGCAACAAGTAACAAGGAAAACAATTTCCCTTAGGGCTTAGGTTATCCATAAAGACCAAACATAGGACGACATCATTGGTTTGGATAATTGTTACGTATGCGGGGATTTAAATTGAAAACAACGGAGGAGTAGCATAACCCAGGCTAAGTAAGGTTGCGGAGAAACTAACGACAAAATATCTGTCATAAATTTCAATGCCTCTACGATTTAGAACGCAAAACAAACTGGCAGATTCGAGTTGTTGTTGCGAGTATTCTTAACCTAACAAATTACATTTTAAACAGAAATAAATATTGGCTTGACTTCACTTCGTACAAGATCAAATCAACGTAGAACCAGGGTCTGTCCAAGCAGTCCTTTAGAAATTGCCTGTCCAGTTTAAATCCCAAATGTGTTTTGGGTACGAAGGAAAATCTTGGGAGAATTTCGAATTAATTAAAGTAAGTCCAAGGTAAAGGATATCGGTGTAAATGGAATTAGCATTAAATAATCCACCTTGGAAACTAGAATCGGTACGTGATGGGGTGATTTATATGCAACGAAAAGTTAAAAGGATTCGATGGCTTCCTTTAAATATATAAACTAAGGATTAAATGACATCATTTTTCCTTTCATAAAGGATCTTTTATATGTATTAATTATTAATATATATGTATTAATAAATTAATAAGTACGATAAAAAAGTATAGAAATGTACGCATTAATATTGTGTAATAGGGTTTTCTTTATGTTTTCATATTTATTATTACGTGTTTGGTATTGGTGAATGTTACAAGTGGTATCAGAGCAGCGTTGTAACAATGGGACCCTATGGGTTGACTAACGTTAAAGTTGTTTATTCCTGATGCACACATAAATGTTAGTCGGACATAATGAGAAGGACACCATTGCGGCAACCACCTCAGAATGCTAGCGAAACACAACCCCAATAGGAGGTGAACCCAAAAATGTGGATATAGCTGGGGGTGGAATAGCATCAAAAAACCAATAGGTTGTTAGAAGAACAACAGCACCAAACCAGTACTCTTTTAACTACTATGAAAAAGTTACAAGAAGAAATGGAAAGGGTGTGAAACGATAATGCAAGGTTGATGCAAGAGTAGGAGAGGATATTGAGAAGTTTCTCGGACAAACAGAATCAAGGAACTGAGAAGCAAAGTACCAATAGAGAATTTCAGGAAGGAAATGAAAAGAAAACTAGAGATCAGGACACAGACCGAATAGAAAGAATTTAGTCTCAGAGAAGTAACCGAAATAAAAATTATAATGAAGCAGAATCTGATAATGCAACAAAACCAAAAGAAAATAAAAATCAGAGGGTAGAGCTGCAAGGCGAATTTAGGAAAATAAAACCTCCTACATTTGATGGAGTAGAGGAAGAGGTAGTTGCGGCATGGTTGATTAATATGAATAAGTATTTTCAATTATATGATTACATCAGTAATCTTAAGGCCAGGTTCGCTATTTACGAGCTAAGAGAGAAAGCCACTTTATGGTGGGAAGAAGTGAAGAATGTTCATAGTATAGAGGACCAAGACATAACTTGGGATGTATTTCAATATTATTTTAAGGATATACCTAACAGAGCACTTCTATGATGAAAAAGCTCAAGAATTTCATGATTTGAAACTCAGACAATTAACCATGGACGAGTTTTTCACTAAGTTTACTTCTTTGCTATGTTACGTGCCTTACTTAAGAGATGAGAAAGCTAAAGTATAGAGATTTTTAAGCAGTTTTACAACTCATATGAAAGAACGTATAGAGTTCGTAAAACCTAAGACGATGGATGAGGCTATCAGAAAAGCCAGAATGTGTTATCAACAAGACAAAGTCAAGGTGGAACAAGGTAAGGGTTGGCAGTCAAAGAAAGAAAATAAAGGTAGCTCTTGTTTTAAAAGAGGCAAAACCAATAAATTCAAAGGTGCAGCTCGAAGTTTGGTTAGTAAAAAATTTGGTAAAAATCATCAAAGAATAAGGTGGCCTGTAGAAGATAGAACTGCAAAAGCTTCTTGTAAGCTGGAGTAAATTCAGAACCAGAAGCCACCTTTATAATGCTGGGGGTGTGGGGAGGCACACTACTACCTAAATTTCCCACAACAAGGTAGAAGTGAAGCAGTAACCAATTTACAGGAAGCCTCAAAAATGGGTGATGTCGCCCAAAACATACCCAGAATTAATGCATCCCTAGAGGACTGGAAAGCTGACTATCGGCCAACAATGATTGAACTAGAAGGTAAGTTGTTATCTCAATCTGTTTCTATTTTGGTAGATCTGGGAGCAAATTTAAGCTACATAAGTCCTAAATTAGTAGAGAACTATAAATTACAAAGTCAGAAATTTAGGAAATCATGGCTAGTACAGTTGGCTACTGGAGCTAAGAGGAAAGTTAGTGCCAAAATACAAAATTTTGCACTACAAATTGATGAACAACAACTAACTGTGGATTTGAATATTTTTCCTTTGGGATCATATGATGTGTTTCTTGGTATGGATTGGTTGGAAAAGAATTGGACTCTAGTAGATTGCAAAGAAAAGGTTATCTACTACAAAAATCAAGATGGTACTCGCTAGGAAATTCAAGGGATAAAGAAACTGGTACAGTTGCCCCCAATCACAACATCGCAAATCGGTAAATGCATGAGGAAAGGATGTCAACTGTATGTTGTTCAAGTGGTTTTTTCTGATTCTACAAAGAAGGCTCCTATGCTGGAAAATATACCAATAGTACAAGAGTTCAAGGATGTATTTCTAGAAGAAATACTAAGATTGCCACCTAGAAGAGATATAGATTTTACAATTGAATTGATGCTGGGAGCATCACCAATTTCAAGAGCACCCTATCAGATGAGTATAATGGAATTAACTGAAGTAGAAATGCAGTTACAGGAATTATTAGACAAGGGATATATACGACCAAGTGTATCTCCCTGGGGAGCAACTATATTATTTGTGAAAAAGAAGGATGGAACCATGTGTATGTGCATGGATTACCATCAGTTAAATAAACTGACTATTAAGAATAGGTACCCCTTACCACGAATTGATGATCTGTTTGACCAAATAAAAGGAGCCACAGTATTTTCAAAGATAGATCTGAGATCATAATATCATCAAATGTAGATAAAGGATGACGACATACACAAAACTACCTTTCGTACAAGGTATGGACACTACGAATTTGTGGTGCTACCTTTTGGGTTGACCAATGCACCAGCAACATTTATGAGGCTGATGCATGGTATATTTCACCCCTATCTAGATAATTTTGTGTTAATTTTCATTGATGATATCTTAGTCTATTCTAAGAATGTAGAAGAACACAAGGAACAATTGCAGATAGTGCTGGAAATGTTAAGGAAACATCAGTTGTATGCAAAATTCAACAAGTTTGATTTCTTCAAGGAAGAAATACAATACCTTGGGCATGTTATTACTACTGAAGGTATTGCAGTAGATCCAAAGAAAATCAGAACAATCATGGAATGGAAGGTACCACAAAATGTGGCAAACATACGATCATTTATGGGGCTCGCTGGTTATTACCAGCGATTTATCAAAGGATTTTCAAAAATTGCTTTTCCTATTACCTCCCTACAAAGGAAGGGAGAAATATTTAAGTGGACAAGGGAATGTCAAGACAGTTTTGAAAATATGAAATAGTTATTAACAACAGCACCGGTGTTAAGAGTAGCTGAACCAAATAAATATTTCGAAGTCTGCACAGATGCATGTAAGGAGGGTGTTGGAGCGATTTTGTCGCAAGAAGGAAAAGTGGTCACATATGAGTCCCGGAAATTAAAATATCACGAACAGAGATACTCGACTTATGACTTAGAGCTGACCGCAGTGGTGCACGCACTTCGGCTATGGAGGCACTACTTACTTGGGAAAAGATTTGTGCTCAAAACAAATCATAGCATTTTAACCAACTATTTTGAACAAGCTGATTTAAATTCTCGCGAAGCAAGGTGGAACGCTTTCTTGAGCGAATTTGAAATTGACATACAACATGTAAAAGGTAAGGAGAATAGGGTAGCTGACGCATTAAGCAAGAAACTGCATAATTTCTATGAATTATATGTTAACAAACTTGAATGAAAATTCCTAGAGAAAATTAAATCTGAAGCTGAAAAGGACCCTAAATATCAGTTTATGCGGTGACAAACTAAGGAATCCAAAGACCAAGGAAATCTGGTAGACTATGAAATCAACGAGGATGGCTTGCTGACTTTCAAGAAGCGAATACTCATTCAAAATAGGATGGAGTTGAAAACTCTAGTTTTAGATGAATTTCATAGAAGTAATTACGCAGGGCATCCTGGGTATGAAAAGATGTTGAAAACAATAATAAAGGACTACTATTGGCCTAGTATGAGGAACGATATAGCAGCATATCTAAATAAATGTTTAGAATGCCAACAAGTGAAAGTGGAACACCAACATCCAACTGGATTAATGCAGCCTATACCAGTACCAGAGTGGAAATGGGAAGTGATATCATTAGATTTCATCACTGGAATACCAATATCAAAAAGTAATAATGACTCTATAATGGTAGTAGTGGATAGATTGAGAAAATCAGTAGGCTTTATACCGGTTAATTCCACATACAAGATAGTACAAATAGCAGATTTATTTATGCGAGAGATCTTTAGATTGCACGACATTCCAAAGACTGTTATTTCAGACAGGGATGTAAAATTTCCATCAGCCTTCTGGAAAACATTGTTCATTGGTTTGAGGACTCAAATTAATTTTAGTACTACTTACCATCCGCAGACTGACGGATAGACAGAGCATGTAAATCAAGTTTTGGAGGACATGTTACGTATGTACGTAGTGCAGCATCCGACTAGGTCGAAAGAATATTTACACCTAGTGTAATTTGCATATAGCAATGCTTATCAAGAGTCACTAAAAATGAGTCCGTTTGAAGCGTTATACCAACGACAGTGAAGAACTCCTATTAACTGGAGTATTCCCGAGACCAAGCTGATGCTTGGACCAGCTATGTTAGCTGAGATGGAGACTGAAGTGAAGAAAATAATACAAAATTTAAAAACAGCCCAAGATAGGAAAAAAGTGTATGCAAATAAAAGAGATCGTATCGTGAATTTGAAGTGGGGGATCACATGTATGTGAGAATCAAGCCAAAGAAAAGTACCTTGAGATGGGAATCTTGTGTCAAGCTAGCTCCCAGGTTTTGTGGTCCTTTCCAAATATTGGAAAGAGTAGGACCTATGGTGTACCAATTAGCTCTTCCTAGTCATATTCGGGTGCATAATTTCTTTCACATGTCATTATTGAAACGATACATTCATGATTAAAAGCACATAATCGATTGGAAGAATATTCAGGTAGAATATGAGGATAAGATTGATTAAAAAAAATGTTAAGAATTATGAGTAAACTAACTCAAGTCCATTGTCTGCAGGTACAAATGGATGCAGAATTTCTGGCAAGCCTCATAGTATAATCGATCTGAGCGAAATCATGATTCAGAGATGAGCCATCACCCAGGTTAAAGTGCAATGGAAGCACTTTGGCCTGGAAGAGGCTACCTGGGAGGATGAAGGTTTTGTCCGTGAAGGATATCCTAAACTTTTTGCTGGTGTGGATTGAGAACACCAGGGAAGGTGTTCACTTTCAGGGGGGGAAGTTGTAACCACTGCATTAATCATTCACTAATTGTTAGGATATTGTTAAGATTATTTAAAACAGTTACTGTTATTTTGATGGAAATAGAGTATTATGAACAAGAATTTAATTTTGGTGATTAAATGAAAAGATTAATTATGGAATTAGTTTCATAAGGTAAGGACTGATGGTAAAAGTAAATTCAAGATCTGGAGTTGGTTTAATAGAAAATTAGTTCAAACAGTTACCTAAACCTCTTTGAATAATGGGTAACTCCAGGGAGGTTTGGGGGTTCTGTTGGGGGAACTGAGGAAAAACAAGAAAATGATGGTTAGTAATTCCTAATCTATAGCTCACCAGAGGAATACTCCAGATACATGTTTCTGCTGGAATTGGAGATTGGACCGGATTGTCCCAAGTTCTCTTCCAGAATTCTGTAAGCAACAAAAGATCAAACTTGGAGCACGGTGGAGAGTTATAGGATGTAATTTCCTCACTCGTGGAAGGGAGGCAAACATTTATCGGTCAGATAAAAGTACAGATAAGTAAATTCTGCTTAAGTTCTGTAGATGAAAACTGAAAAAAATAAATTAATTAATTAATTAATTAAAAAAATAAATAAATAAATAAATAAAAAAAACATGTATTCTCTGATTTAATTAGAAGTTGAAATCTCAAAAGTGTTATAAGAAGTGAATGTTGATTTACTCCTATGGTTTAATCTACGAAAAAATACATACATAAAAGAATCTGCTGGGTAAGTAGAATTTAAGCTTCTATAGAGTAAGTAGAGTTTAAAAAAAAATAAAAAATAAAAATCTATTCATTAAATATCAGTTAACAAAAAAAAAAATTATATGAATTATTTCGTTCTACTGTAAAAGATTAGACAAAGGACTGCTAGCCCATTTTCTTAAATAATATTCTAGCCTGGTTGTCCTTATGGCCTATGATATTACATGGACAAATAGTCTGGACATAAGATTTCTTGTATAACTAGAAGTAAAACAGAAGGAAATAGAAATAAATAGGAAAGAATGCTTAAATCCTTCTTCTCAGTAGGAATGAAACTATCGAATATAAGAATAAAATTTATTTATAAGGAACTGTAGTATTATCAGTTAGATCACTGACGAAAATGCCCAGTATAAAAAAAAACAAGATAACCTTCTCATAAAACTCTGTGCTTAAATGTACAAGAAGTGAGCTTCAGAAGTTAAAAAGAGCAGAAAGAAAATATCAGAACCATAATCTAACCAGGTAGCACTGAACTATTAAGTAAAAGTGCTACCCAACATATTTTATAATGTAAAAACCGACCATTCATTACTCCAAAAATTACTAGCAAGATGCAAAAGAAAATGCAAGGAGAGACTGGACTAGATATACAGAGTTCGAAGTCTCAGAGTTTCGAAACATTCATGATAACCATTCATTTATACATGGATATGGAAAAATTACTCTAATGCTTATACTGTCATTTCACAAATTTACATTCCAACAAACGAAATTGGATAGGAACCATGCCAAATAGTTGTTCTTAAATATATAACGAGTTCCGGAAAAATTTCCATATTGTCCACTGTAAATAACTTATACAAAAAGAAAGTAATAATGTACTTAGTACATATTAAGTTGTAAAAGTCCTCGGATCTCTGGAAATGATTCAAGGCAGGACTGATGGAAGAAATTTCCATTAACAAAAGAAATACTAAAAGTTCTAACCCTATTTTAAATTATAAGGGTTGGCATGCATGCCGAATACAGAGTTAATATCCCAACAAGACATTAACAACCATGGTATGGAACTAGAGACATGAGAATTACCTGTGCAGGGATTTCATGGAAACAAATGAAGAATTCATAAATATCGAGCAAATTGTGGCCGCAAACAAATTAACTGAGGAATTACTTCCAGACATGTACCTGCATAGAGCAATGCATAATGATAAGTTCACCATTGGATTTGGAGTACTCACGTAAATGCTAATACAGTAAGAAAAACTTTAGAAAATGAAAAAAAAAAATAATGATAAAGGGAAGAAGGGTTTACAACCAATTTACCTTTAGGAATTATTTTGGTAGTTGAGCCTTTACTTCTGAAAAACAATAACGATTACACCTCTTAGTAGAGAGCTGGAGATTGAGGGCTTAACACAACAAGTAACAAGGAAAACAATTGCCCTTAGGGCTTAGGTTATACCTGTTAGAATAGAGAAGAAGCACTCTGGACGGCATTGTTGGTTGGAGGAGGAATTCCTTCCGTGTGTGCGAGTCTGTAGTGAAAAAAAATGAGATGGCATAACCCAATGCCTAAACCCAGATTGCTGGAGGGAAATTAACCGAAAACAAAAGATCATATAAGATTTAATACCTCCTCAATTTCACAGACGCAAACACTAACCATGTGGATTCAGGTTGTTGTTGCAGAGTCTTCATACCCTAACAACTTCGGCACCAAATGAACTAAAGATTGGCTTGGCATGACTTCAACCCATTAAACTGACAGATCAAGTCAACCGTAGAACCAAAGAATCATCCGACAGTGTAGAGACGCCACCTATCCAGGTTCAAATCCAAATGCGATTTGGGTACAAGGAAAATCTGCCTGAGAATTTGGCAGAGTAAATGCCAAGTAAGTCACGAAGGTCGAGATGTTAGTTTAAACATATTAGCATTAAATACTCCACCTTGGGAAGCTGAAGATTAGTACGTCGGTGAGTTGGTTTATGTACCGCGAAAAGTTAAAAGGATTCGATGACTATGCAAATATGTAAACTAAGGATTAAATAGCATACGACTGCCTTTCATAAAGGATCAATATATATGTGTTAATTTACAAATACATATATATTAATAAATTAGTAAGTTAATAAAAGTATGGAAATCCCAGGTAGTAGTCCGTGTAATGAAATTTTTTTATTTTTTTATTTCATACTTACTGCTACGTATTTGGTATTGGTGAATGTTACATAGACCAAGGAAAAGATAGTGTCAATAATATCCAATGGAGTAAATTATTCTAAGCTTCCAAAACATTACATCAGACCTCCCACCAAGCGGCCCATTATGGAAGAAGTAGTCCTTTCTTTAGACTAAATACCTCTGGTGGATCTCCAAGGTCTCTTTTGAGATTCTACTAGAGCCCACATATTCAAGAAATTGGTCGGGCCTGTGTTGATGTAACATACACTGATAACTTCACATGGAAATGTAAGGAGTTAAATTTTTTTATAGAAGTTACTCACGGGTAACTATCCAATCACTATTAAATATTCTGATTACTCATCATTAGATAGAATGTTCACCAGATTCATAGTGTAACTTTAGAATAGCAATAGTAAGTTTCTTAACCATTAACAACCTGTACTGTAGTACATTAACGTAAACTGTATGATGTAACCTTGTCGTCATTTCATTATTCACGTATTCATCACATACTTGGCATTATGAACATTACAACAAGAAAGGAATCAACATCATCATCTTGACACAATAATCAATCACATCATTGAATGCCAATATACCCTAGAAACTTTGTAGAGTGAAAACCAGCAACATTTAATTTTATTGTTAAATGCTCGTGAGGGTGTTCAACCCTCACTCAATGGCTTATAAGGGATACCATCCCTTAAGAATCGTTATAAATATTACAAAGAAATATACAAATATCTAGCTTAAAGCCATTACAATAAATATGACACCATTTACGCACTAATATTCATATCTTCATATCTACATATCTTGATGGAATGGATGTACCTACAATGGTCCATCGTACACTGGATCATCTAGCAATTCACACTTATCTACATGAACCATAATCATTTACCTGCCACCAGGTTAAGCATAATATTTCCTTCATACATGTCACCATCATTCCCTGCTAATGTTACCTTCAACATACATTGATGTCAAGATTCATAAAGTATTAATAAATCATTTCATATATCTATACTATAGAAGATTCTCCATCTACTCATCTATATTCATGACATGAAAGTAAAGTACCTTGACATTCTCCCTTTAACAACACATACTACATATGTGCTAGTTATAAGTCATCACATTAACTAATGTTTCCATCACATAAGCACACATTCCTAAAATACAATAGCGTAATCTCCCAATATTTTCTTTAAAATAAACTGATACATTAGTTACAATATTCGTGCATGTGATTTACATAAATTTAATCAAAATAGCTAACCCTTAAGCTATTACTTTTAGTGCATGAAATGAAAGCTAACATAAGAAATGTTACTCCCATGCATGAAAATGCATATAGATTACAAAAGAGTCTCCCCAAAGGAGTGCTTACACAATGAAGCACATAGCTTCCTTCATGAGTCTTCCCAAAAAAGTGCTTAACACCAGAGAACATGCAAACACATATTTCCTTTTCCAAGAAATATAACATAATAATAATGAAAAGACATGGTTTCATTTCCATAAAACTAATGTAATAAAGCATATGAATACATGTTTTATTCTCCAAATTTTATACCAACATTAACCATACATATATATCAATGAACCAAAACATTACTTTAGTTTTTGTATAGGTAATTCATATTTTTGCCAAAGAATTAATGTAGGATAAAAAAACTTGTTATCATTTCCCATATACAAATGTATATTCTTTCCAATGAAATCTAATACAAATATTGCATCCCTTTGCATGATCTTATTCCAAAAGAAATTAACATCATAATCATGATACCATAAAAGTAATCACACAGTTTGTTCTTCTAAACAAATATAATTGAATAGCTCCTTTATCCATGGATTTATTAAATAACTAAACTTTACTAACACCATGGTAATCTATCCATGGATTTATTAAATAACTAATATTTATATACACCATGGTAATCTATTCATGGCTTTGTTAAATAACTAATCTTTACCAAAACCATGGTAATCTACCAATGGATTTATTAAATAAATAATCTTTACCAACACCATGGTAAACTATCCATGGATTTATTAAATAATTAATCTTTACCTTCACCGTGATAAACTATCCATGGATTTATTAAATAATTACTGTCCATGGATTTATTAAATAACTAATATTTACAAACACTATGGTAATCTATTCATGGATTTGTTAAATAACTAATATTTACCAATTGTTGGCTTGAGGGGTCCTGACCTAGGTTTGGTGTGCAAGGTTTACCAACAAACCCCTATACTATTGTCCCTTTTGGCAGTGACCTGCTTGTGCAGGTCATAGTCTCACCCAAAGTAGTATGGGTGGGTACTGGAACCAGGTTTCCGCACCCTGAGAAAGGAAGGGTAAGGCAAGCAGGGCTGTGTTCTGTTCATATTATCTCGTCTCTGCGCAGGGTTAAATATGTATCCACTTGCATCCACGTGCACTAGATCTATAATTATATTCTTCTCATAACATCAATACAATAGTACATAACCCAAACAGAACAGATCTAGATTTACTTCAATACACAGACTATCGCAACAAGATATAACCAGAACAGAATAGATTCAATCATTCAATGCACAGACCTTCACAGCGCAAAGACATAAAATTTATAACACAGTAATTATCAGCAATCCATTCAATAGTACTCACAGATTCAGATCTAGTAATCCAGCCTATTCATTCATTCATCACCCTTACAATTCCCTTCCCAAACTATGCACACGACAGCAAGGTCCGCACATAACTGGACTAGGATCTCAGCGCACACAGCCAGCAGGAGTCCGTTCCCCAAAGCCCAAACAGATCGCTTACAAAATAGATTGCGTCAATAGCGCATCCAATCCTACATCTTACAATCTGAAATGCCTCTCTATTTATAACAATCTAGCTTTAACATACCTATGGTCCGCAACCAATGGTTTTCGGACCCCTATTTTACCCTTTAACTTCATTACAATGCTTTCGGGGCTTTGACCCACCCCAAAAACCCAACGCTATACTAAATATAACAAAAATAACCAAAATGTACCGGTTTCGTAGCTTGTTTAGGAGACCCCGTTCTAACACCAACACCATGTCAATGTACCCACGGATTTATTAAATAATTATGGTAACCATATATACATATTCACAACATGGTTAATGTATGCATACATATTCCTAAAAACTCTTCCAAGAATATTAAAGCATGGAGTGTCAAAGCCCCTTTTTCACCTATCGAAACTCTTGAAAAGGATAAAAATCCACGTTTTAGCTTTAAAAATGCTCATTTGAACATATCATGCCTCTAAACGCCTTTTAGTTTAATCTCTTAGCCCCCATTTCTCATATGACCCCACTCTATGACTAACAGCGAAAAGTCCTTAAGCCCTCTTCGACTTTCACACATTGCTCATCGCCAACCTAACATTACTTATTCATTGAAGTCCTTTTCCGCCGATGTGCGAAACCCTGACACAATCTTGCCCGTTGATCTTCCGAGATCCAACAGTCATCGCTCGTAAATCTTCGCCCATCCATCGCACATCGCACTTCGATGTACTCCACTTTCACTCTATATTTTGATGTCGATGTTCATTCCCCGCCGATATAATCTGAGCCATTGATCGCAATCAATTCAACGGCTATCGAGCTTCCCTCAACTCCATTTGTTGTTCCCCACGATGGAAACCTGACCGTGGATCCTCCTGCTCCAACGGTCAGCGTTGTCTCACTGTTTCACTATCCTCTGCCTCATCCATTCATTTATTCAAAGCCCCGATATGATCTGGACCGTCAATCCTCCATATCCAACGGTCATCGTGCCTTCGCGCTGTCTCCATCTTCCCATTCATACCCCTTCTGCCTACCATTCCCCGATGAGATTTCAATCATTGATCATCCTGATCCAACGGCCAACGCACCTTTTCCTATCACCCTGCTACGCGAAATCTCTGCTAACATCATCATCGGTCCCACTCGACCGTGTTCATACATCGCGTTCATCTGTAGCCATTGATCTCGATTGCCCAGATTGGACTGCTCCCACTCATTTTCGCATCCATTTCACAATAGCTCCCCAATGCGTAACTCAGACGTGAAATGGGAAGTTTTCTTAAGACATGTGTTTCTCCTTAACACGTATCGTGTTCCCCCAACCCAATACCACTTACTGCTCAGATCCCATGCAAAAACCACCCCAGTTTTCCGCATAACCACCTTTCGCACAGTTTCACGCTAGATTGGATTCAAACCATGTTTTTTCCATGGAAACTCCTCCGCTGCATCCCTTGCCTCCACAATGACCCTCCACCTTGACTTGAGCCTTCTGAAGTAGTCTACCCCTCATCGCAGGATTTATTTAACTCGTTTGCTGTCTGTGCAGGTTTTCATGCCATTTTAAGTACACGGGTCATCTCATAGCCAATCACAGCGGCTTGAAGCTGAGGATGACGATCCTCCACGCCAAAGAAAGAAAATAAAAGACGATAATAAGGGTCATTTTCATGTCTCAGTCAATGGATCATGACCATTGGCCATTCTATAAGACCTTCCAGGACAGAAGGCCAACTCTTCCATTACTAGCAGTACCACATTCTCCAGCACAGAAGGCCAGCTCTTCCACTACTAACAGTATCGCCTTCGCTACCGGCAGCAGGGGCTCCACCTCATCAAACAAAAATGATCATTCATGACTAGGCACACATGGCCTTTTACCTTATGTCCTTTTCACTTTGCCATTTCGGGTGAAATCTTTAGTTCACTCCTGCAGTTTTTACTTTAAGATTAGTAAATTGTTTACATTTCAGTTAGAAACAACTTGAGGCCTACGTTTTAAGATGATGAGAGGCAGTTTTACCTCATCATAATTTCTATTTTTTGATTTAAACATGAAACATCATACAAGCACGTGGGGAAAATATTTTCCCAAAATATCTTCTCGCGCATAGGAATCAGAGGTTATAAAAAAAAGAAGAAAACACTAACAAAAGGTTCCAGATTTTCCAAAGGACTCACTAGCTCGAGTATTCTGTATATATTTTGTATGAACTTTGATAGTGTATGTTTGAAGATCCCATAGGGATTCAGTAATAAGAAGTTTTGCTGGAATTGGGGATTTTTCTCGGGATGATTCACAGTTTGTAGCTCTCTCTATCTGGGTCTTTTAATATAAGTGTTCATTTTGTATTTCTCCATACTTCTCACATCTACAGGTTTTTGGAATGCGAGTGCTCCCATGTTTGGCCATGAATTTAGCATAGCAGATACTCATGTTTTATACATCCATAGCACTTTAAATATGGCCCAAGCCTGATACATTGTTCATTTTCTATCTCTTCTGTTGTTCTTTCGATACTAAATACAATGGATCCTTATCTTTGAACGTGCCCAGATATATGGATTCGTATCTTTGAATAAGCCCAATATACATGGATTCTTATCCTTGAATAAGCCCGGTTATAGCTGATATCTTACTACATCATCTGCCATAGTCATCACTCACATATAACTTGATAACTGTGTATTCATTTTGGAAGTCAGCCCCCTTTTACAACATTTTGTTTTAGAGTTGTTTGATACATTTACTTATTGTAGTTTGCACTCAGTTTCTGTAGTTTTCCTAGTTGTTGTGTTTAACTTTGGGTTTTTGGTTCCACCCTTATTAAAACCATTCATCTGAGTGATAGTTTCATGAGAGCCAAACATTTCCAACTACAGTCAGTTGAACCATATGCTCCTTGCATTTAAGATTTCCTAGGCACTAGTCTTTATACAAATCAAGGCTGTCTCTAGGAGCTACAACAGACGAAATTAAATGTGAATACATGTATGTATCATAAAGAGATAGAGTAATGGACTGCAGCAGAAAATTCGTCAATGGTGGCTCCTCCTCCATCCATACAATCTCAACAAATCTCACCACAAGCAAGCAATAGAACAACATTGAGAAACCAAGAAGGTGCTTCTCCAAGCACACTACAGGGATCAACAACTCCCTCAAGTTCAAGTGCAACTCCAAGCACATCTTCAACAAATATAAGAAGACTAAGATTCTGAAATTGAATTGAAATTTATGAGAAAGAAGAAGTTTATAATAATACTGGTCTGAATTCTTTATTTGCATTATTTTTTCATGTTGACGACCCAATTCATTTTGAAGATGTAGTCAAAGAAGAGAAATGTATTGAAGCATTGAATGAAGAAATAGGAGCAACAGAAAATAATAACACATGGGACTTAGTTGACCTCCCAAAAGGAAAATAAGTTATTGGAGTGAAATGAGTCTATAAGACTAGGAGAAACATTGAAGACAAGATAGAAAGGCAAAAAGCAAGGCTAATTTTCCAAGGCTTCAAGCAGCAGCAAGGAAGAGACTATGAGGAAACCTTTGCACTAGTTGCAAGGATGGAGACACTGCAGACAGTGTTGTCTATAGCAGCACAACAAAAATGGAAAGTTTATCAAATGGATGTGAAGTCAACATTCTTGAATGGAGTGTTGAAATAGGAGGTGTATGTTGAACAACCACTTGGATATGAAATAGAAGGCCAACAACACAAGGTGTGTAAGTTGCAGAAAGCTCTTTATGGGATGAAGAGAGCACCATGAGCATGGTACAACAAGATTGATGTTTACCTGATGGAAAATGGGTTCGACAAGTGTGATGGTGAACCCACATTCTACATCAAGGAAAATGACAGTAAAATTCTTATTCTTGTTTTGTATGTAGATGATTTGATTTTTACAGGCAATGATGTTTCTCTCATTATTCATTTAAAACTAGTCATGAAAAGTGAGTTTGGAATGACTGACTTGGGTTTGTTAAGATATTTTTTGGACACAGAAGTAAATCAAATAGAAAATGGAATTTCTATTTCTGAAGAAAATTATGTTGCAGAAATTTTAACGAGGTTCAATATGTAGGACAACAAGCCATCATCAACTCTAACTGTCATGGGATTGAAGTTGAAGAAGGAAGATTGTAGCAAGAATGTCAATATGACATTGTACAAAAGCATGGTTGGCAGTCTAATGTATTTGATTGCAACTAGGCCTCATATAATGTATGTAGTAAGCTTGATATCCAGCTTCATGGAGACACCCAAGGGGACACATTGGCAAGCATCCAGGAGAATATTGAGGTATATCAATGGAACGAAGGGGTATGGTGTTCTATAATCAAAAATTAATTATTTTAAGATGGTTGGTTACACTGACAGTGATTGGCCTCGAAGTGTAGATGACATAAAGAATAGATCATGGTATGTTTTTCATTTGAGATCAGGAGCCATTTCATGGGCTCCCAAGAAACAGCCAATAGTTTCATTATCAACAACAAAAGTAGAATATGTAGCAACAATAGTAGCAGCATGCCAAGAAATTTGGATGAGAAGGATGCTAAGGGATGTATGCTATGAACAAGACAAAGGAACCACAATTTTCTATGATAACATCTCAGCAATTGCATTCTCAAAGAATTATGTTTTCGACAAGAGAAAAAAGCATATTGATGCCAAATACCATTTCATAAGGAAATTAGTTAACAATGGTGAAATTTTGTTGCAACATTGCAGGTCAGAGGAATAGTTTGCAGATATCCTCACAAAGCCATTGGGACATAAAAGTTTTTTTATCTCATAAAGTGTCTGGGAATGATTGATCGCGGTATTTGTGATTAAGGGGGAGTGTTGGAAATACTCCCAACCACTGCCTTGAATAAAGTCTAGCAGCATCCCACACTTTATTGAATTTTTGTTTCATGGAAGGACAAAGCGTAGGTTTCAAATATAGAGGTGTTTCACGCAAAATCAGAAATAGAGTACCTGAGCGCACACTCTACGTTTAATTCTCTTTCCCACCATTGACTTACTTTTTTCCGCAGTTTGCAGCCTGCAAATTTAAGCGTTTACCTCTTAATATTTCTCCGAAACTTAATTTTTCACCAATGCGATTCTGTGGGACCCACTATACCTTTGCCTCATTACCAAACCCGCACAAACCTTTGTATTTCTTTTTATTTCTTACCTTTTTCATTTCGCACGTCCTGCTGCTTAACTGCCTGTATACCGCACTTCGCAACTTTTAAGTTTTACCATTTAAGCCCCGCACCAAAACATGCGATGTTGAGATGAAACATGGTCATCGCACATCAAACGTCATAAAAATTGCACACCACAAGCTCAGGAGTTTAGTGTTTCTCAAGTTATAATATTTAGGATGCGATGCGATCGTTTCATCTCACATCGCAATCGCAAGTATTTGATTTTTCCCATAAGTGCCAGTTAAAATTTATAATCGCCAAAGTGCGATTTGTGATGGAGGGCGTAGATGTGATGTGGTCTCAAAGCTAAAACCCATAAAATTTTCAAGTCCCACCTTTTGTGTTGTGTACGTTGGTTTGTGTAGAAAACTGCAGAACAAGCAGAAGGACATTTTGGTTGTTACTAGTCCATTTCTACATTGGATCGCATTCAATCTTCAAGCTCCAGCCAGTTTTGTATTAAAAAGAAATGTAATTTCATATGTTTTAGAGAGAAGAAAAGAATGAAGAAAAATTTTCCTCTCATTTTTTCGCTCTATCTCTCTATGTATGAATTTTCCACATATTGCTTCTCTGTTTTTTGTGTATGTTCTCGACATAGATCAGAGCATACTAGTTTTTCCAATATAGTATGAGAGCTTACCATCGGAAATTTCAACAAGAGATAAGGGCAGTTGCTCTGAGGGTGCTGGAAGTAATATCGGAGAGTCTAGAGGTGGACTTCCTAGACAAAGCACTCAGAAAAAATGAGCAACACATCGCTGTAAACTACTATCCCAAGTGCCCCAATCCCGAGTTTAAGTTCAGTTTACCAGCCCATTGAATTTAATTCCAACTGCTGCAGAAGAGGAAACAGGATGGCAATGATTAAATTGTGATGGGATTGAAAGACAACAGCAGCGGTGGCAGTAAATCATCAGTCTAGATTTACTCTTCATGCAACAAGGTACTTATCTGCAGCAATCACCAGCAATGAATTTTCCACAAACTACATTTAATGCACAAAAACCACCATTCCGGCAGCATCCATTGTGAGCAGTGAAGGGGGAAGATGACCCACTGGAGGAGGTGACGTCACGTCCCTCCAGAAAAATGAAAGAAGATCCGTGGGGTAAGGAAACGAGCTCCCACAAGATGTTTTGACACCATGGAATATGGAGTCACTAAATTTTTAATGTATTTGTTTTTATTTGCCGCAACATATGTTAGTGTTTTGTTTTTAACTTAGGTTATAAGTGTTATATAATATATATTGTAAATATTTAATATTTACAATATATATATGAATATTGTAATGAAACGTAAATTACATATAAATGTCGTGTGCATTGTGTAATGTAAGAGAGAGAGCCTGAAGGCTAAAAAATACTATGTACTATAATTTCTAGCCAGAAGGCAGAAACAAAGATAGAGAGCAGAAAACAAGTTTTGTTTTGAAGCATTGTGTGTGTGTGGAGCAGCCAAAAGTATTTTTTGTGTATTCTAGAACAACTGAAGTTCTGAAGACTGTCAGTTTGTAACAGATTTTTACGTTTATGAAATAGAAGTGTTTTGTCTCACATCTCTCTGTCCACAATTTTTTTTTAATCTTTGTGTTGAGTTGAGGAGTTTTTATTTCCTCTGTGTGTTTGAAATTATCAGAAATTTCCAACATGGTATCAGAGCTAGTATAGAAGCTTAGTGAATGAAGTAGAAATCTCTCTTCACTGCAGAAGTTGTAAGAAGGTTGTTGAAGAGGATTTCTCCAGTAAAGAGAAAGATTCTGTTTGTTTACACAGTCAAAAGATTTTGATTGTTTCGTTTGTCTTTTAACACAATCAAGAAAACTATCGTGTTTGCATAGTTACGATGACAGCAGAAGGCGCCAGCTTCATTAATCCCCAACTTCAATAGTTTAACAGGAAGAACCATGAATATTGGGAAATCACGATGAGAGCCTTGTTTGCTTCAGAGGACATATGGGAGCTAGTTGTGAATGGATACCTAGAACCAATAGACACAACATCGTTGGCTTCTTTGATAGTAGCAGAAAGAGACTTGTTAAGAGATAATAGGAAGGACTCCAAATCCCTCTCCTATCTCTTTCAATCAGTGCACAAGAGTAGTTTCCCAAGGATTGCAGCAGAAACAAAGTCTAAGGAGACGTAGGATATTCTCAAAACAACCTATCAAGGCATGGAGAAGGTGAAGACATCAAATCTGCAAATGCTGAGGAGATATTTTGAAACTCTCTGTATGAAAGAGTCTGACACTATAGAATCATTTTTCACCCGTGTTATTGGGTTGGTTACCCAGATAAGGTCTCATGGAGAGACACTTGAAGAAATAAGAATAGTGGAGAAAACCTTGAGAAGTATACCCTCAAGATTTGATGCCATAGCAGTGGCAATAGAAGAGACAAAGGATCTCTCACTATTTATAGTGGATGAGCTTAGTGCATCCCTAATGTCTCATGAACACAAACTGAAGAGAGGAACAAATTCTTCATTAGAACAAGCTCTCAAGACTCAAATTTATTTTGGCCAAGGTAGAGGTCAAGGCAGAGCAAACAATAGAGGAAGAGGAAGAAGCCCACATAGAGGCGGAAGAAACATCCCTGCAAATTCAAGCAGAAGGGGCAGCAATCAGAACTAGAATGAAGGCTTAATCAACATCAATCTCATGGAAAAAGGTATGATAAATCCCAAGTCCAATGTTATTATTGCAAGAAATATGGGCACTATGCAAATGAATGTAGAAAAAAGAAAAATGACATGAATAATAGGAAGAATTCTAAGTTTACAAAATAAGAAAAGAACCAGAAGAATGTGATGTTAACATGTAATGTAGCACAAGATAGACAAGATGATGTATGGTTCTTAGACTCAGGTTGTAGTAACCACATGAATGGAAACATAGCAATGTTTGCCAATCTATATGAAAATTTTAAATCTAAAGTAACAACAGGGACTGATAGTAAGGTCTCTGCCATGGGAAAAGGAAGAGTAAGTATATTGACAAGAAAAGGAGAGCAAAAGTTTGCGCCAGATGTATATTATGTACCTGGCTAGAGATGTAATCTTTTGAGCATTGGACAGCTCATAAACAAGGGCTACAATGTATTCCTTAAAGATGATGTGTGCACAATCATGGAAATACCTCCAAGAAATAAATTCATTGCAAAGGTGCAGATGACAAGAAATAGGATGTTTCCTTTGAAGCTTAGAACATACTTAAAGGAAAGAAGAAATGTAGCAGTTGTAACACAAGAGGTCTGTCAAGAGGAAGTGAAAGATGAAAACTAGTTATGGCACTTGAGATTTGGACATCTCAATTTTAGAGGCTTGAAATTTTTGCACAGAAATGGAATGGTAAAAGGATTGCCACTGATTGAGAAACCGGACAGCCTTTGTGAAGGTTGCATCTTGGGCAAACAACATAGAGAAATATTTCTAGTAGGAAAGAGCATAAGGGCAAAGACACCCTTAGAAATTGTCCACTCATATTTTTGTGGACCAATGCAAACACCATCTTTAGCTGTCAATAAAAATGTTTTGACATTCATAGATGATTACACCAGAAATACATGGGTGTATTTCTTGAAACATGAGAGTGAAGTGTCTCAACAGTTCTTCCACTTCAAAGCTCTTCCTGAGAAGCAGAGTGGGCACTACATTAAGGTGCTAAGAACCAATAGATGTGAAGAATACATCTCCAAAGAGTTCTTACATTTCTGTAGGGATAATGGCATACATAAGCAGTTTACCACAAGGTACACACCACAACAAAATGGTGTTGTAGAAAGGAAGAATAGGACCATCGTGGACATGGTGAGAAATATGTTGAAGGAAAAACATTTTCCAAATGAGTATTGGGCTGAAGCTGTCAGTTATGCAGCGTATATATTGAATAGATGCCCAACCCAATTTGTCATGAACAGAGTTCCATAAGGATCATGGAGTGGAACAAAGAAGTTTGTCACTCACATGAAATTTTTTGCATGTGTGGCTTATGCACATGTCCCAGATCAATTGAGAAAGAAGCTTGACAGCAAGGGGGAGAAATGTATCTTTGTTGGATATAGTGATGATTCCAAGGCATACAAACTCTATAATCCATCCACTATGAAGGTAATAATAAGCAGAGTTGTGCAGTTTATTGAGGAAGAAGCTTCCGATGGAAGGTTAGAGAAAATAGTAAATGTGAAGACATGTGTGTCTCATGAAGAACAAGAGGAAGGGACAAAATCAAATAATCCCTCCTTGGTGGCTCCTCCTCCACCACCACAAGCACAAAAAACCACACCACCAGCTAGAAATAGAATAGCCTTGAGAAATCAAGGAAGTGCTTCTTCGAGCACACCCCAGGGAGCTGAAACTCCCTCAAGTTCAAGTGGAACTCCAAGTACACCAAGAAGACCGAGATTTAGAAATTTGAATGAGATTTATGAGCAAGGAGAGGTAAATGATAATGTTGGTCTAAACTCTTTTTTTTCTTTGTATTGTCATGTTCATGACCCAATTCATTTTTAAGATGTTGTAAAAGAAGAAAAATGGATTGAAGCGATGA
Source organism: Pinus albicaulis (assembly GCA_034641835.2). Taxonomy (NCBI): domain Eukaryota; kingdom Viridiplantae; phylum Streptophyta; class Pinopsida; order Pinales; family Pinaceae; genus Pinus; species Pinus albicaulis. The sequence goes on along the minus strand of CM076578.1, from coordinate 1,862,401,974 downwards.
ATAAAGAGATTGGTGCAATAGAAAATAGTAATACATGGGAGTTAGTGGACCTCCCTAAAGGTAAAGAATTCATTGGAGTAAAATGGATCTATAAGACCAAGAGCAATGCTGAAGGCAAGATTTAAAGGTACAAAGAAAGACTTGTTGTCATAGGCTACAAGCAGCAATAAGGAAGAGATTGATGAGGAAAAACCCATATTTTCCACAGTGTCAGATAATAAATATCGACGTTTCAAATCTCCATGGAGATATATCTTTAGGATGAATGAATGAAGAAATTAAAGAAGGACTTAGGTAAAATTTAAAGAGTGAAGATTATTTTTCTAAACAGCAGAACTGATTCATTCGTCCTGAAAAATAATCTTCACTCTATAAATTTGAAAAATAATCTTCACTCTACAAATTTGACCTAAGTCCTTCTTTCATTTCTTCATTCATTCATCCTGAAGATGGATCTCCATGGAGATTTAAAACTTTGACATTTATTATCTGACACTGTGGAAAATCCGGGTTCTTCCTCATCAATTGATAACCAAATAAGCTTGAAAACAAGGAAGAGATTATGAAGAAACTTTTGCACCAGTTGCAAGAATGGAAACAGTGAGAATAGTGTTGTCCATAGTAGCACAACAAAAATAGAGGGTTTACCAAATGGATGTTAAATTTGCATTCCTAAATGGAGGGTTGAAAGAAGAGGTATATTTTGAACAACCTCTAGGTTATGAGATTGAAGGCCAAGAGCAAAAAGTATGCAAGTTGAAGAAAGCTCTGTATGGGCTGAAGTAAGCACTAAGAGCATGGTACAACAGGATATATGATTACCTGACTGAAAATGGATTTGAGAAATGTGATGGAGAATCCACACACTACATAATATAAAATGATGGTAATATTCTTATTGTTGATTTATATGTAGTTGATTTAATCTTTACTGGCAATGAAGTTTCTCTCATTGTTGATTTTAAAGCAGTCATGAAGAGTGAATTTGAAATGTTTGATTCTGGTTTTTTGAGATATTTTCTTCGAATAGAAGTAGAGAAAAATGAAAATGGGATTTTTATTTCCCAAGCAAAATATGTTGAAGAAGTGTTGAATAGATTCAACATGCAGAACAGCAAGGCAGTTGTAACTCCAACTGTCATGGGATTAAAATTGAACAAAGAAGACAGCAGCAAGAATTTTGATCCAAGTCTGTATAAGAGCATAGTTGGCAGCCTCATGTATTTGACTACAACTAGGCCTGATATTATGCACATTGTAAATTTCATTTCCAGACTCATGGAAACACCAAAAGAGACTCATTGGAAATCATCCAAGAGGATTCTAAGGTATGTGAATGGAACGATGGGGTATGGCATTTTATACTCCCCATCTGAAAAATTTAAATTGATTGGTTACACTAAAAGTGATTTGGCTAGAAGTGTAGATGACATGAAGAGCACATCTGGATATGTCTTCCATTTGGGATCTGGAGTCGTTTCATGGGCTTCCAAGAAGCAAAGAATAGTTGCTTTATCAACAACAGAGGAAGAATATGTAGTAGCAACAACAGTAGCATGCCAAGCAGTATTCATGAGAAGAATGCTCGAAGATTTATTTCATGAACAGGACAAAGGAACAAAAATTTATTGTGATGATATCTCAGCGATAGCTTTATCAAATAATTCTCTCTTCCATAAGAGAACAAATCATATTGATGCAAAATTTCATTTATACGAGAACTCGTTAATAATGGTGAGATTGTTTTGCAGCACTACAGGATAGAGGAACAGTTTGCTGATATCCTGACAAAGCCATTAACGCAGAAAATTTCTAACTATCTCAGAAAATGTCTGGGCATGAAAGAGAACAGTAGTTGTAATTAAGGGGGAGTGTTGGAATTTAATTCCAACTGCTACATAAGCAGAAACAGGATGACAAGGATTAAATTGTGATGGGATCGAAAGATAGAAGTAGCAGCGGCAGTAAATCAACAGTCCAGATTTACCCTTCACGCAACAAGATACTTATATGCAACAACCGCCAGCAATGAATTTTCCACCAACTACATTAAATGCACAACAACCACCATTCTAGCGACATCCATTGTGAGCAGCGAAGGGGGAAGATGACCCACCGGAGGAGGTGACATCACCTCCCTCCGGACCAATGAAAGAAGCTCCGTGGGGTAACGTAACGGGCTCCCACAAGATATTTTGACTCCACGGAATATGGAGGAAATTTTTTTTTAATTTATTTGTTTTTATTTGTCGCACCATATGTTAATGTTTTGCTCTTAACTTAGGTTATAAGTGTTATATAATATATATTGTAAATAATTTATATTTACAATATATATATATATATATATATATATACGAATATTGTAATGAAATGTAAATTATATATACATGTGGTGTGCATTGTGTAATATAAGAGAGAGAGCCCGAAGGCTAAGAAAGACTATGTATTGTAATTTCTAGCCAGAAGGCACAAACAATGACAAAGAGCAGAAAACAAGTTTTTTTTTTAAGCGTTGTGTGTGTGTGGAGCAGCCAAAAGTTTTGTTTGTGTAATCCAAAACTACTGAAGTTCTGAAGACTGTCATTTTGTAACAGATTTTTATGTTTATGAAATAGAAGTGTTTTGTCTCACATCTCTCTGTCCGGAATTTGTTTTTAATCTCTGTGTTGAGTTCAGGAATTTTTATTTCCTCTTTGTGTTCAAAATTATCAAAAATTTCCAACACAAATTGTTGGAAATATTGTTATTGATGGCAAAGGAGCAGAAAGGAGTAACACTAGAATTACCAGTGATAGAAGAGGCGGTATCAGTAGCATACGCAGTAGAGGCAGTGAAGGCAGCAGAGGCAATGACGACAATTGAACAGCGAAGGTAGCAAAGGAACTACATTAAAAAAATTGGATGTGGAACCATGAGCCAACGAAGAAAATGGAACAGTGAAAGTGGTTTCGAAAACCACCAGAGGGATTTCGCACCGATTTTAGAGGTTAACCGGTAATTGTTGGAGTGAACGTGATAGTGGTCATGGGCCGAAGTGTGGCAACTAAAAACCACTAATTTCGCGTAGGTTCTAAAGTTTTAACCATCGTGCTATTTGGAGTATGATTTCGAGCGATTTTTGTCAGATCTGGAGCAGTTGAATGGACGATGGAGATTGGACTACACAAATGAATATGTAAGTTGTATATGTTGTGGGACTCGAATATAATATTATTTTGGTGCTTTGGGTTTTAACCAAAGCAAACTCATAAATATGATTAAACCAAGGTGTGACAGTTGACAGATGTGGGCCAATGTTAATACATGTTGGTACCTTAGAATATGTATCCAAAGTCGTTTTGGTATAGTCAGAAGATAAATGAACGGGTTTTTATTATGGTTTGTTACAAAAATTGATATAAAAGCTTCCGCATATGAAGTTATTACCATTGGGTTTATCATGGTTTATAACCATATTTTTTTGAAAAGTGAGATTAATTGTCAAGAAATTTGTGCGCCCGAATATATATTGTAATGTTGATACCTTGTGTTTAAACCAAAGTATGGAAGGGCAAGTTATATTGTATTTATGACTTATGTTAAGTCGGGTAATAAAGCTTGAGAATTTGCAATGGAATGGATAGATGCGATGCGATGCTATCGCATATCGCAATCGACGATGCTTATCCGATAAGAATTCATAAGTTATATAATTTTCAATGCGGTGGATGAGATGCGATGCGAAAGCATATCGCAATCGGGCCAGGAGAAAAATTGCACAAACACAGTGGTCATAGAAAATGCAAAGTGCGATGTGATGATGTGGGGATGGCGTGGCAAGTGACATGGCAGCTGACGTGGACCTGACCCCAAAAATCGTAAATAAATCAAGATGACGTGGCAAGATGACATGGCAATGATGTGGCGATGACGTGGCAAGGTGACATGGCACGATGACATGGAGATGACGTGGACCTGGCTCACATATCGCAAATCACAAGATCGGAGGGGTGAAGATCGTAAGAACAAATATGTGATGCGAATCGGCGATGCGAAGTTCATCACACATCGCAGATCGCAAAGCTCAGAAGAGATAGCACTCATAAACGCCGAAGTGCGATGAAGCGATAACCATTGGATCACGGAGTAGAGATCTACAATGTAGATTAGAAGTGCTAATTTGGGCATCGATAAATGTGCAATATTGGCGGAAACGAAAAATTTATGAAGGTATAACGTTTCCCTTTGAGAAACCGTTTTGGGAGGATGAAAGAGCAAAATAGAAATGAAAAAAATAGCTGAAATGCCGAGATACAACTTGGTGGGACCCTTTGCATATCACATATCAAAAGATCAGGTGGATGAAGGCACATGGGATAACTGAATCGTCGAAGTGAGATAAAGAGAGTGGATGCGATGAAGATCAAAGCCGAAGCATAAAGCATTTCAAGTCCGGGAGTATGTGGATTTTCCTTTGTAAGTCGTTTCAGAAAGAAAAAGGAGGATTATAATGTAAAACAAAAAGGAAAGTATGAACGCGGGTAGAAAGGCTCAGGTAAGGACCCGACATAGAGAAAAGGGAAGAATCAAATGTTTAAAAGAGGCATGGTCGAGAAAAAGGAGATATGATGGCATTTTTAGAAACACAATAGAATGGGTCAAGTCGGACAAAATGAGCAGTTATGCAGCAAAGCTAGACTATAACAGCAGAAACTGAAAAGACAGTGACAATAGCAGAAAAGACAAATGTATGGCGAACCAAGAACTGAAAGGGATGAGTGAAATATATTATTGTATCTATAAATGTAAATGATTTAATTATTTTTATTGTATATGATGCAAATGCAAGTCTCCAAAGGCAAATAAAAACTCCTCTATAATACTAAAATGTATACATACTGTTATATTATTCTAAATGGTTTGGACAAGAAAATGAGAAGGGTGAAGGCAAAGAGTCATACCTGTTCATTTCGAATTCCCTGTGGAATGCACAATGTTATGAGGTGATCTCTCTACATAATGCTATAAGCATATGCATAAGAAGATAGAATGGAGAAAGAGGTCATAGAGTGTAAGAAGAAGAAGGAGCAGAGAGAGAAGTTGTGAAGATCCAGAGATGATATAAAGCAAATTTGAAGGCTGGAAGTACAAGAGTAAAGAAGGAGAAAAACAGAGCTGATATAAACGTAAATCAGCATATGACTTTATTGTACAGTGAGGAAGTTGGTACTTTCATATCAAGTTGTAGCTTGATAGATGTCCAGTTGTCATTGGCTAAGGTAGGAGCCTTCTATAGGTTGTAGCCTGCAGAAAATAGATGGGAGTTGGAGCTTCCATGCAAATTGTAGCTTGCAGAATTGAGGTAGTAGCCTCCTGTAGGTTGGAGCCTATAGAGAATCGGTGGTGAGAGGGAGTTGGAGCTTGCCTTTGCATCACAACAATATTAAGATGTGTTTTTCTCCCTTATGGTTTTCCACTTATATATGTTTTCTATGTGCATGATGATTATATGTTGATATTCTGTCTTTAATTTGCTTAATACCTACTTCTCACTTATAAAGATTTTTGTTCCATTGTATACTAAGTTGATCACGAAATGAAGATGTAAATAAGTGTAAAAGAAAGTTTTACAAGATCATGACTGCATTAAACTAATTCACCCCCCCCCCCCTCTTAGTTTAACCAAGGGTTCAACAATCGGTATCGGAGCAGGTTCCTTTGGTATTATTTTAACAACTGGAAGGAGATCCTTGGTCCCCAAGATGGCTAGTCTAGAAGGATGCTCAACAAATAAAGCCCCTTTGTTTACTGGCACAAATTATGCCTTCTGGAAAATAAGAATGAGGACGTACATAATGTCTCTAGGAATAGAAGTTTGGGCTGCTGTGGATTTGGGATATGCCCCAAAGGAGTCTGACAAAGAGAAAGAAGCCAAAAAATATTTTATAGCTAATGCCAAAGCCATGAATTCTCTCTTAAGTGGTCTGTGTGAGGCAGAATTTATCAAAGTAATGCATAAAAAGACTGCCAAAGAAATATGGGATACATTAGAAAGTATCCATGAGGGAGATAAAAAGGTGAAGGCTGCCAAGCTGCAAGTCTATAGAGCCCAGTTTGAAAATATAAAAATGAATGAAGAAGAAGATGTTGCTAGCTTCTTCTTAAGCGTTGCAGAAATTGTGAATAACATGAAAGCTCTAGGAGAAACCGTTAGATAATGTGTAATTGTTCAAAAGATCTTGAGATCGTTGCCATCCATTTTTAACCCCAAGGTTTGTGCCATAGAAGAAATAGATGACTGGGAAACATTAAGCATGAACCAATTACTTGGAAATTTAATAGCCTATGAGATGATACTTCCACAGAGGAAGTCAAATGTGAGGGAGGCAGCCTTTAAGACAGAGAAGAACAAAGAAGAAAAATAAGATACATGCTCTTGCTCTGATGAAGAAGAGGCCAAATTTTTCAGAAGATTGGATAGAGGCTCAGGAAAGTATAAAGGTAAACTTCCATTTAAATGATTTAACTGTGGAATAGTTTGGCACTATGCATCTAAGTGTCCTCATAAGAAAACAAAGAATTAGATTCAAGAGATAGAGAAAACTAAAACAAATAACTGGTAGAAATGAAAGAGATTCAATAGAAAATCATTTTATGCTCAACAAGATAGCAGTGCATCTAAAAACTCAGATGAATCCTGAAATGAAGAAGGAACCTTTGAATTTGTGTTGATAGCCAAAGAAGAATCAGAAGGATTCATTTTAGAAGAGGAGGAAGAATGTGAGGTAGATCTTGAGGGGGAACTAAGAAGTTCCCTAGAGGAAATTGACATACTTAAACTAAAGTGCAGAAAACAGAAATATATTCTCATAAAATATGTAAAAGAAAAACCAAATTTAAAAGACCTCAGTCAGTTAAAAGTAAAACTTGAAGAAGCTAACAAGGTGGAAGACACTCTACTAAAGAATATTGAGGATAAAATTCAAAAGCAAGATAAATTGGAAGAAGAAGTGGTATGCCTAAGAAAGAAACTAGAAAACATCCAAAGGGAATTGTCAATGAACACTCCTCGAATGACAAGCACTAAACAGTTGCAAAAGATTCTAAATGCTCAAAGGTCTCTTCTCGTAAAGGCTGGGATATGATATGAAGGAGAAACCAGTAAGTCGAAGGTAGAAGATAACAAGAATATCATTTTTGTAAAAGTTGTAAAGGATAATGAAACAGCTCAAAAAGGAACCACAAAAGCAAAATCCAGTAAGAACTTGATGTGTGATGAAACAAATAGAAACAAGCAGCAACATCAAAAGACAAAGAATGAGAGGAAGAAGCTAGCAGTTGCAAAAAGCTCAATTGTTCCTAAAGATCAATTGAACAAGTTCGGAAGATCTCAAAGGAAATTCTTTCCTCCTATGAGAAATGTCACTTGTTTTGCCTATCACAAATTGGGACATATTGCTGCATACTGTCAGATAAAGATAATCGATTTCAACCAGCAAAAGATGCAGAAATTGAAAAGACTACCTCAAGCAAACAAACGGAGAGGACAACCCCACACCAGGTACACTAATCGTTTCCATGGGTATTTTTTTTTTTGTAAGGGGTGCGGCCATAAAGCCATGGAGTGCAGAACGTATGGAGATTTATGAACAATGGAGAGTTCACTCGTACACATAATCCATTTAAAAATATAATCAAATGCTTTGTATGCCATCAAATCAGACACATGTCTTCCAAATGTCCTCTCAAATAATGTGGTCCATCTTCTCAGAAAAGGTGCTAAAAAAATAGCTGCCTGCAGTGGAAAAAGAAGTTGAATAAGTGTGACCTGGCTCTAATAGCCCAAGATCAGAAAAGCCAATGGTATTTGGACAGTGGATGTTCAAAGCATATGACTTGAGATCGAAGCAAGTTTGTAACCTTTGATGAAAATAAATATGGGAATGTAACATTCGGAAATTGTAAAGTAGGGAAAATCAAAGGAAAAGGCTCGGTTAGTCTGAATAATGGAAGAGGAAAAGCTCAAGATGTACTATTTGTGGATGGGCTGAAAGCCAATCTGCTAAGCATCAGTCAGATGTGTGACAAAGGCTATGAGGTAATTTTTAGAGCCCAAGATTGTGAGGTAATATCAAGCACCATAGGAAAGACCTTGATCAAAGGTGTTAGAACAGAAAGTAATGTCTATATAGTGGAAGAAGAGAATGAAGGATGCCACATAAGCAAACTTGATGAATCATGGTTATGGCATAGAAAACTAGGACACCTAAACTTTGACCACATCATGAGTCTGAGCAATAAGAATGCAGTCAGGGATATGCCAGCAATAAAGAAGCCTTCAAATACCATATGTAAATCCTGCGAACTGGGCAAGCAGACCCGCATATATTTCAATACCAAAGAGATACTATCTACAAGTCGACCTCTTTAGCTTGTACACATGGACCTGTGTGGTCCTTCAAGAACTAAAGCACCAAGCGGAGAATCTTATTTCATGTTGATAATATATGATTTTTCCAGAATGACGTGGGTAGCATTTCTCAAATATAAATCATAAGCACTTGAGAAATTCAAGATATTCAAGGCATTGGAAGAAAATCAAACAGGATGCAAGCTAAAGTGCATCAGATCAGATAGAGGAGGTGAATTCACAGACTATGATTTTTCATACCTATGCAATGAGCATGGGATAAAACAACAGTTTAAAATTGCAGGTACACCTCAACAGAATGGAGTAGCAGAGAGGAAAAATAGGTTAGTACAACAGATTTCCAGAGCTATGATGCAAGAAAGTAACATTCCCCGAACCTACTGGGCAGAAGTAGTACACACAGCTATTCACATTCTCAACAAAGCTCATCCAAGACCAAATTGTGAGAACACTCCTTACGAATTATGGCATGGTAAACCAGCATCAATCAAACACATTAAAGTCTTAGGAAGCAAGTGTTTCATAAAAAATAATGATGAAAAAATAGCGAAGTTTGATGCAAGAGGTGATGAAGGAATATTTTTAGGATATGCATCCAAGAGTAAGGGTTATAAATGCTACAACAAAAGACCAAAATTGTGGAAAGCATTGATGTAAGATTTGATGAAGATCTACCAAACATAACAAGAAGCACAAGTTGCACCAATCCTCCAGATGATCATGAAGCTGAGAACCAAGACAATGATGGACATAGAAAGACAACATAAGATATGGAATTAAACTCAAAAGGTCCCTCAAGACACACTCAAAAGAACCATCCAGAAGATCAAATCATCGGGGACAAGAGTGTGGGAGTCCAGACAAGAAGACAGCTTGCTAAATAAATAGCAGAAGTATACCTATAGAGCCAAAGAAGTTCGAAGAAGCCAGAAAAGACAAAAACTTGGTAAATGCTATGAATGAAGAACTAGAGAAAATTGAGAAGAACAATACCTGGGAGCTAATTCCAAGACCCACTGGGAAAAATGTCATTGGCACAAAATGGATATTCAAGAATAAGATGAATGAACAAGGGTAGGTAATCAGAAATAAAGCCATACTTATATGCAAGGGGTATTCTCAAATTGAAGGACTTTACTATGATGAAACCTTTGCCCCTCTTGCCAGAATGGAAGCAATCAAAATGTTTTTGGCCTTTGCATGCTATCATGATTTCAAGGTATGTCAAATGGATGTGAAGTTTGGCTTCCTAAATGGAGATTTAGAGGAAGAAGTCTATATTGAACAACCTAAAGGATTCTCCTTAACAAATAAACATGACTATGCGTGCAGATTAAAGAAAGCCTTATATGGGCTGAAACAAGCCCCTCGTGCATGGTATTCAAGGCTGGACAAATACTTGCAAAAACAAGGTTTTAAGAAAGGAGGAGTAGACAGAAACTTGTACATAAAGGCTAATGAAAATGAACTCTTAATTGTAGTAGTCTATGTAGATGACATCATGTTTGGTAGCAACAAAGATGGGTTAGCAAAATGATTTGCTGAAGAAATGAAATCAGAGTTTGAGATGTTAATGATTGGATAGCTCACCTTCTACTGAGGACTTCAAATTCAACAAAAGAACACAGGAATATTCATTTCGCAAGAAAAATACTTAAGAGAAATGTTGAAAAGGTTTCAAATGGAAGACTTCAAACCTGTGTCAACTCGCATGATCACTGGATGTAAACTATGTTCTAATGATGGATCAACAGATGTAGATCAAAAACTTTACAGATCCATGACAGGAAGTCTACTATACCTAACTTCTTGTAGACCAGACATTATGTTGGAAGTAGGACTTGTGGCAAGATATCAAGCAACACCAAAAAAAAAACATTTACTTGCAATCAAGAGAATATTTAGATATCTACAAGGAACTTCACATTATGGCCTATGGTATCCAAAAGGAAAAAGCTTCACATTGACAGCATACAAAGATGCAGATTGGGCCAGTTGTGTGGATGACAGGAAAAGCACAAGTGGAGGTGCATTTTATTTGGGAAAAAGTCTGGTGGCATGGCTAAGCAAGAAGAAAACTTCTATCTCTCTATCTACAACAAAAGCATAATACATAGCAGCAGCTGCATGTTGCACACAAGTAATGTGGATGAAGCAAACTCTCCAAGACATGAAGGTAAGCATTGATGAACCCATTTCCATCAAATGTGACAATAAAAGTGCAATAAGTATATCAAAAAATCATGTACTTCATTAAAAAGCAAATCACATCACAATAAAGTACCACTTCCTCAGAGAACAAATAGCATAGAAATTAGTGAAGTTGGAATATGTACCAACTAAGGAACAAACATAAGACATATTCACAAAACCTCTTGCTAAAGAACCATTCGAATATCTAAGAGACAAGCTAGGGGTAGTGTCTGCAGATGTTACTCTCTAACATGATCAGAAATAAAAAATAAAAAAAGGGGGCTACATACAAGAAACAGGATCAGTGCAGAAGACAATATCATACAAGAAAGCATCATTTCAGGCAGAGAGCAGTCAATAAATTGTCATCAAAGAGCTAGAACAATGGAGCAGTGTATGGAAGAGGTCCTCAAGATGAGAGGAAATGAAAAGATACAAACTACATTGGTAGATGTGCAACGCTTTGTCATTGATGTTAAAGGGGGAGGAAAAGCAAGAAAAAGAAGAAAGGGGCTTCTAAAAAACAAGCAGAGGAAGTCCTAGAGGAAGCATTGGAATATTGCCATCAATGCCAAAGAGGGAGACTGTTGGAAATATTGTCATTGATGGCAAAGGAGCAGAAAGGAGTAACACTAGAATTACCAGTGATAGCAAAGACGGCAAAGGCAGCATAGGCAGCAGAAGCAGCAAAGGTAGCAGAGGTAGTGAGGGCAGTTGAACAAAGAAGGCAGCAAAGGAACTATATTAAAAAATTTGGATGTGGAACCATGAGCCAACGGAAAAAACGGAATAGTGAAAGTGGTTTCAAAAACCACCAGAGGGTTTTCACACCGTTTTTGTAGGATAAGTGGTAATTGCAGGAGTGAACGCGGTAGTGGTTGTGGGCCGATGTGTGGAAATTACAACCCACTAATTTCGTGTACGTTCTAAAGTTTTACCCATTGTGCTATTTGGAGCGCGATGTCGAGCGATGTTCATCGGATCTGGAGTAATTAAATGGACAATGGAGAATGGACTGCACAAATGAATATGTAAGTTGTATATGTTGTAGGACCCAAATATAATATTATTTTGGTGCTTTGGGTTTTAACCAAAGCAAACTCATAAAAACGATTAAACCAAGGTGTGATAGTTAACAGATGTCGGTCAATGTTAATACATGTTAGTACTTTGGAATATGTATCCAAAGTCATTTTGGTATAGACGAAAGATAAATGAACGGGTTTTTATTACGGTTTGTTTAAAAAATTGATATAAAAGCTTCTGCATATGAAGTTATTACCATTGGGTTTATCATGGTTTATAACCATATTTTTTTGAAAAGTGAGATTGACCGTCAGGAAATCTATGGGCCCAGATATATATTGTAATGTTGATACGTTGTGTTTAAACCAAAGTATGGAAGGGAAAGTTATATTTTATTAATGACTTATGTTAAGTCAGGTAATAAACCTTGAGAATTTTCGATGTGATGGATGCGATGCGATACTATCGCATATCGCAATCGGCGATGCTTATGCGATAAGAATTCGTAAGTTATAGAATTTGCAATGTGATGGATGCGATGCGATGCGATCACATATCGCAATCGGGTGAGGAGAAAAATTGCACAAACACCGTGGTCACAGAAAATGCGAAGTGCGATGTGATGACGTGGGGATGACGTGGCAAGTGATGTGGCAGCTGATGTGGACCTAACCCCACAAATCGCAAATAAATCAAGATGATGTGGCAAGATGACGTGGCAATGATGTGGCGATGACGTGGCAAGGTGACATGGCATGATAAAATGGAGATGACATGGACTTGGCCTGCATATCGCAAATCGCAAGATCGGAGGGGTGAAGATCGTAAGAGAAAAGATGCGATGCGATGCGAAGTAGTGATGCAAATCGACAATGCGAAGTTCATCGCATATCGCACATCACAAAGCTCAGAAGAGATAGTACTCATAAATGCCGAAGTACGATGAAGCGATAACCGTTGGATCACAGAGTAGAGATCTACGATGCAGATTAGAAGTGCTAATTTGGGCATCGATAAATGTGCAAGATTGGCGAAAACGAAAAATTTACGAAGGTATAAGGTTTCCCTTTAAGAAATCGCTTCGGGAGGATCAAAGAGCAACATAGAAATGAAAACAATAGCCGAAATGCAGAGATACAACCTGGTGGGACCCTTCGCATATCGCATATCGGGAAATCATATGGACGAAGGCACATGGGATAACTAAATCATCGAAGTGCGATAAGGAGAGCGGACGCGAGGAAGATCAAAGCCGAAGTCTAAAGCATTTCAAGTCCGGGAGTATGTGGATTTTCCTTTGTAAATTGTTTCAGAGAGCAAAAGGAGGATTATAACATAAAAGAAAAAGGAAAGTATGAACAAGGGTAGAAAGGCTCGGGTAAGGACCCGACACAGAGAAAAGAGCAGAATTGAATGTTTAAAAGAGGCATGGTCGGGAAAAAGGAGATATAATGGCACTGCTGGAAACGCAATAGAATGGGTCAAGTCAGACAAAATGAGCAGTTATGCAGCAGAGCTAGACTATAATAACAAAAACTGAAAAGACAATGACAGCAGCAGAAAAGACAAATGTATGGCAAACCAAGAACTGAAAGGGCTGAGTGAAATATATTATTTTATCTGTAAATGTAAATGATTTAATTATTTTTATTGTATGTGATACAAAGGCAACTCCCCAAAGGCAAAGCAAAAATCCTCTGTAATACTAAAATGTATACATACCGTTATATTATTCTGAATGGGTTGGACAAGAAAATGAGAAGGGAGAAGGGAAAGAGTCATACCTATTCATTTAGAATTCCCTATGGAATGCACAGTGTTATGAGGTGATCTCTATAAATAATGTTACAAGCATATGCATAAGAAGAGAAAATGGAGAAAGAGGTCAGAGAGCGTAAGAAGAAGAAGGAGCAGAGACAGTCGTTGTGAAGATCCAGAAATTATATAAAGCAAATTTGAAGGCTTGTGAAGATCCAGAAATTATATAAAGCAAATTTGAAGGCTTGAAAGACAACAGTAAAGAAGCAGAAAAATAGTGTTGATATCCAGGTAAATCAACATATGATTTTATTGTACAGTGAGGAAGTTTGTGCTTTCATATCAATTTGTAGCTTGATAGATGTCCAGTTGTAGCTAGCTGAGGTAGCGCGCAGAAAATAGATGGGAGTTGGAGCTTCCTTGCAAATTGTAGCTTCCATAAATGAAGTAGTAGCCTCCTGTAGGTTGGAGCCTACAAAAAATCAGTGGTGAGAGAGTGTTGGAGCTTGCCTTTGCATCACAACAATATTAAGATGTGGTTTTCTCCCTTATGGGTTTCCACTTATATCTATTGTCTATGCACAAGATGATTATATGTTGATATTTTGTATTTAATCTGCTTAATACTTGTTGCTTACTTATTAAGATTGTTGTTCCATTGTATATTAAGTTGATCACGAAATGAAGATGTAAATAAGTGTAAAAGAAAGTTTTACAAGATCATGACTGCATTACACTGATTCACGCGCCCCCCTCTCAGTATAATGGAAACTAGATTGCTGTGAACCCCATTCCTAATTATTTTGTTATTAACATCAGTGATCAATTACAAGTTCCATCTATCTACTTGCCACTCTAATTAATTTAATTTTTCATTTGTAGAATCCATGGTGTATGCCATTCGAAATAATCAATGGTGGAATGAAATTATGTGTGTGTAGGTTCTAAGAAATGGAAGTTGCAGAAGCATGTTGCATTTTGCTGTAGTAATCTCTTCGAGAGTACACATTTCAATTTCGACATTTTACTGCCCTTCCCCTGATGCAGTGATCCGACAACGCTATTGATTTGCCTGGAGTATCCTGCTGGGTTTAGAAGGTTACCGTGAGTTTTGGAGTAGACAACTACACGGAAATACATGTTTGAAGGGGTTCACAGATCATTATGAAGAGCATCCAGCACAAAACATGGATCGGTGTCCTTTAGAGGTGAACGGTGATCAACTCGACCCTTCGAGTGATGAGGCAGACTATGAATTTTTCTAGCCTACACCACCAAAGGAATATGTCCCACAAAATATGGTCGTGGCCGTCGCTTAGCATTAACCCATCAAATGTAATTTAAGGCGATTTGCAAATGTTTTTCTAAATTTCTTTTAATATAGATTTATGTTTGAAAAAATAAAATATAGAATTATGTGTGAAAAACATAATGATGAAATGGTCTTCATGTTTTATCCGATAACCCATTATATATTAACCTTATGTGGGGAAACATTGTTGACTTCTTAATTTTTAATTAATGTATGACCGTATTAAAAATTGAAGAGAGCAGAGATACACACACAAATAATTATTTTCTATATTCAAATAATCAGAGATACATCAAATATATATAGGTGAACTAATCCTAATCTTAGAGAGAGAAGTTGAGAGAATCTGTCAACTTCCTCAACAAACCCAATCCAAGATATACTAAAGTAAGCATAATCCTAACTAATTCTAATGCCCTCCCTTAATGATTACTTTACAAAACATATAATAATTACTCACAATTACAACACTTTGAACTTTCGTCTCTTTGTTTGATCTGGTCTTCATTAACACTTGTACCCACTCTGAGATCTCATAGAAAATGCTCTTTTCTCCACCATTTTCGAGCTACCATTCAACCCATTTAAAATACATTTGTTTCTGACCAGCAATAATGAACTTTGCAAGATTGGCCGTATTGACAACTCTCACGCTTGCATTTCGCGATAGAGCCGACAAGTGATGAACCATCCTGGACCAATCACCATCTGCCGGATATTTCGTCGGCCATCCATCGTTGGCTAGCAAAATGGTCCGAATACTAACACCAAGACGACCCAACAACTTGACCTGCATCATACTGTAACCTGTAACTGATGCTCCTTGGCCCGTAGCACAACAAGATCACCATATAACAAATTCACACAATCAAATTGGCCAATTGTTCTCTCGTCCCTGTAGAACGTCAAGAACAACTAATTTAAATTGTATAAATCTATTCAATAATTGGTTCTCTAATACACAAATCTCATAACAACAAATATAAGCTATAACCCAACGCTACAATACATACTCTACACACAAAAAATAATGAACTTCAAACACCGTTCCATTCCCCTCCATCAACACGATTCTTCTTTGCCTGTAAATCGACTCGAGACGAACTTGGGGCAATTCAATTTATTAGCCCAAAAATAAATCGAAGGTATGTATATGCACATAATCTCCCGGAGGAAGCGCCATTGAAACTGCGTCGCTGGCCTCAGCAACGTGCCAGCTATTGGAAGAGTTAATTTTATGGGGACTCTCAGTAACTGAATATGTCAAACTTGTTGACGAGATTTCCAATACAGAAGTCTGTCATATTAAAAAGTTGTAGAGAACCTTTGCAGCTTGAGATAGATATCCAATTTAATAGCTGTCATGGAATCCACATGCTTATAGGTATAGCAACTTTTAACTTTTATGGACAGTGATACAACTTTGGAAGCCTGAAAGTTAGATATTCGAGGCACCTTGCGCCCTCTACTTTACCCGAACACTCCGCCTTATCCATTGGTTTGTGCTTCTGGTTGTTCGTTGATTGCGCAGAGATTGGGAATGGACATGAAGACAGACAAAGTGCTTCATATGAACGCAGGGCTTGGAGAATACAGCTATGCTCAAAATTCTATTCACTTTCAGGTTTTGAATGTAAATCTATCATTTTCTCAATTACATCTCTGTTAATTACACATTCGATTTAAATCATTAAATATTGTCACCCACTACAATACTGCAGAAGAGAGTATTAGAAATTGTACGGCCCATGTTGGAGGAAGCCGTCTTATCCATGAAGTTAACGGTGGAATGCAAGACATTTTGCATTGCAGACCTTGGTTGTTCCTCTGGCCCAAATGCTCTCCTCGCCATGTGCTCCAATCGCTACCCTATTTCCCCCATGCGGAAGACGTATTTTGATCTGAGCCTCCTCGGTTGACAGTCAGAAACTTTCCCTTGCGGTCTCCAGGGCGCGGATCCTTCCTCCGCTGCTATTCGGTCCATCCAAACCTGCCGGATTTCAATGATGTTTCCGCTGCAAATATTTCCACCAATTTGATTTCAAACCTGCGCCTTTCTCTTTCTGCTCATGCTCACCCTCATACCGCACTACATCTGGTTAGCGAGAGGATAAATAAAAAATACCTTCACACAACAAGTAAAATAACAAGCACACAAAAAACTGAACCATCTACTCTCCTACAACAGCGGTATTGCTCTCACATCTTCCTGGCTATCCCGTGAGGGATTTAAGCCAGTAGTGGCTCTGATACCATATTAAAAATTGAAGAGAGCAGAGATACACACACAAATAATTATTTTCTATATTCAAATAATCAGAGATACATCAAATATATATAAGTGAACTAATCCTAATCTTAGAGAGAGAAGTTGAAAGAATCTCTCAACTTCCTCAACAAACCCAATCCAAGATATACTAAAGTAAGCATAATCCTAACTAATTCTAATATGATTAATTGTAAACTGAAGATCTTAGGAATATGCTTTGTTTTAGTGGATCATCTACGATTTTAACCAAGGTAAACATTTAAATGAAATAGATAAATTAATAATGAGATAAAACATTAATAAAAAAATATAAAATAATTTATTTTTAATATTCATTTTAGTTTATTGTAAATGAAATGCATAAAATAATAATTGGATAAAAAAGTAAATTAAACCAATTGAAAATACATAAAACGAGGACAAAATTAAAAAAATTAAAAATTAAAAGTTAAAAATTAAATAATGTTTTTGTTAATTAAATTAGAATAATAAATATGAAAATAGTTTTATTTAAAATATCAAATTAAAGTAAATACATAGGCAAATTAAATTAATGTAAATAAAAACACTCCAACCAAAAAAATAGCAAAATTATAACAATTAAAAAAATTATAATAAGTTAAATAAAAACAATTTAGAAGTATATAGAATGATGAAAGTCTTTTAAGACCAATGTTGTTTATTGGATCTTAAGGGAGAAGAAATAATTTAAGTTTCATTCTTCAAAATCTTGTTTCAATGGTCAAAGAGATAGGAAATAAGTACTCTAAGATGGTTATAAGTGGGTTGGGTTAACAGATCAAGAGGATTGGAAATGTAGCACATGATAGAGAATTAAATTAAAACAATTAAACATAACACAATGAGATGAAAAAAAAAAACAATCAATTATAAAAAACATATTAAAAATTTAAAACAATAAATTAAAACAATTTAAATAAAAAATATTTTTTTTTTAATTTCGTTAAAAATAAATAAATTAACAGAATATTAAATTAAATTAAATTATTAACTTAAAAAGATTGAAAATTGAATGTTTATATCAAACACATACTATATAGGAAATAAAATGATGAAACTGAATTTTGAAAAAGTTTAAGTATTGAATAATGCAACCTGCAATACAAAGAAAACCAATTCGGCCGTTTCATGGAGCATCGTTCCAAATTGTTAATAAATAAATAAAAACATTGCGAGAAAAATTGAAGTATATCACAAATAAATAGTTGAATTTCTTGGAAAAAGAAATAGAGCGGTAATTTTATTGTTGAAAAGTTCGCACAACCGCATTTATATTTTAAATATGGATGAGCATCGTTGGCCATTTGATGTTGCATTTTAGGCCTCCTCATTTTCCAACACTAGTCTTTCATTAAACTGCTACAAACACGTGGAGGACGTATACATATCGTCCAGAGTAATCAAAAGAGCAAGGTGCTGCTTTCGGTTGGAGCGGAGAGTTTCAGTCTCTCCAACACACAAATTTATTGAAAGTTATTTGTATTAGTATTGATTTTATAAACAAATATTAAAACAGTGAAAAAAGTTCGAAGAGGTTTTAAATATGGTGGAGACAATTATTTATAATTATGAGGAAATAAAATTATTGTCTTTCTGTTGCTTAAAAAAAAATGTTTTTTATATTTCTTGTTAAACAAAATATTATTAATAAAGCATTTAGTAATAAAAAATATTTAAAATTAGTTACTTAGCAGAAAAAACTAATTTGTAGGTAAAAAATAATTTAATTGCAAAAATTTACAGAAGGGACAAATAATTTTATTGGACAATCAATAAAGTTTATTTAAAATTAGCAAATACAATAAAAAAATTATTGTAACGAAAAAAAATTATTGCATATAAAAAATTGCTTTCTGCGAAAAAAAAACTTATACTATGAAAGGGGCTAATTTTATACTATTAACTGATTTAGTAATTAAAAAAGTACTTTAAATAAAGCATTTACAAGTAGAAGAAAATTTTCTTTACCAGAAGAAATATTTAAAATGCAATTGAAAAATTAATTTTATTAAAAAAAACTTAAGAAATAATTTTAGAAAAACTAATTTTTTTTAAAGCTCTGTGATAAAAAAAATTTAATACAGGCGAAAGCATTTTTATTTTATATAGAAAATTGGTTTGTTTTGCAAAAGGAATTCAGATGGGCTAATTTTATTCGAGCGATGTGTATTTCTTTCCTTGGAAAAAATTGAGGTAATATTGGCGCATAAAAATTTGTTCGGTCGTTATGTTGTGGCTCTACATTTGGATCTGCGGCCCGCTGCTCCGCCCTGTCTGAGGCTGCGCCTCTGCGCCCTTGCAGCTGCTTGTCTGCCTGATCTGCACAGCATGCCCGAACTGTATCAGCAGGCTTGAGAGATTTTGCTGCGTTCTGCGTCACGCTGTTGCACCCTCTCTAATGCTGCGCCTCTGCGCCCTTGCAGCTGCTTGCTGCTCTAGTTTCCAATATGCCCGATCTGCTCCTGAGTATCTACTCCGGCTCCCAACGCCATTGATCCTGCGGGCTTTTTTCTTCTTTGATCTGGTTCAGGGACTGTAACACACGTACTCAAACAAATAAATATTACGTTATTTTATTTTTAACAATTATTATCAAGAAATGGTTGAACGAATTCCTGAACCGTTTGAAAACTGATCGAAAACTTGGGTAAACTGATCGAATTGCCATTAGTGGGTATTCCCGCCAGTACTTTATACACATTGCTACCCCTCTGCTTGCATCTAAGATTAAATAATTGTGGTGACGGATAATCGAGCCACATGTTTACTCACCATGGAGCCAAGCAGGCACAAGTGTGCAGCTTGCTTCAGGCAATTCTGCAAAATGGAGCATCTTGTGGAGCACATGAAATTGACTCACCATTATGGACACGAACCCATAAGCTGCATTTGACATAAACATTGTACGTTTTATGATTCATTAAGGGAACATCTTGATGATCTTCGGTTAGTTGGGGAGCAGTTGGGGAGCCATGGCTACGGATAGCAAGCATGGAGTTGCAAAACCCTACGCACAGATGAACGATGGTTAGCAAGCTCGAGTTTGTGTGGGCGCTGGAGTCTGTGTGGAAAGAGACCGCCTACAACTTCTGCCAGAAAAGAAATCGCCTACCTACCTACAAATAGTAAGTAAGATACCATTGCAATTTTTTTTCTTTGATAAGAGTCGACTCAGAGTTAAAATATATAAGAAAAGATTATATATAGATGGTGTTAATTCCTTTTCTTTGATGTAGAATGAGAGTCCACTGCTAACCCAAGTGATTTTGGCTTACTTTCTTTATTATATAGTCTTTCTTTTTATGAGTTAAAATATATAAGAAAAGATTATATATAGATGGTGTTAATTCTTTTTCTTTGATAAGAGTCAAGTGGAATGAGAGTCGACTGCCAAGACAAGTGAGTGATTTTGGCTTACTTTCTTTATTATATAGTCTTTCTCTTTGTGAATTAAAAGATATAAGAAAAGATTACATATATCATATTGTTTTTCTGCTAAAAGATTATTAGAAAATAGAAAGAATACTAATGATCTTTCTCATATTTATTGAGATAAGTTATATATACCAAGGAAATGAGATTTCATTAGTTTATTGGGATAGGATTGAAACAAATTCACTGTTGACTATTTTCGAAAGAATATATTTATCTTAAGAGTATAAGATAAGTCCATTGTGTTAATTCATTTGCAAGGGTTAGCAAAGGTTACATTTTAACTTTGTTATTATTTTAAAAGGTCTATCTAGCTCTTATGCCCAAATAAGGGTTAGTTATAGCACTTTATTTTTAAAAGAGATTTTCTTGATTAGATTAAAGAGGGTAACTCTTTAATAAAATTATTTACATAATATTGTATAAGCAAGAAAAGAAAATAGAAGATGAATGCTCTATTTTTTTTTTCTAAGTGAGACTAATTCTATTAAGTGTAAAAATACTAGTACAAAACTGCCATAGCTGCTGCTATGAAAGCCAGATAGCTGGGGTTGATTAGCAAACTGTTCTTTAGAGACCTGGATCGCCCATAGCGGGAAACCGACCCTTTAAACATAAATGTCTGAGCCGCCCATGATAGGGAAACCGGCCATAAGTTTATACAAGACATAGTGACAGTAACATAAAAACTAAAAACATCTATCAGCCAAACTGGCTGGCTACTGAGACAGTAAAACACAAAAGCTCCAACAGTAATTGAGCAAGGAGACCTGGAGAGATTGCTAAATGCGCGCCTGGGGTCATCCATCATGCTCTGAAGACATCGGCTCCTCAACAACTCTGCATCCATAATCATCGTCGTCACTACTGTCTGCCATGCCCGCTTGACTATCAATCTTCATGTCCTAGTTCTCAGCCTCAGAAAGCGGCCTGATTTGAAGAGGGAGGTTGGAGCAGGGGGCGCGGGGAGGAGAGGGAGGAGTAGGACAGTCGGGAGCAGAATGAGGGATTTCTTCACGAAGGGAGACAATTATGAAAGCAGTGACAATGGAGTCGACAGAGGTGCAGTGAAAGCGTAGCTCAGCATTCTAGGTGGTTTGCCTGATGGTGGACCCCAAATGCCCTCTGCCAGGAGGGATGGGCTGACTAGGAGGAGCAGATGGGCCGGGAGAAATGGGCTGACAGGGAGGCGCATAAGGGTCAGAAGGAGTGGGCTGACTGGAAATGCAGCCGGATGCACACGCTCGCCCACGTCCTTTGCTGACATTGCGCGAATTCACAGCTCCTCGCTCGCATCCTCTGCCCCTGCCTCTGCGCGAAGCAGGCGGAGGAGTGGGTTCATCGCTTTCAGAAGAAGAACTCAATTCAGAAGAGGGCAAGGGAGGGATGACAGAGACTTGACCTCGACTGACCCCACGCCGACAACGCATCCGCTGCATGAGGCGAGGCATGGAGTGGAGAAGGTGGCGCAAGCGAGGCTGTCCAAAGATGGAGTCGGAGATTCTGAGAGCGGAGGGTAACAGCAGGGGTGGTGCGAGCTCGGCGAAGCGACAGAAGAGCTAGTGGCCCAGTGAGCGGAGGGACAACGACCATGGGAGAGAAAATTAAAATCAGAAGGAATCAAAGTACCTGCAAGAAGCTCGACAGAGACGCCAGACGGAGCGGAGACGCTGCAGAAGGGGCTGTTGGTGAAGTGAATTCCTGGTAGCGTCTCCAAGCAGGCCAGAATGCAACATCGACGCCCAGTCTGCGTTTTAAAGCTGGAATTGGCATAACCAGGACGGCAATCACTGCGCAGGGGAGTCAGAGCTCTCCCATGGCTTCCTCTGTCATGCTCTCCGTCCATAGTGAGGGCCATCAACCAAATGACCACCATATACAACAGCGCCGAGGTGCAATAACTGCAGAACTGGTCAACCCGAGGCGTATTAATAACGCCTTTAAGATTAATACGCGAGGCCATGTGGGCATACCATGTGGGCTCCGTTGGGAGCTGCGCAGGGGCCCGGGTCTTATCAACACGCCACCTCATCCGCATCCGGAGAAGATGAATGCTCTATTTTAAAAAGGATTTTGTACTCATTTAATTTAGGAGATGAGAAAAAATCCAAAGTATTTTCTTGAATAGATTAAAGAGGGTAATTCTTGAAATATCTTCATGTGCGTTGAAGAAGAAAAGAGAAGTTTTCTCAGATAAATATTCATTAACCATGTTGTGAATAGTAATGAATTAATAAATCCATGGATAGTTTCATAAAACCATGGGTAGATTAGCATGGTGTTTGTAAATATTAGTTATTTAAATAAATCCATGAATAGATTACCATGGTGTTGGTAAAGTTAATTTATTTAATAAATTCATGGTTAAAGGAACTAATCAGTTATATTCCTTTAGATGAACAAACTAAGTGACTACTTTTATATTATCATTTTTATGATGTTAATTCCTTTTGGAGGAAGGTCATGCATAAGCATGCAACATATGTATTGACTTTTACTGAAAAATAATATACATATTTGTATGAAGAAAGATAGCTTGTAGTATTAAACTACATTGAATATGATTGTTTAGTATAATCTTTGGAAAATAAGACATGTATTTATATACTTAATTGCATATTTTTACAAAAAGAAAACATATGTTTACATGCTCACTAGCATTGAGATTTTCCTTGGGAAGACTCGTGAGGGAGGTTATGTGCTTTGCTGTGTAAGCACTCCTTTAGGGAGACTCTTTTGGAATCGATATGCATTTGCTTGCATGGGAGCAACATTTGTTATGTTAGCTTGCATTCCATGCACTAAAAGTAATAGCTTAAGGATTAGCTATTTTGATTAAATTTTTGTAAATCACATGCATAAATATCTTAACTAATGTATTAGTTTATTTTAAAGAAAAGCTTGTGAGATATAGCCATTGTCTTGCAAGAATGTGTGCTTAGGCGACGGAAACATTAGTTATTGTGATGACTTATAACCAGCACATATGAGGTAAATGATTAATGTTCATGCAGATGAATGCGATTTGCAGGAAGGTCCAATGTACGATGGTCCATTGGAGGTACATCCATGCCATGAAGATGTGAAGATATGAAAATATGAAGACCAGAGAGTAAATGGTGTCATTTTTATTGTAATGGCTTTAAACTAGATATTTTCATATTTCCTTGTAAGATTATATAAATGATGGTTAAGGGATGGTCTCCCTTATAAGCCATTGAGTGATGATTGAACACCCTCACAAGCATTTAATAATAAAGTTAAACGTTTGCTGGTTTTCACCTTATGAGGTTTCTAGGGTATATTGGTGTTCAATGATGTGATTGATTACTGTGTCAAGTTGATGATGTTGATTCCTTTCTTGTAATGATGTTCATAATGGTAAGTATGTGATGACTACATGAATAATGAAATGAGTGGATGGTTACACCATACAGTATTATTTTAATGTATTGTAATAGAGGATTGTTAATGGTTAAGGAGCTTACTATTCTTATTCTAAAAGTTACACTATGAACTGGTAAACATTTTATGTAATGATGAGTAAGGAATATTTAATGGTGAATGGTTAGTTACCCATGAGTAACTTGTGTAAAATTTTTTGTCTCCTTAAATTTCCATGTGAAGTTAACGGTGTATGTTACAAGTGGTATCAGAGCTAAAGGTTGCAGCACTGGCGCCTTTGGGATTTAGCGAAAAGAAATTGAGAGTTCCGAGATGAAAAGTGTGTATGTGAAGGAAGACATCGCATCTCTAATCGAGGTTGAATAAAGAGTTTCAAAAGATAAGTATTATTATCTTTCTTTCTTGAAACAATAGTTATTGCATCTATGGAAAATACACTGCTTACAAAGTAAATAACTATTGAGTTAGAGTTTCTTTAAAAAGGATATGTCTTTTCCATGTACGTAAAACTTCTACTGTTGTGTTGAAGTTTCCTTGAAAGGAGTTGGGAATTTGGTTTCTTGAAAAAGAAACATGTGTGTGCTTGAAAATTTCACTAATATACATTTGATTCTTCTTGAGAGAAATATGTATATTTTGAAAATAAATCTTGCATGTGAATCTTGCAACTAAAAGAGACAAATATAGAGTAAAACGTGGTTTTACTTAATATGTAAGTTCTTGAAAAGATTTATAATATGTTAATGTTTTAAAAATATATATTATTCCTAGAGATATGCCATGGTAGAAGACCAAACTACTATGCTATTTTTGCTGAGAAGAACCCATGTAAGTTCTTGCAAAGATTAATAGTATGTATCTTGAAAGGTGTGAGCAGTAGTAAAACATAAATAAGTAAACTTGTTTTCTTTTATATATATATTATTTAAGAAAATATAGGAAGATTGATTTATTTTAAAAGGGATTTCGTACTTGTGTGTTAAATGATAAGGAATCCAAGTTCTTTTCTTGAAAATAAATATATGCTAAAGAGAATAACCTCTTGAATATACTACATTGCTAGATGGATTATGTCAACTTCTTGATTTAGGTATATTAAAGGTTAAGTTAACCATGATAGTGTTGCATAGTTTTTTTATGCATAAAAGAGACTATCTATGGTAAATTCCTGGAAGCAAAGCATGAGCAACTTGGATGTAGAATCATAGAGGAACAAGGTTCTTTGCATGCAATAGTTGTATTAGATTTCATCGAAAAGAACATAAGTCTATATGTGGAAATGATAACATGTTTTTTTATCATACTTTAGAAAGTATTCTTTGGCAAAGAAGATGAATTACATGTACAAAAACTAAAGTAATGTTTTGGTTCCCTTGAAATATATACATGGCTAATGTGGGTATAATATTTCGAGAATAAGGTATGTATTCTTATGTTTTATTCCATTAGTTTTATGGAAAAGAAAACCATGTTTTGCATGGCTATTATGTTATGTGTCCTCAAAGAGGAATCATGAGTTTGCCTACTCGATTATGTTAAGTACTCTGTTGGGAAATTAAGATTAGAATCTTTATGCATTGTATGCATAGGAACAACAGCCAATGTGTTAAGCTTTATTATATTTGCATGCTCCAAAGGCAAAAGCTGAAGTGGTGGGTCTTCTGTAAAAGTTTAAGTAAAATAAATACACATTGTGTCATTTTCCATTAAAGGAATTTCTGAATAGATATAGTGATCTATCTTGTACGAATGTGTGCGTGTGTGGAAAAATTTCATAATAATGTGAGAGTTATTTGACATGAATTGATAATTACTTACTCACACTAATGTAGAGATGTTAGAAGAAAGCATGTTGTGACATTGTATTCACGTGTCATATATGCACATGAATAGGTGTTAAAGGATCACTCAAAGATTGATTATTTATTGATTAAGGTTTTATCTAATCGTGCTAAAAAAATCTTGTCGATGTTGCTAAAAGAAAACATTGTTATAGAGGAGCAATGTGAATTTGCTGATGGGGATGAGTATTGCAGTAGGGAGAGAAGTTCTTCAAATGAAATAAATATAAGTATTTTATTTTAAGAAGTCTCTACATATGCATGTTGATTTCCTTTTAAAAGGAATTGTTATATACGTAAAAAAAAAAAAATGGCATTGCATAAGATTAGCTTCTATTTTAAGAGAATTATTAAAAAAATACATGCTATTATAACATACTTTTTCTGCACAAGAATATGCATATGAGATTAATATGTGTATTATGATTTATTTCTTTAGGAAAGAAAGTATAAAAGCATGAAAGAAAAATAGTTACTTTTCATTTGAGTTTGAAAAGAAGTAATTGTTTTTGCATGCAATAAAATTTCTAAGTGACCATGCACTACTTTAAAAAGATGAATGTGTATAGTGATGATGTGTGAAACTAATGCACGAATGCAAAAAATGAGGAAAGTCCTTAGATATGATAAAGTGTTAAAATTAAATCGAATAAAACCTGTTAATGAGACAAGTTGTGAAACTTAACTAAATGACTAGTTGACTGACTAGTGTTTTCATGAGTCGTCATGGATGCATTAAAACTATTAATAGAATTGACTAGTTATGAACGAATAACTAATGAAAGTTATATGCACGAATCGATTTTAACTAAAGACATTTGAAAGTTGTGAACAAATTATATGATAATTAATTCGTGTGTCAGTCTGTTGTAACAGAACATTATGGGAATTGGAAATGTTTGCACTCATACCATAATCGTTATTGACACATACGCATTAATCAATATTATTTTTTAATGCATGAAGAAATTGTATGCATAACAACATTTTATGCAAGAACTTAAAATGATTTCGCAAGATAATATGTTCTTGAGAAATGCATATTTATGATTAGCATTGGTTCTTATAGTAAGCATGGGTAGCTTAATGGAAACAGAACATCTGTGAAAATAAAACATCACAAACATTGCAATGTGAATTGAAACAGTAAATGTTAAAGTATCATGTTTTAATGTGCAAGATTTTGTTATTTCAGAAATAATACTGTACAGCACATGTATGTTACTTCCCGGGGGGAAGTTGTGACAACTTCATTAAAGTTAACTATTATTAACTAGTTAAAGACAATTTGTTTAATTTTGTTTTATCTGACAAGAAAAACTTAAATCATCACTGTTGATAAAGAAAATTATTTAATTTGTTGAAATTAATTAATGAAAAGAAAATCTTTTTAAGCGGATGGTAAAAATGTTTCCAAGAATAGGAGGTGGTTAGGGATAGTTGGAAAGACAGTTACCTACTCCTCTGAGGATAAAGCTGTATCCCAGGGGAGGAGTAGGCATTCTGTGAAACTGGTAAAGGGGGAGTATTTTCTAGAGCTGGTTGGGACCAGTTGAAAATAGCTTATAGCAACCCTTGTAAAGCCAAAAATATCTAAGTGTGACTGGATTGGCCATCTCGAAGTCACAGCAGAGGAATCCACTGTTAACCCGTGGCATTGTCCAGATTCTGGAGCTAGGGAGAAAGCGGAGGAAATAATAGCCTCCCTTGATGGTTGGGAGGACCACAACTTGAAAGACTAAATTTCCAGATAAGTATAAAGACTTTTTAGTGCGCTGTGCTATTTTGAATTAATATCGAAAGATTAACTATCTAAATGTCTTTAGCAAGAGCTAAGACAACGTGCACGTGATGCATTGATTAGAGATTTGGTGCTCTCTGAGAACTTGTGGAAATACTTTGATTAAAACATGTCTTGATATTGCAAGAATGTTTGATAGCGGCAAGTATTTTCATTTTATTGAAACTATGTGACTAATGTGATTGAATGGTTAGTCATACATTACAGGTTCTTTCTAGGAAGTGTTGATGGGTGTTAAACCATCCGATGAGAGGTTGCGTAAAAGCCATCATTTCTTCCAATACTAATTGGTAAGTTTGTATAGAGATTTTTCTATACTTTTGTGAATTGAATAAGGGATAAGCAGTAGAAATGGAAATGAAATTTTCTTTGCGCTATACATGCTTATGAATATGGATAAAAACATTATTGTTTCAATTAATGGCATTTAAGGAAACGAAAGTGTCTCATTTCCAAGGGGAAGGAGCCCCTTTGGGTTGATTATATTATTATATCATGAGTATAAGTTTAAGTTTTAGTGAGAGAAGCACACCGAGACGGTGTTATCTTCAAGGGGGGGAGTATGTAACACATGTATTCAAACAAATAAATATTATGTTACATTATTTTTAACTATTATTATCAAGAAATGGTTGAACGAATTCTTGAACTGTTTGAAAACTGATCGAAAATTTGGGTAAACTGATCAAATTGCCATTAGTGGGTATTCCTGCCAGTACTTCATGCACATTGCTTCCCCCTATGCTTGTATCTAAAATTAAATAATTGTGTTGACGGATAATTAAGCCACAGGTTTACTCGCCATGGAGCCAAGCAGGCACAAGTGTGCAGCGTGCTTCAGGCAATTCTGAAAAATGGAGCATCACATGAAATTGACTCACCATTCTGGAAATGAACCCATAAGCGGAATTTGCCATAAACATTGCAGGTTTTAAGATTCATTAAGGGAACATCTTGATGATCTTCGGTTAGTTGGGGAGCCATGGCTACGGATAGTAAGCATGGAGTTGTGAAACCCTACACACAGATGAAAAATGGCTAGCAAGCTCGAGTTTGTGTGGGAGCTGGAGTTTGTGTGGAAAGAGACCGCCTAAAACTTCTGCCAGAAAAGAAATTACCTACCTACCTACAAATAGTAAGTAAGATACCATTTCAATTCCTTTTCTTTGATAAGCGCCGACTGGAATGAGAGTCGACTGCCAAGAGAAGTGAATTTGGCTTACTGTCTTTATTATATAGTCTTTCTCTTTGTGAGTTAAAATATATAAGAAAATATTATATATAGATGGTGTTAATTCCTTTTCTTTGATAAGAGTCGATTCGAATGAGAGTCGACTGCCAAGACAAGTGATTTTGGCTTACTTTCTTTATTATATAGTCTTTCTCTTTGTGAGTTAAAATATATAAGAAATGATTATATATAGATGGTGTTAATTCATTTTCTTTGATAAGAGTCGACTGGAATGAGAGTCGACTGCCAAGACAAGTGATTTTGGCTTACCTTCTTTATTATATAGTCTTTCTCTTTGTGAGTTAAAAGATATAAGAAAAGATTATATATATCATATTGTTTTTCTGCTAAAAGATTATTAAAAAATATAAAGAATACTAATGATCTTTCTTATATTTCTTGAGATAAGCTATATATACCAAGGAAATGATATTTCATTAGTTTATTGGGATACGATTGAAACAAATTCACAGTTGACTATTTTCGAAAGAATATATTTATCTTGAGAGTAGAAGATAAGTCCATTGTGTTAATTCCTTTGCAAGGGTTAGCAAAGGTTACATTTTAACTTTGTTATTATTTTAAAAGGTCTATCTAGCTCTTATGCCCAAATAAGAGTTAGTTATGGTACTTTATTTTTAAAAGAGATTTTCTTGATTAGATTAAAAAGGGTAACTTTTTAATAAAAATATTTACATAATATTGTATAAGCAAGAAAATAGGAGATGAATGCTCTATTTTAAAAAATATTTTGTACTCATTTAATTTAGGAGATGAGAAGAAATACAAGGTATTTTCTTGAATAGATTAAAGAGGGTAGTTCTTGAAATATCTTCTTGTGCGTTGAAGAAGAAAAGAGAAGTTTTCTCAGATAAATATTCATTAACCATGTTGTGAATAGTAATGAATTAATAAACCCATGGATAGTTTCATAAAACCATGGGTAGATTAGCATGGTGTTTGCAAATATTAGTTATTTAAATAAATCCATGAATAGATTACCATGGTGTTGGTAAAGTTAAGTTATTTAATAAATTCATGGTTAAAGGAACTAATCAGTTATATTCCTTTAGATGAAAAAACTAAGTGATTACTTTTATATTATCATGATTATGATGCTAATTCCTTTTGGAGGAAGGTCATGCATAAGCATGCAACATATGTATTAACTTTTATTGAAAAATAATATACATATTTGTATGAAGAAAGATAGCTTGTAGTATTAAACTACATTGAATATGATTGTTTAGTATAATCTTTGGAAAATAAGACATGTATTTATATACTTAATTTCATATTTTTACGGAAAGAAAACATATGTTTACATGCTCACTAGCATTGAGATTTTCCTTAGGAATACTCGTGAAGCAGGTTATGTGCTTCGTTGTGTAAGCACTCCTTTAGGGAGACTCTTTTGGAATCGATATGCATTTGCTTGCCTGGCAGCAACATTTGTTATGTTAGCTTGCATTCCATGCACTAAAAGTAACAGCTTAAGGATTAGCTATTTTGATTAAATTTATGTAAATCACATGCATAAATATCTTAACTGACGTATCAGTTTATTTTAAAGAAAAGCTTGGGAGATGTAGCCATTTTCTTGCATGAATGTGTGCTTATGTGACAGAAAAATTAGTTATTCTGATGACTTATAACCAACACATATGAGGTAAATGATTAATGTTAATGCAGATGAGTGTGAGTTGTAGGAAGGTCCAATGTACGATCGTCCATTGGAGGTACATCCATGCCACCAAGATGTGAAGATGAAAATATGAAGACCAGAGGGTAAATGGTGTCATATTTATTGTAATGGCTTTAAACTAGATATTTGCATATTTCCTTGTAAGATTATATAAACGATGGTTAAGGGATGGTCTCCCTTATAAGCCATTGAGTGATGGGCTAAACACCCTCACAAGCATTAATAATAAAGTTAAACGTTTTCTTTGTTTTCACCCTACGGGGTTTCCAGGGTATATTGGTGTTCAATGATGTGATTGATTACTGTGTCAAGTTGATGATGTTGATTCCTTTCTTGTTAGGATGTTCATAATTGTAAGTATGTGATGACTACATGAATAATGAAATGAATGGATGGTTACATCATCCATTATTATGTTAATGTATTGTAATAGAGGATTGTTAATGATTAAGGAGCTTACTATTCTTATTCTAAAAGTTACACTAGGAACTGGTAAACATTTTATGTAATGATGAGTAAGGAATATTTAATGGTGAATGGTTAGTTAGCCATGACTAACTCGTATAAATTTTTTTATCTCCTTACATCTCCATGTGAAGTTAACAGTGTATGTTACAAGGACCTTCCAGGCATGGTGGATCTCGACTCCCTCCAGCCTCCTCCGCCTCCTCCGCCACCCTCAGTAGTCGAAGCGTTCAGTTCCATGCCAGCCTCGCTCCAGAAAAAGAAGATTTCTGAAGCGCTAAGTTTGTCAAAAAACTTGATGATATCCCCGAGATCTCACTGCCTTCTGAGGGACGATTCAGGTGGCTCTCTCTACCCGATCGTGTCCTTTTTGTCCATTTCACGGGTCTTTGGCCCTCGCCCAAATCAACTTAGATCTGGGTTGCGAAGAATTAGGTTCCTTTGATCAAAAACAGTGTTACCTCCTACTTCATGAGTAGGGGCTATTCCCTGTTTGAATTCAATAAAAAAGAAGATAAAGAGTTAATTTTCAGGAATGGCCCTTATTTCATGGCCCCTCATGGGTTGTACCCCTGTTCCAGTCTGGGTCAGGGTTCCGAATCTACCCATGCACTGCTGGAACTCGGACTCGCTGAATCATATTGGCAATACATTGGGAAAATTTATAGACCGAGAAAATAACAAAGATCAATACGATTTAGTTCGTATCTATGTTGAGGTTGATCTAGAGGTGGGTCTCCCGGAAGCTATAAAAATCAATGTCAGAAGTTGGTCTCACATTCAATAGCTCGATTATGAGAAACTTCCTTTCAAATGCTAGAAATGTCATGTCTATGGACACTTCGCTAGAGGTTTTTCGAGTAACGGCGAGGCAGTGAAAGGGAGAGAGGAGGGCTGGAATCAAGTCAAGAGGTCAAGGACCAATAAAAAAATTGTTGGAGCCCCATCAGGCAAAGCACGTCAGCATTCTACTGATCAGCAAATCCACATTTCTAAAGGGCAAGGAAAAAAATTTGGACCCCTCAGTTCAGATACAGTAGAGGTCCATGAGACTGAGATGCAAAGGAAAGACTTATTGGATAAATAGACTCCCTTTGAACCAAAACAGGGTGAAAGCACCTTAGAAGGATATAAAACTAAAAATGTGGAAAATGAAGAGGAGGATCAGGACTGAGAGGAATCTGAGGAGGAAGGAGAAATAGGGGAATAACAAGTCTCGATCAGAATATTGACAAGAGGTCGAATCCCTAACCAGGAAAAGAGAGAACAAGAAACATACAAATAAAAACTGCAAGGAACCCAACCAACTCTCGAGAAAATATTGGAAAAAATGCCAAAGAGCACAAGAAACCAGACTCAGGGCTTCAAGGGAGCCCAACACACCCATAAAAGTAAGTGATGAAACTCGTCTCCTGGAATTGCAGAGGTTTGGGCAGTAAAGCAAAAGAAGAAGCTATGAGAAGCATACTTCGAATAGAAACCCCAGAATTTTTGTTAATCCAGGAGACAAAGATGGAGGATAAAGCTTTCCTCCAAACAAGTAAGATTTTTTTGAATAAAGGTGGAGGGCAGGTCGTCTCTTCTTGAGGATATTCAGGCAATCTAGGCATGTTATGGAACACAAGCAAATACTTGTTGATCACAGAAATCCCAAATACTCATTGGCTGTATATGCAATTTCAACATATAGAATCAAAGGAGGTAATCAGTCTCATCAATGTTTACGTCCCAGTTAATGCAGGAGAGAAGAAGTCCTGTTGGGACTCCATTAAAAATCTGGCTGACATTGAGAATCTAGAAAACACCATTATCGCTGGCGATTTTAACCTCACCTTGCTTTTGTCTGAGAAGTGTGGAGGCAACATTGTGAGAGATCCGGCAAGGGAATGGGTGGAGGACCTCGTGCAAGATTGGGATCTTATCGATATCAAGCCCATAAATGGTAAGTTCACTTGGTCTAATAAAATAACTGGTCCTAGTCATATTGCTGCTAGATTAGACATATTTTTTATTCAAAGTTCCTTCCTACTTCTTAGCCTAGAATCTAGAATGCAAATCCTCTTTTGCAGTGCCTCTGATCATAGGCCAATAATTCTAAAACTCATGCCTCAAAAGGATCTGGGCCCTATCCCTTTTAGATTTATCCCTCTATGGATCCACCTTTCGGGTTTTATGGAAAGAGTTACGAAAGTTTGGGATCACCTCGTGAATGGCTTGCCCTTCTTTGTTTGGGAAGAAAAGCTCAGAAGATTGAAAAATGAGTTAAAATCTTGGGTCAAAACCCTACCCAGTCTAGCTTCAGAAAGGAAATCTGCTCAAGCCAATATTGAGTCCTAACATCTTCAAATGGAGGATGCTGCCATTACTTCAGAAGTCATTGGCAGGGAAATTGATCTCCAAAAAAAATTCCATAGGGCCTGCACGGTGGAGGAGGAATTTTGGAGCCAAAAATCATGTAGTCTTTGGGTTAAAGCAGTTGATAGAAATACTTAATTCTTCCACAAGCAATATAATGCAAGAAGAAACTTCAATTCCATTTCTGAAATCAAATATGAGAATGCTACCCATAAGGACTTCATGAGCATTAAAAGGGCTTCCTACAATCATTTCAAAAATATGTATGGCAAGGAAGAAGTTGGTAACCAATCTGTAAAATTTTTGGATGTGGTGCCCACTGAGATAACCTTCAATATGAATCAATCTCTGGAGGAAAAAGTTTCTAGAGAAGAAATAAAGGTTTCCCTCTTCGAGATGGACCCTGAAAAAACCCCCGATCCTGATGGCGTTACTGCTAGATTCCTCCAAGCTTGCTGGCAAATAGTTGAAAAATATTTTCACAAAATGGTTCTAAAATCTCAATCTTGCCAGGAAATAGGGGGCAGCACAAATTCTGCTTTCCTCTCTCTCATTCCAAAGGAAAAGGGAGCCAATGCCTTTAATAGATTTAGACCTGTTTCGTTATGCAATATTGGATACAAAATCATAACCAAGGTGATTGCAAACAGGTTGACAATTATTCTTCCCAAAATCATTCCGAAAAACCAAGGTGGATTTGTGCATGGAAGGCAGATGGTAGACAATTTCATACTGGTGCAAGATGTGATCCACTCTAGTATCCAGCGGAAAGAAAAAGGAATGGTTGTTAAGCTTGATCTCGCTAATGCTTTCGATCGAGTAATACATTGTTTTCTATTTTTGGTTTTGTGCAAGTTTGTATTTGGGGCGAGCTTCATCAATCAGATCAGTGCATGCATTTCTGAGCGTTGGATAGCTCCCTTGGTGAATGGGCGCGCTGGGAGCTTTTTCAAAGCCACCCATGGGATCCGTTAGGGATGTCCTCTCTCCCCACATCTCTTTGTCATTCAAGCTTATGTGTTAAGTTTTTATTTGAATAAGAAATTGCTAGAACAAGAAATTCTTGGTCTTAGTATAGCAAGAGGTGTAAAAAATATCAACCATGCTCTGTTTGTTGATGATTCATTATTGATGGGTGCAACTTCACTGCACTCTACCTGTAAATTCAAAGAAGTTCTTAATGAATATTGTGATGCCACAGGAAGAAAACTCAATAAATGGAAGTGTCATATTTATAGCTGGAACATTTCTCCCAGTTTGCTAAACGATATCTCCAGATGCCTCGACTTTGCTGGCTCTGCTATTTGGTCATCCTTCAA
Source organism: Pinus albicaulis (assembly GCA_034641835.2). Lineage (NCBI taxonomy): Eukaryota > Viridiplantae > Streptophyta > Pinopsida > Pinales > Pinaceae > Pinus > Pinus albicaulis. The sequence goes on along the minus strand of CM076578.1, from coordinate 1,862,367,428 downwards.
ATAACCGAGTCTTCCCATTTTTTACAAATCCACCTTTAGCAAAGACTGGATTCCTATTATTGACAAATTCAATCTTAGAATCCAGGCTTGGGGCCTTTCTTAGCTTAATATTGCTGGTAAGAAAGTGTTGATTAAAGCGTTGCTCAGCAGCCTTCCAATTTTAAAATTTTCTATCTTATTGGCTCCCTCTGGCATTCTCAAGAAGCTAGAGGAGCTCATCTTACATTTTTTTCTAGAAAGGAGGTAAAAAAAATGAGAGTCAAATTCCTCTGGTAAGTTGGGAGAAGGTCTCTAAACCTCTCTTGGAAGGTGGGCTAAATTTGAAATCTCTTCGAGCTCAAAACATCGCAATGGGTGCAAAAATTGTATGGTGAATAATTGATTCCAAGCCTAGCTGGGCGCAGAAGGTGCTGTGGCTTAAATATTTCTTAGGCCCAAGAATTCACTACTTAGACAACCCACATCCATATGCTAGCACACACCTAGCCAAGCTCTGTCTCAATTCCATTTCACTGATTCAAGCTCTTGCGTTTTGGGTTCCTGGAAACGAAAAGCTCATCGATCTTTGGCATGACAGAATTATGCAAAGCTCTCCTCTTGCAGATGTCTCTTCTCTGCACCCTTTGCGTATTTGGATGGTTAACACTGGCTACACCTTTTTTTGGGATATCTCTCTCTGGTCTGACCGCCGTTAGATTAGATGGAAGGACATTCACGTCCCCCTAAATCTAAAAAATGAGCTTGATGAATTGTTGTCCCTTCTCCATGGTTTAGCACTGATTCACAAAAATTAGCCAGACAAGTGTGGTTGGGGTCTCTCCTGATCTTACACTATCGCCATGGGATACTCAAAACTCTTTGAAATTCCCCATGTACCCACAAATCCAGCAACCTGGAGAGGTCTTTGGAAACACAAATCCATTCCCAAGATCGATCATTTCTACGGGTTAATGTGTCATAACAGAAACTTGATAGACGATAGACTTAAAAAAATAGGCTTTCAAGGTCCCTCTAGATGCCGGATGTGCTGGGAAAACGAAGAAAGCATTAGCCACATCATGCTAGACTGTAATTTTTCTGTTGAGGTTTGGCATGAGGTCCTAGCCGTTTGGGGCAATAGTTTCTCTCTTCCGACCTCCATTCCAGATCTTTTTGCCAGTTGGCTCTTCAATTATCAAGGAGTTCTTCCTAAAAAAAATAGTTTCAAAGCCATATGGCTCTCGCTTCCAAAAATTATCTGTTGGAAAATCTGGCTCAAAAGAAATAGCAAAACCTTCAGAGACAAGGAGAAGAAGGTGAAAATTTTCATAGTTAAAATAAAAGCCCAATTAAAATAAATTTTGGGTGGATATCTCAAAGCAAGAAATCTCAGTTAGCAAGACATGGAGTGGAGCAGCATGATGGGCTTTACCATCTTAGTAGAAATAAGGGAAAATAAGGCAACTGATAGCTAGAAAATTAGACTCAATGAGAAAGCATATTCCGAGTGGCTCATTAAGAAAACCTCGTTCTCCTTGTTCTTTGATGGAGTTGCAAAAGGCAACCCTGGGAAAGCTGGTGCAAGTGGGGTTATTAAGAATATGGAAGGCAGAGTTGATCACATCTTTGCCTGCGACTTGGGTCATTCCACAAGCATTCAACCTGAAGCACTTGCTCTTCTCCAAGGCCTCATGCAAGTAAAAAATCTAGGCATCAAAGAAGTTGTTGTAGTAGGGGACTCTAAATCCATCATCAAATTTTAGTGGAAGGTTCTGAACCAAAAGATCTTAGATTTTCTAGACTGCTGAGGCGAATTAAATCAATAACCAAAACTCTTCAAAAGGTAGCATTCTTTCATGTACTACGGGAAAATAACAAAGATGCAGATCTTGAAGCCAACAAAGCAGCTCTTATTCCCGCTGGCTGTCTTTTAAGAAACAAATAATATGATTGGGTTCCCATTCCTTAGATTTCTATTTCATGTTTTACTACATTTTATTACAGCAGTTTATCTGTATCCAGAAATTAGGGAAAATATCGTAGATTGCAACGATAAATAATTGTAAGAAACACTGACATATTTCCTTCATCGCCTTAGACATCTCAGCAGATGAGAAAAATAGTGAAGTGGACTCTCAGATTGTAACCTGTTTGGAGGCATTCATGCCAAATATCTAATATAAAAACATAATCGTTCTTGTTAAAAAAAAAATTTGTTCGGTCAATATTTTTCCTAGAAAATTTATAGAAATTGTGATAGTCAAATATTCTCCCGAAACATTATAAAGAAACATTTTTTTGGCGGAAAATAGAACAACAACGTTTTATAGAGAAAACAAGATATCCTTTTACTCTTAAAAAAAAATATTTACATTTTTCTAGAATAGCAATTGAAACATTTACTGGAAAAATATCTTTTTTCTCTTGCAAATAAAAATCCAAAAAAAAAAATCATCTAAAAAGAGATTGTTTAATTTACTTTCCTGCAAGAAAAAATATATTTTTCCCCAAATATTGTACATATTATAATTTTTTTTAACAAAACGAAACCATCATTCTTTAATTTGAAGAAAAATAATTATTTTAATGAAAATCTATATTTTATGAAAATAACATTAATTGCTTTAAAGAAGAATGTGTTTCGCGGCAAAGAATACACACATTGTATTGAAATAAAAGAGGAAAATGTGAATACAATAAAGAATAAAAAAATATGTTGACTACAAAGGAAAAAGAAGTTTTTTGGAATAAAAAGTTCAGACAATTTTTTTTTTCACAAAGTATAAGAACTAAAATTAAATGTTTTTACGTTGTTTGCCACTTAAACTATAGGTACATAAATAGGAAAGTCGCACAAGGGAATAATTATTAGCGGCGGAAGGTGTGACAGAAGTCACTACAACCAGTCACCCTCGTGAATGTAGGATGCCCACTACATTCAAAGTGGTAAAGCTTTCGTAGGAAACCCTAGGCAGTAAACTGAAACTAGAAAACCTAAGCTATTTGTGAAAATTCCTAGGCATGGAGTGAGAAGAGGCAGGACCCAAGAAAGGAGCCTTGGTGGTTGGTAAAAGTGGGGGTGATATGAACCAACGACCTTGGGGGCCATAAGTTGGAAGCGACATGAACCGACCTCGAGCCATGAACCGATGACCTAGGGGCCACAAGTTGGGGTGATATGAACCAACCTCCAGCCATGAGCCGACGATCTAGGGGCCACAAGTTGGAGCGATATGAACAAACCTAGCACCACGTAGTTGGGCTAAGAGTGTGCATGTGGCAATGAGCAATAAGGATTATCGGATCATCATCTGATCAAGCATTGGGACCATAAGTATGGGGGATATGAACCCACCTAGGTCCATGAAACGATGAACTTGGGGCCACAAGTGGGGGAGATATGAACCAACTTGGGGCTATGTAGCTAGGCTATGAGCGTGCATGCGACAATGATCAGTAAGGATTAAGCATTGGGGCCATAAGTCAGGCGATATGACCTGATGTGGGGCCATGAACCGACAACCTTAGGGCCACAAGTCACGATGATATGAACCAACGTGGGGCCATGTATCTGGGCTAAGAGTGTGCATGCGACGATGATAAGTAAGGATCATCATTTGATCAACCACTAGGTAGGTGTTCCAAAGTCTAGGAAGGCATGCATACTCGACCCCTTTTGGTTTTGATTCTATGACCTTTTAGGAGGAAACACATGCTCTTAACCATTAGGCCACCTCAAGATGTATCGACCAAACGAACAAAGATTGTAAAAAAATACAAAAAAGTTATTTAATGTAATAGAAGAAATTCGATCTTCGATTTAAAACATGTGAAATAATTAATAACAATAAAATCACATAATTAACTTATTTATAAGGTTAAAAATGATGTCACGATAAAATTAAGGTATCATGTGAGAATTGATATTTATGATTGGAAATTACTAAGAGAGGGATGAATGAGTAATTTAAAATATTTACTTTTTCTCAACTTAATTTTCCTTTGATGTAGCTAATGCTATCTGTATGTGCTCTATTATTATTTTATTCCTTTCACTAGTGTTAGAGAGATAAATTTGGAGATATATTTATCAAGAATTCAAGAAAATTCACACAACATTTAAGAGCCAACACATGAACACAACAGATATAAGTGGAAACCGCAAAGGGCGAAAACCACAAATTTATTTTGAAAGTGATGTGAAGGAAAGCTACTACTCCTTATTACATGATATTTTTGTAGGCTCCAACCTACAAGAGGCTCCTAAGGAAGCTCCAACTCCCACAAGTTTTCTACGCGCTACAACCCACATGAGGCCCATGCCTCAACAGGCTACAATATGTTCTTTATCATGCTACAACATAGAAAGGTATAGAAATATCTCAATCACAACGTCAAGTTACCTTACATACAATTTGGGTGTCAATTCTTCTGTTGCATTGCTTCTGCTTTCCAACTTTCTTTCCTCTTCTGTAGCTACTCATCAACTTTCTTATGCACACTATTTCACTTAAAAATTTTGTTTCCATTCTACATTGTATATTTTATTTAAGAAATCCATATTTGTTTTTTTTTATTCTTGGTGGGAATGTGAAATAAAGCATTGTCTCTTGGACTTCCAAAAACTACTCACAAGCTTGTCTCTTCATTTTATTCTGAAAGAAATATTGTAATATAAAATAGAGCTGAAATAAAACAGGTCTATGAGTAATGGTTACAAATAGACAAATTGTAATTGTATTACCTACATTATTTTTGTATAATGAAAGCATATATTTTTCATCTTTTTTCTCAATATTTTATGTTCCACTTTAACAATTTCAACCTTCACATTAAATTTTCAGCGTTTGGACCTCACATCAGTTTCAGCCTTTTAAATAACATCAACAAAATTCATCGACATTAATAAATCAGCTTAATGATAAGAAGTTTCCTTATCATGACCATTTGACATCAATGTAAATATTACCAACACTCTACCCCTTTTCCATTGATGGCAATACAACTATTCCTCCTTGTGCCTCCATTTTCCTTATACCTTCCCTTTTCACTCAATGGCAACGAGTGGTTGGGATTATTCAGTCTTCGAGTTTCACGCCCCAGAAACAAATTTCATAACTCTACATGTAATAGGTAGCAAATCTGGAAGAGCAAATTCCATTCCAACATGTATATGATGACCTATTATGGTCATGTCATTTCAAGATGAAATATTAGAGAGAACCACAATATCGCCACTTCTGTGAAGAATTTTCGTTATGAAGGATCCATTGAATACTCTATAAGTTCCATAACCATAAAGACACTTGAGGTGATTGTTTGGAGTTGAGGTTATAACACCATCATTTTGCGGGTAATATATAGTCATTTTTATATATTTGAGATCATGTGGATAACATATGGTAGTTGAGATCTTGTTGTATCAAGGAAACTATACATTTCAGTGGATACTTAGTGGATATAGCAGCCGATCATGAGATAATAGTACTAAACATGTTAAATTATTGCTCAAATTTTATTCACTGGATGAGCAACGTTCAAATTCTTTAATGCTATCAAAATTTTTGCTTCTCTTTAGTAGTGATACCAGTTTTCTTCAATGTATGATATAAGTGAAGAAATGTGCACTGAAATGATAAACATGCTCGAATTTGGAATACATTGTCTGAAAGAAATAGTTGTTTATTTGATGGGAATACAATTATCTTTGTCTTCTCCCAATGCTATGATACCATTCCAACATTAAGATGTTGCTAAATAATATCGAAAGATGCACACAATCATGTGTCGAAACACTGCATATAATGGAGTATAAGTTGCATATAATGGAACACTACATATAATGGAGTATAAGTTTCATATAATGGAACGTTGGATATAATTTCATGCATGAGCATCTAGGGGTATCCTCAAAAAGGAAATTTACAAAAGTCTTGCACAAAAGTCTAAAACTTATAAAGTCTAGAAAACTATCTAGTATTTCTAAATAGTGTAAAAGCTCTAGAAAAATGTGGTATTTAGGATAGGATTAGTTTTGAAAATATGGAAATGACATCAACTTTGTTGATTTTTCCCTTATACAAGTGCAATAGATTTTAACTTAGTGGATTTGAAGGGACGAGGTTCATTGAATGTAATATGTATATATTAATCATTAAATCTAATGATAAGGATAGAGTGTGTTTGAGTGTGTGATTGTGGGAGAGGTGTGGAGCATGAGTAAATGGCCAAGTGAATTTATAATAAGGAAAAACATGTACATATGAATTTGGTTTTTACAATGGAATTTTTACATGATTGTGGATTGCGTAGTATCTCTTCATATATGTTAATGTATGTCTTTATATGATGTAATAGTTAACTGGCTGAGTAGTCATATTTCGATAGAGTTCTTGATATCTTTAAGATTGTAGGTTCATGGACGTGAACATAGCAGGAAAAGCCATATTTTCCTCCATCAAGTGGTATCAGAGTGCAAAATATTCTTGCATGTAGTTTGGAGGAGATAACAGAAGAAGTTTGTGCAACAGTATGGAGAAAACAATAGAACGATATTACGACAGTGGCAGGTACATTTATTTTGGTTTTTTTTGTGTGGATATTGATGAAATATAGCACAACTGTTATGGAGGAAGAAGAGTGATTGAAAAAACTTGAAGAGAAAGAAGTGCTTGAAAGATAAGTTTATAAGGAGATAACTAGAGAAAATACGAAAAGGTCAATCTAGTGAAGAAATCTTGATGAGTTATTGAGTAGCCAAAGGAGGAAACTTTCTACGAAGGAGAGGTTTGGTTGTAGTTCACTGTTGAGCATGTCAAAGCTCACAAAGTTAGAGAAAAGGATGAGCACAGAGGGTCATTACAAAGGTTAATGTGAAATCCACAAGAGAAGGAAAGAAGATGTCAAGGAAAATGACACAAAGAGAAAGTTGAGTGATGAGGATTTTAATAGGGAACTCGCTGAGATTAAAGTACAACTGAATGTACTTATGGAGCGGCTACAAAAACATGACGAAGACCATAAATGTGGATGGATTTTTAAGAAGAAATTTAAATGGCCAATTAAAGAATTATTTGCAACAACTTTGCAGAAGAAGATGAGGCACATGATAAGAACCTATTTGAAAGAAGGGGAACTCAAGGCAGTTGAGTATGAGGTAGAAAAACTACACTATTGTGACCCAAAGAAAGGGCCATTTCTTGGAGAGAATGAGGATGAAGAAGTGGATGAGATCCAATATTCTCATATTTTTAAAACTAATGCAAATTTTGTTACAAGTAATGAAGGTGAAAGAAGAAAAAACTCTTACGTTGTTGTGAGCCAAGATGAAGAGAAACACTTAAATTCAATCGTTGTGAAAGAAGGTACAAAGAGGAATGATGAACATGAAGTTGTGATTAGAGAGATAGAATATATGTTATTCCTTGAAGATGAAATCCAACCTCGCATACAACATTCAAAACAATTTTTTAGAGATATTAAGGAAGAGATAACATTTTTGGAATGTTTGTTTGCAAGAGATGAAGGTTGCATAGAGGTGGAAAAGTCAATTGGTTTGGAGAAAAATATTAGTGTTTCATTCAACAGTATCATGCCAGAAAGATAAGATGCAACCAACAGAAGTTGACAACAAGCTTCAGTCAAGAAAAAACTTCGAAAACCAATTTAATGAGTTGTGGAAACTTATGAACCAACATTCCAATAGAATGTACGAAAATGAGAAGAGAAACTTCAGTCAAAGAATGCTCTCAACTGAGAGAAATTATGTTAGAAAATTTAATGGACAAAAATTGAATAAATTATGGGACAAGGGAAGAATGAGTAAAGGAATTTTTTTCCTCGAAAATGATCAATTACAATTTAAAGTTTGGGATCCTCGAGGAGTTGTTACATTGTTACAAAAAGTGAAAAACATCATAGAGAGGAGTCTTTGAATAATTTTCTACCTTGGGCATCTGATGGAGGAGCATCTAGGGGTCTCTTCAAAAAGGAAATTTCTGAAACTCTTACACAAAATTCTAGAACTTATAAAAGTTGGAATAATATGTAGGAATTCTAAACTGTGTAAAAGCTCTAGAAAAATGTGGTATTTAGGATAGGATTAGTTTTGGAAATATGGAAGTATCATAAAAATCCAGCTTTGTTAATTTTTCCCTTATACAAGTCCAATAGATCTTAACTCCGTGGATTTGAATGGAAGAGGTTCATTGAATGTGATATGTATATACTAATCATGAAATCTAATTACAAGGATAGGGTGTTTTTGAGTGTGTGAGTGTGGGAGAGGTGTGGAGTATGAGTAAATGGCCAAGTAAATGTATAATCATGAAAAACATGTACATATGAATTTGGTTTTTAGAATGGAATTTTTACATGCTTATGGATTGTATAGTATCTATTCATATATGTTAATGAATGCCTTGATATGATATAATTGTTAACTCGCTGAGTAATCAGATTTCTATAGAGTTCTTGGTATCCTTAAAATTGCAAGCTCATGAGCGTGGACATAGTAGGAAAAGTTAAATTGACCTACATTATGGTACCAAACGTTGTATTGATAACCCTCGAATGTTGAGTATTGTGTATAAAAATGGAGTGAATGCGGCATATTTAACATGTAACGAAACCAAAAGTTGAGCTTGATGTAGCAACCTATGGTGTATAACCCAAATGCTGAGTATGGTGTACAAATGGTGAAATGAATGCATTAAAGTTGTGTTATGGTGAAATTAATGTTGCGTTATGGTGAAATGAACGATTTTTTTATGGTGAATAACTGTGTTATGGTGAAATGAACGATGTGTTATGGTCGGTCCATACAATGGTGTTTAAACGCTACATTTAACACATTATATAAACGTTGCATTCAACCATTATGCAAACGTTGCATTATATATAAATGCATTATATACCAATATATAAATGCATTATAAAATGTATTATATATAAACGCATTGTAAACACTGATACCAATATGTAAGTGCATTATATAAAAAGTGCATTCAACCATTCTTTAAACATGGTCTTGTGGTGAATATTTGTCTTACGAAAAAATGAAACATTATTCGCACTATATAATTGTGTATTAATGTTGTATATAATGTTGTATTGGTGTTAGAGATATCAATGGAACATGATAATTGATTAACGATGGAGTATGAGTTAACACTTCTAACACCATTAACAATGCATGCAATTGTACCAACCGCTTGACCTCTCTCACCACTAGGGCACAAAACCCTAACAAAAAAAATTATGAGAGACTTGCTCAACGCTACAGCTCAAAGCTTCTGCAATGCCACTGTAATACCATATTAGCCATTGTCAAATAATATTATTCACCTAATGATAATCGATAATCTGGTACCAAATAATATTATTAATCTAGACTTAATACTACTTCCATACACGATATGAGTCAAGCATATTAATGCGGTAACACTTCATTCAAACTCTATTTAGTGTCTAGTCATTGTATGCCACTTCATTCACTGTGAACGTTGTAATTGATTCTATGATGGGGATTTGTAATCAATGTTGAAGCATATATCAAATTCATCATTATATTCCAACACCATCCATTTAACAATTTGTATCATTGCCCTAGAGGTGCATCTACAGTCCAATTTGGCCCCAATGTCAGGTGGGTCATGTCTTCATATAAAATGTCAACTTAAGTTTTAAATTAAAAATAAAAATAAAAAATAAAAATTAAGTGTTGGCTTAACAAATAAATTTTAACGATCATATAAATAAACCAAAAAAAAATTGAAATGACTTCCGACAAGGCAGTGAATCTTACACAACTCTTTCGCTGCGGAAACCCCCATACTCCTCTTCCAGAACTTATGGCATGTCCTAGTGATAAAGTGTAACAAAGAGCTCGATACCGTTTCTGACCAGCTCATTGATCAGATTATTGTAATTACAAAATTGCTGCTGTTGCGTGTAATTTATTCCACCAGACTCCGTTAAGCCATCGAAATAAAATAATGGAGAGAAAGGGAACCAATTTCTGGTCTGGTGAAAGGGAGAGGCATGTTGCATCCTCGGAATGCACGAGCCAATGCAGAGAGTAAGCCGCCATGAGATCTCTGGCGAGAAGGGGGGCCGTGTATTCAATTATCTTTCCGTAGGATCTCGTACCATTATAAATTCTTCCTCGCCCGTAAAATTTTCAGGGACCGGTCCCGATCCTTGACATGGCAGACACTTTTTTTCACAGCAGCAAAAAAATTGCATTTGTATTATAAACCTATTACAAAACGGTAGCGAGTTCTTCAGCAAATAATCTGTAATTTGTGATTTCTTATCTGTGTAGCGGAGATTTGCAGAGTGAGATTCCTGGATGTGGGTAGATAACTCAAAACTCTGTAGCATTCTTTTGGGCTCACTGGACATTTTACTCTTGGACCAAGTATACATTTTCGTGAGAACTTAACTAAATAGAATTATAACTACGATGTCAAGATTGTTGTAGAAACAGTGTGAGTGTGGGTTTTTTAGAAAACTTCATAGAATATCAACATATTTTTCAAAATAAAATTACAAAAATTCTGAATGATAATATGTAAATAAACTATTTATTAATGCATTAATAAATTATTTATTAATGCATTAATGAATTCAATATATTATAATTCTCTTCAAAACCTTTAAGTAATTTAGACTTCAGCATATAACAAGTCATATATTTAGATCTCTCATACTCCGAATACCCATATAGAAATATTTGGTAAATAAATAAAACCTATTTTTTTATATCTAATCCATAAACCTTTTTATATTTACCAATACTCAAACAATAGGTTTTATTTAGGTGAACTCTATAAGTCAAATACTATGGGCCAAATTATTATTAATATCATGCCAAAAAAACCATTATTATCCCTAATATTAATATCAAAAGATTAATAATATTATTATTATTATTATTAAAACTAATATTCATATTCATATTATTATATTTAATAACTTTGGATTAATACAATATTAAATTTTCTATATTATTATATACATTAATATATCATGATATATATAAACTCTAGATATATATGGAAGGGAAGAAAAAATACATAGAGTTATAGAGGTGCAGAGATAGAGGGAGTGAGAAGGGAGACATGGGGATAAAATCAAGGAGAGGGGAGAGGAGGAATGAAGAGAGAGAGGGAGAGGAGTGAGAAAGGTAGAAAAGGGTACACGATGAAGAGGGAGACATAAATATGGAGGGGGGGGAGAGGAGGAGAGAGGGATGGAGATAGTGAGAGGATTGGAGGGTAGAGAGAGAGAGAGAGAGAGAGAGTTATGGGCGAAGAGAGAGGATTATAGCGAAAAGAGAGAGATGGGGGAAGAGAGAGGGAGGTAGGAGAGGAAGGGAGAGAGAGGAAGGAAGAGAGAGAGGAGAAAAGAGGGAGGGGGATATGAGGAGAGAGGGAGAGATAGAGAGATGGAGTTGGAGGGAAGAATAAATACATAGAGAGTGAGAAGTGGAGAGAGAGAGGGAGTGAAAAGGGAAAAATAAGGAGAGTGTGTGTATGTTTTGGGGTGAGATAAAGAGAAAAAGGAGATATGGAGGGAATGGTGGGAGAAGGAGAGAGGGAGGGATATATTGACATATTTGGAGGGTGAAGAGAGGGAGAAAGAGGGAAAGAGAGAGATATAGACGTGGGAGAGAAAGGGAGAAAGGGGAAGGAAGAGAGAGAGGTTGTGACAGTGTGGAGAGGGATGGAAAGAGAGATGGAGTTGGAGGGGGAGAGAAGGAAGACTATTTATTTCACTAGATGCATTGATTTCATTGTGGATGGTGATTTGTAATCCTATTTTATTTCTTTCATTGTATGCATTGATTTTAGTGTAGATGTTGACAGAGAGAGAGAGAAAGAGGAAGAAAGAGGATTGGAGAGAGAGACAGAGAGGTAGGAGAGAAAGGTAGAGAGAGGATAGACAAGAGAGAGGACTTGAGAGAGAGGAAGAGAGTGATGGGGGAAGAGAGAAAATTGGAGGGGAATATATATATATATATATATATATATAGAGAGAGAGAGAGAGAGAGAGAGAGAGAGTGTATGTTTTGGGATGAGATAAAGAGACAATGAATATGATATGAAGAGAAGGGATGAGAGAAGGAGAGAGGTATGGATATAGTAACAGAGTTGGAGGGTGAAGCGAGAGAGATAGAGATGTAAGAGAAATGGAGAGATAGGAAGGAAAGGGAGGATGTGAGAGAGTGGATAGAGGGAAGGAAACAAAGATGTATTTCAAGGGGGGAGAGAGGAAAGAAGATTTCATGCAATAGATGAATTGATTTCAGTGTAGATGGAGATTTCTAATCCATTTTGATTGCTTGCACTAGATGCGTTGATTTTAGTGTATATGTTTATTTCTAGTTATATTTAATTGTTTGCACTATATGCATTGATTGCTAATCCTATATGATTTCTCGCACTAAATGCATTGATTTCAGTGTAGATGGCGATTTTTTATCCTAATTGATTGCTTGCACTAGATGCATTAATTTCAGTGTAGATGTTGATTTCTAATTATATTTGGCTACTTCCACTAGATGCATTGATTTCAATGTACATGATTTTTAATCGTATTTGATTGCTTACACTAAATGCATCGATTTTAGTGTAGATGGTGATTTTTGATCCTATTTGATTGCTTGCACTAGATGCATTGGTTTCAGTGATGTTGGTTTCTAATATTATTTGCTTACTTGCACTAGATACATTGATTTCAGTGTAGATGTTGATTTCTAATCCTATTTGATTACCTGCATTAGATGTATCCATTTCATTGTAGATGTTGTTTTTTAATCCTATTTCATTGTTTGCATTATATGCATTGATATCAGTGTAAACGTTGATTTTTGATTTGATGTAATTGGAAGTAGATTGATGGTACATTGATTTTAAAGTGATTGGATTAACATTGTGCATTAATTTCACTGTAAGAAGGCTAAATTATTGACAATGTACATTTATTTTTGTGTTTTAGTAATTCAACCTATTAATATCAAAGAGAAAGAGAGACAATGTATGATTTTTAGTACAATAGTTCCACCAAAATATTTAAATGGTTTATGATTTCAACTGTGTTTTTCATATAATCGATATGAAAAGATGACAAAACTAACAAAGGTGACAATAAGAATAGTAGAAGAAAATAATTTGAGATTGAATACAATGAAGAATATTTGTAATTGAGTGCATTCTTATTATTCATATTTTCTATCATTCAACAGTACTACATTGTCACTTTGCATTCAAAATTTTTGTTTCATCATTTTTCATCATTAAATTTATTAACAATATTTATCTCAACAAACTTAGGTAACTAAGCAAATTTTAAAATTAAAATGACCAATTAAATATCAGACATGTTTAGCATATATAAAATTATTATATTTAGCATATATAAGAAGATGTCAAAATGTGCCGGTGTTTCTAAGAGAAAAGAAGAAGAAGTTAGGTTAAGGTTAAATACTAAATAAATTATATATTTTTCATGTATTTTTCAAGATATTCTTCATATCACATTTGAATAATATGATAGGTGTATTTGTTATTTAATATATTAATTATTTCATTTTTATGATCACCAAACATATTTATATTAATAACATTTGTTAGAATTTGTATTTCTGATATTCAAAATTTCAAAGTATGATGTACATCTCAAAAATATACAAAAATTTTAATAATCTGAAAAATGTGATGTTGATGCCTCCAACTCGAACCAGCCTAGATCCATCTTACTCTAGATCTATCAGCCATCAAGAGAGATCAAATCTCTCGAGGTGCAAACCTGTCCTCAAGTTTTGCACTCAAAAAATAGGTTTGCACCTTGAGAGATTTTATCCCTCTCGGTGCATGATAGATCCAGAGTAAGATGGATCTAGGCTGGTTTATACCATCGCTATAATGATCCCATTGCAATAATAGCGTTGTGCCAGTAGTAGTGATATCACAAATAATGATGAGCTAAATGAGTCCATGCCACCATTTTTCAAAAATGTTGTTGTAATTTTCATAGGTGGATTCCCATAACATTCATCAAATTTATTGAGGAAGCCACAATAAATATGTCATTTCATTCATACTGTGTAGAATTAGGGTACACAACCCTAATTATCATATAGTTCATTATATACTCAAATATACTTATCATTCCATATTATGATTGACTATTTGCAACAATAACATATTTATGTTGGACCATCCATATTCATTATCCCTCTGTCCCTTGTCATAATGTTCCCATTCTCTCTCCTACCATTATGTACCTATCATTACTAAACTTCCATTACTTCTTCCTTGTGACACCTTTTCTTTAACAACTCATTCTCTCCATTACATAGATGAATTACTTTGAGCACTCAATTCTCTTTGGGTTGCCATGTTCTTGGTACACGATGAAGAGGGAGACATAAATATGGAGGGGGGGGGGAGAGGAGGAGAGAGGGATGGAGATAGTGAGAGGATTGGAGGGTAGAGAGAGAGAGAGAGAGAGAGAGTTAAGGGCGAAGAGAGAGGATTATAGCGAAAAGAGAGAGATGGGGGAAGAGAGAGGGAGGTAGGAGAGGAAGGGAGAGAGAGGAAGGAAGAGAGAGAGGAGAAAAGAGGGAGGGGGATATGAGGAGAGAGGGAGGGATAGAGAGATGGAGTTGGAGGGAAGAATAAATACATAGAGAGTGAGAAGTGGAGAGAGAGAGGGAGTGAAAAGGGAAAAATAGGGAGAGTGTGTGTATGTTTTGGGGTGAGATAAAGAGAAAAAGGAGATATGGAGGGAATGGTGGGAGAAGGAGAGAGGGAGGGATATATTGACATATTTGGAGGGTGAAGAGAGGGAGAAAGAGGGAAAGAGAGAGATATAGACGTGGGAGAGAAAGGGAGAAAGGGGAAGGAAGAGAGAGAGGTTGTGAGAGTGTTGAGAGGGATGGAAAGAGAGATGGAGTTGGAGGGGGAGAGAAGGAAGACTATTTATTTCACTAGATGCATTGATTTCATTGTGGATGGTGATTTGTAATCCTATTTTATTTCTTTCATTGTATGCATTTTATTTTAGTGTAGATGTTGTGAGAGAGAGAGAGAGAAAGAGGAAGAAAAGAGGATTGGAGAGAGAGAGAGGTAGGAGAGAAAGGTAGAGAGAGGACTTGAGAGAGAGGAAGAGAGTGATGGGGGAAGAGAGAGAAAATTGGAGGGGAATATATATATATATATATATATATATATATATATATATATATATATATATATATATATATATATATATATAGAGAGAGAGAGAGAGAGAGAGAGAGAGAGAGAGAGAGAGAGTGTATGTTTTGGGATGAGATAAAGAGACAATGAATATGATATGAAGAGAAGGGATGAGAGAAGGAGAGAGGTATGGATATAGTAACAAAATTGGAGGGTGAAGCGAGAGAGATAGAGATGTAAGAGAAATGGAGAGATAGGAAGGAAAGGGAGGATGTGAGAGAGTGGATAGAGGGAAGGAAACAAATATGTATTTCAAGGGTGGAGAGAGGAAAGAAGATTTCATGCAATAGATGAATTGATTTCAGTGTAGATGGAGATTTCTAATCCATTTTGATTTCTTGCACTAGATGTGTTGATTTTAGTGTATATGTTTATTTCTAGTTATATTTAATTGTTTGCACTATATGCATTGATTGCTAATCCTATATGATTTCTCGCACTAAATGCATTTATTTCTGTGTAGATGGCGATTTTTTATCCTAATTGATTGCTTGCACTAGATGCATTAATTTCAGTGTAGATGTTGATTTCTAATTATATTTGACTACTTCCACTAGATGCATTGATTTCAATGTACATGATTTCTAATCGTATTTGATTGCTTACACTAAATGCATCGATTTTAGTGTAGATGGTGATTTTTGATCCTATTTGATTGCTTGCACTAGATGCATTGGTTTCAGTGATGTTGGTTTCTAATATTATTTGCTTACTTGCACTAGATACATTTATTTCAGTGTAGATGTTGATTTCTAATCCTATTTGATTACCTGCATTAGATGTATCCATTTCATTGTAGATTTTTGTTTTTTAATCCTATTTCATTGTTTGCATTATATGCATTGATATCAGTGTAAACATTGATTTTTGATTTGATGTAATTGGATGTAGATTGATGGTACATTGATTTTAAAGTGATTGGATTAACATTGTGCATTAATTTCACTGTAAGAAGGCTAAATTATTGACAATGTACATTTATTTTTGTGTCTTAGTAATTCAACCTATTAATATCAAAGAGAAAGAGAGACAATGTATGATTTTTAGTACAATAGTTCCACCAAAATATTTAAATGGTTTATGATTTCAACTGTGTTTTTCATATAATCGATATGAAAAGATGACAAAACTAACAAAGGTGACAATAAGAATAGTAGAAGAAAATAATTTGAGATTGATTACAATGAAGAATATTTGTAATTGAGTGCATTCTTATTATTCATATTTTCTATCATTCAACAGTACTACATTTTCACTTTGCATTCAAAATTTTTGTTTCATCATTTTTCATCATTAAATTTATTAACAATATTTATCTCAACAAACTTAGGTAACTATGCAAATTTTAAAATTAAAATGACCAGTTAAATATCAGACATGCTTAGCATATATAAAATTATTATATTTAGCATATATAAGAAGATGTCAAAATGTGCCGGTGTTTCTAAGAGAAAAGAAGAAGAATTCAGGTTAAGGTTAAATGCTAAATAAATTATATATTTTTCATGTATTTTTCAAGATATTCTTCATATCACATTTGAATGATATGATAGGTGTATTTGTTATTTAATATATTAATTATTTCATTTTTATGATCACCAAACATATTTATATTAATAACATTTGTTAGAAGTTGTATTTCTAATCTTCAAAATTTCGAAGTATGATGTAAATCTCAAAAATATACAAAAAATTTAATAATCTGAAAAATGTGACGTTGATGCCTCCAACTGGAACCAGCCTAGATCCATCTTACTCTGGATCTATCATGCGCCGAGAGAGATCAAATCTCTCGAGGTGCAAACCTGTCCTCAAGTTTTGCACTCAAAAAATAGGTTTGCACCTTGAGAGATTTTATCCCTCTCGGTGCATGATAGATCCAGAGTAAGATGGATCTAGGCTGGTTTATACCATCGCTATAATGATCCCATTGCAATAATAGCGTTGTGCCAGTAGTAGTGATATCACAAATAATGATGAGCTAAATGAGTCCATGCCACCATTTTTCAAAAATGTTGTTGTAATTTTCATAGGTGGATTCCCATAACATTCATCAAATTTATTGAGGAAGCCACAATAAATATGTCATGTCATTCATACTATGTAGAATTAGGGTACACAACCCTAATTATCATATAGTTCATTATATACTCAAATATACTTATCATTCTATTGACTATTTGCAACAATAACATATTTATGTTGGACCATCCATGTTCATTATCCCTCTGTCCCTTGTCATAATGTTCCCATTCTCTCTCCTACCATTATGTACCTATCATTACTAAACTTCCATTACTTCTTCCTTGTGACATATTTATTTCAACAACTCATTCTCTCCATTACATAGATGAATTACTTTGAGCACTCAATTCTCTTTGGGTTGCCATGTTCTTCCCTTTGCTTACTCAAAACATTCTTGAACTCATAGGGACCTTCGTTTTTGTTTCAAGATTTTATTTTTTTAATGCATGTAAGTAATGAGTTCTAGTGATGCCCTTTTCAATGGCATGCATTGGTAGCCTTTTTTTCAACAATTTTTTGTTCTCAAAATTTTATAAGTGTTGAATTCCTAGAAATTGCATCTCAATGACGGTAGAGAATAGATTTTGGAATTCAATGGATTTAAATATACATTAATTTGTTTTCTATTTGATATATGAGTTTTATTCTATTTATGTTGTATAAATATGGATAATTCTCTCTTAGTATGATTTCATTTCTTCTTTCATATAGTTACTAATGAATTGACTCTTCATTTAAATTTTCAAATGTAGGAATTTGTTCTTCTTCAACTAAGATGTTGATGCTTCAAACAAGTTTGTTTATAATATCACTTTAACTCTTCTTGCATTTTAATCAGATACCATTAATAACACTCAAATATTTATGGTCATAATACTGAAGCTGTAAGATTTGGAGAAATCCTATAGATGCAATGAAATTTTGCATAATGTCTTAATCACATGATAGCCTTCTAATAGTAGAAGAATTTCCATAATTTTCTTCAGTATTAGTTTGTTGCAATAAAAAAAGGATCTATGCATGGAATGATCCTTTTGAGTAGTTTATACTTGATCATCTTTTGAGCTATATTGGCTCATATGAAATTTGCAAATAATGTGGTTCACATATTGATCTCATGAGTCTTCATGATGAAGACTTCTTGAAAACTCACATAAATATGAATAAATTCTTCTCCTCAATTGATTTTTAGCATACATGTTTCAATATATCTCAGATTTGAAAGTAGCAATGTAGCTTAATTACTAGTTGTCCTTTTGACTTGTGAGCTAATTTCCATAGTAGTCTCTTTGCTTCTGCTTGCATGTATATATTTGCATACCATTTTCTCCTCTGCTGGATGGAAACACCTTTTATTTTTCTTGCATGTATATATTTCAATGGATCTTAGGTTTAAATAGATCAAATGTTAGTTAAATACAAGGATCATCATAATGTACATTGACGCATTTCATATAAACATTTATATTTATTAGAAGATGAAGAATTCTGAGAGAATTCTGATCATGCAATCATATAATGAGCTAGGCTTATCTTCCAATATGATTTGAATGGATATGCAAAGAGGACTATGTATGTTTCAAAGTATTTATTTACACACTTATGTATGGGATATACATGTGTACATAAAAAAATTATCATTAAAGATTGAACTCTTCATTGGTGAACTTCATTGATGTTGTTAGCTCATGAAGAAAGTGAATTTATTTCAAAATTTGATGATGCATTTTTTCTTGCTTCTTCTTAACTGCTTCAAATTCTTGAATTAATCATAGGATTCTTGTTCCTCTTCATTACTCCTTGATCCTGAAATATCCCCCTTAAATCGTGCAAACCAATTCATACTCTGTAATTTTTTAGGTTCTCCTTTCGAATTCACATTAGTGAAAAGAATTTTCAATAACTATCCCTAACTTATCTCTCATATATTGAAATGGTTCTCTAGCAAGAGGCTTTGTAAATATATCTATGATTTATTATTTTGTGGGTATGTATTCCATCTTCACTCTTTTCTCAGTCACTTCCTCTATGAGAAAGTCTTACTTTATAGTGATATATTTGGTCTTTGAATGAAGCACAAGATTTTTTAAAATTCTTATTGCATTTGTATTGTTGCAATTGATAGATATAGGCTCACTGAAATTTACATTCATATCTTGAAGTGTATATTTCATCCACAATACTTGTGTGAAACAAGATGTATCTACTATGTATTTGAATACTGATGTATATAGGGAAAATAATATGTATTGGAATTCTGTTGTAGATAGGGAAACTAATGATTGTTTCTTTCTTAACAATGCCACCAAAGACTCTCCAAATATATATATTATTAATTCTTTTGTGGGTATGTATATCATTTTCACTGTTTTCTTAGAACAAGTGTTACTTTATAGGGATATATTTGGTCTTTAAATGAAGCACAAGAATTTTTGAAATGTGTATTTCACTTGTACTTTCGCATTTGATAAATATAGGCTCACTGCAATTTAAATTCATATCATGAAGTGTTTATTTCATCCACAACACTTGTGTTAAACAAGATAAAACAGCTATGTATTTGAATTCTACTGTAGATAGGGAAACTAATGATTGTTTCTTTCTTAACCATGCCACCATAGACTTTCCTAGGTAGAATGCACCTCCACTTGTACTTTTTATGGAATCCACACAGTTGGCCCGATATGCTTATTTTTATGTTGTCAATGTAAATTTTGTCCCCTTTGGATACCACAGACCATAATATATAGTTATATTAAAGTATATGAATATCCTCTTTGTTGCTAATATATGACTTTTGTTACGTGTTTATTGATATATTTATACTAATATGACTGTTGATATTATATTTGGTATAGGAGTTGTTAGATATAGCAGACTTCCTACCATAGATAAGTAAAGCTTTTGATCCACATCAAGAAATTCATCATCTGCACAGAACTTGCATATAATTTTCATGGGGGTTGAGATAGATTTACAGTCTTCCATTTGGAATTTTTTAAACATATCTCTTAGGTGTTTCTCTTGAGAAATGAATATGCCTTCATCCTTTTGTAGGATTTGCATCCCTAGGTAGAAGTTAATATCTCCAATCATTGACATCTTGAATTCAGACTTCATCCTTTCAGCAAACATATGATCTTTATTGCTGCTAAACATGATATCATCCACATACACCACCAAAATTAGTAATGCATCTCCATCAACCTTTATGTACAACTTACTATCAAGTCCTCCTCTCTTGAAACCCTTTTTTTGAAGGTACTTGTCAAGTCTAGAGTACCATGCTCGTGGTTCTTGTTTAAGACAATAAATGTCCTTATTTAACCTACAAACATAGCTAGCTTTATCTAATAACACAAACCCTTCAGGTTTTTCCATATTCAGCTCTTCCTCAAGTTCTCCATTTAGAAAAGCAGACTTCATGTCCATTTGGTATACTTTAAAATCCTTGTAACAAGAAAAATACAAAAACATTCTGACTGCCTCGAATATCGCAACTGGTGTAAAGTTTTCTTCATAGTCAAGACCTTCTACTTGTGAGTACCCCTCACATACTAGTCTGAATTTGTTTCTTAAAATCTAAACCTGTTGATTAAATTTTTTTTTGAATACCCATTTTGTGCCAATGACATTCTTTCCGACAATTATTCATGTTATTTTGTTAGGTCCACATATTAGTAGTGTAGTCCCTTATTGTTATTAGTGTAGACCCCTTATTTTTATTGTTGTACCCATGTAACCCCCATATTGTTATTATTGTTCTCTTACATTATTATTGTTAGGTCGGCTAGGATTATATTGTGACACCATGGACCACTATATATAGAAGGAGGTTTTGTCATTTGTATCATCCAAGAATTGTTCATTTATGTAATGTATTGGAGGTTTCACCCTCGAAGTGGCTGATTTATAAGGCGTTGATCTCTCTTTTCTTCTATTTTTGGAGCTCGTCTCATAACATTTGGTATCATAGCTTTGGATTCTAGGGTTTTGCTGCTCCAAACAGGTCATCATGGAATTTTCGCTATAAATTTTTTTATACGAAGGTTAAGAAGCTGAAATGTTTACAGAGTAAAGATGAAATCAGGAGGAAAGTGGTGTACAAATTTCAATTCTTGGTTCACAATATTTTCGGACATAAGATCTGTGGAAGTTAGGGATTTTTCATGCTCTCGATTTTCAGCTAAATACGTCATCGTGGAATTTTCGCTATAATGTATTGTTTATGAAACTTTATAAGTTGAAATTTTTACAAAGCAAAGTCGAATTCTAGAGGAACTAAGTGTAAAAATTTCAGATCTTGGGTTGCAATATTTTCAGAGATATTATCTGTGGAAGTTACGGTTGGTTCAGGCTCTCGAATTTCATCTCAAAGAGGTGACCTTGGGAAAATCATCATAACTCTCTTTCAGAATCGTATTTGAATTCTGTAAAATGTGGCCGCAATTACATGGACTTTAGTTTCTTATATATCTATTTCAGAGATGAAGGAGCTAACAGTGAGACATGGAATGCCGTACAAGTTCACTCTACTGAACCAGTCCATAATTAGGTCATTATGGGAGATTCAACATAACTTTGACTTGAAATATCCAAATCGCGTCATACCCATGGCATTTGAAAGAAGATTCCGAGGGCTACTATAGGACCAAATTTCAGATATTGAAAACTAGAAATTACATAGATAATCCAGTTTCAATAACGAGCTCCTCAAAATCAAGAACAAGGTGTGTATTTTTTTCGAATTTCATAAGTCTTGTTTGAAAAATCAGTTTTAAGTGATTCCAAGCGCCTATTGAGCATAGATATCAGTATTGGGTTCTAAAATGATCCCTAAAAAGAATTCAACACCCATTAAGCCCTCAGAATACTCTAATATGACTCATGAAGATGAAGAGTTTCAACATGATCTAACAAAATTACAAGAGCAAGTGCACCAAATTTCGCTCTCGCAAAGAGCAACAAAAAATGAAATGGAAGTTATGAAATAAGGCGTGGAAGTGAAGATGGATGGTTTGAAGAAATGCTTGGAAGCTAACATGGATGGCATGGAAGATGGCATGGAAGCTAAGATGGATGACATGGAAGAAAAAATGAAAGACAACATAGAAAACATGAAGAATGATCTAAAAGTAGACATGGAAGGTTTGACAAAGTTGATACAAGAAATGTTTCTTAATGGAAAAAATATAGTAGAGGAAACTCATGATGAGAAAAAAATAAATGTTAATTATGATTTCATGAACTCTAATATTGGATGGAAGAACCACCATATTCCAAAGATGGATATGAGGAATTTTTATGGAAAGGATCCCGTAACATGGATACTGTAAATGAAGCAATATTTTGATCTCAATAATGTGCAAAACACATAAAAGTTACACATTGTAACTTTACATTTATTACAAAATACATTTGTATGGTATCGATGGCTTTGCTCCCGTAAAAAAATTGTCACTTGGTCAATTTTTGGAGAGAAAATGATAGCACATTATGATGATACAAAGAGAAACACCTTCTTTATCCAATTGATGCATCTCAAACAAAAGGGTTTAGTGGTGGAGAACATTTAGGACTACCAAAAATTGAATATAAAGGTAACTGATATTCTAGAAGAACACAAGATTGATGTCTTCATAGGGACTTTAAAGGATAACATCCAACATGAAGTTCGCGTTTGGGAACCTGATTCATTGGAGAAGTCATTCAGGTTGGCAAGAAAAATTAAATGTAAAATTATGGCGACAAGGACACCTACCACCCACATATATAAAGATAGAATTTTTGCTACTCTTAGAATTCCAAAACCTACAAGGTTGACACCACAACAATTGGAAGAAAAAATAGCAAAAGGGCTTTGGTATAGTTGTGATAAAAAATACAATAAAGGTCATAAGTGTGTTGAGAAGAAATGATTTTACATACATTGTGAAGAGGAGGAAGAAAATGAACAAGAAACTTGAAAAGAAGAGGATATACACAAGGAACAAACCCTAGAAGGAGGAGAAATAAGTTTGACCATATCATGTAATGCATTGGTAGGAATTACCACTCCTGAAACTCTCAAGATAGAAGGACATATCAAGAAGAAAAAGGTAATAGTGTTGAGTGATTCGGGTAGTGCCCATAATTTTATTCATTGTAAGGTAGCCAAGGAATTGAATTGTTTCCTATACCCAACACCAAAATTTCAAGTGATGGTTTCAAGTGGAGGAACTATAAATTGCTATGGAAAATGCCATAATATCAAGCTAACCATGGGGGAATATGTATTGAATAGCCCAATGCTTTCCATTCCAATGGGAGGTGTTGATGTTGTACTAGGAGTACAACGGTTACAATCTTTGGGGACAGTAGCTTTTAATTTTCATGAAAGTTTGTTGAAATTTTTTTCGGAAGGAAAGGAAAATGAATTATGGGGTATCACAAGGAAGCCAAGAAAGATAATAAGCTCTAATTTGATGACAAAGCTTTTGAAGAATTAACATAGAGGTGTAATTTCAAAATTATTCTCACAAGAAGTTCTGACATCAAAATAATCTATTTCTCTAGATCTCCAAAAAGTCTTGGAAAATAATTCCATGTTGTTTGAAACTCCCAAAGGACTCCCACCTATTTGTGATCATGATCATGCTATTCATTTGATTCCAGGAAGTGTTACTCCAAACATGAGGCCTTACAGATGTCCTTATGTCCAAAAGAGAGAATTTGAATGTATGATTGCATAAATGTTAGAGGCTGGTATAATTCAACCTAGACACAGTTCTTTCTCTGCTCCAGTAGTATTGGTGCACAAGAAGGATGGATCATGGTGCATGTGTCCGAATTATAGAGAGCTCAATAAGATCACTATCAAAGATAAATTTCCCATTCCTGTGATTGATGAATTATTGGATTAATTACATGGCACAATTTATTTTACCAAGTTGGATCTTCATTCACGATATGATCAAACTAGAATGGAGACTGAAGATATTCCGAAAATAGAATTTCGAACTCATGAGGGTCATTATGAATTTTTGGTCATGCCTTTTGGCCTTACAAATGCACCTTCTACATTTCAAGGGTTGATGAATTCCATTTTCAAACCCTTCCTTAGAAAATTTGTGCCAATATTTTTTGATGACATACTAATCTATAGCGGGTCTTCGAAGGATCCTGTTCAACATTTTGACAGGGTGCTCAAACTATTAGAGGACAAACAATTATATGAGAAAACATCCAAATGTTTCATTGGAGTACAAGAGTTGGAATATCTGGGTCATGCTGTATCTCACGAGGGTGTTAAGGTAGATGCTAATAAAATTAAAGTGATTAAGGAATGGAAAGTCCCCACAACCATAAAGCTGTTGCGAGGATTTATTGGGTTAACAGGGTATTATCGCAAGTTTGTTAAGAAATATGGGAGAATAGCAGCACCTCTAACAACATTATTGAAGAAAGATGCATTTTCATGGACTCCTAAATCAACTAAGGCCTTTGAACATCTTAAAGAGGCAATGTGCCATGCAACGATCTTAGCTATGCCAGACTTCACAAAAACCTTTATTGTGGAATGTGATACCTCAGGAAATATAATTGGTGTTTTTTTAATGCAAGAAGGAAGACTCATTGCTTTTGAAAGTCATCCAATCAAAGGAAAGTATTTACAGAAAGCTATTTATGAGAAGGAAATGTTTTCAATACTACATGGACTAAAGAAATGGTGACCTTACCTAATGGGAAGGAACTTCAAGGTAAAAATTGAACATGATAGCCTTAAAAACTTTTTGGAACAAATAATATCTTCAAAAGAGTAGCAAAAATGGGTCACAAAGATGTTGGGTTATGACTTTGAAATCATCTACATAAAATGGAAGCTAATTGTTGTTGCAGATGCACTCTCAAGAAAGGATGAAGAGGTGGAAGAATTTCTTTGTGCCATTTCTATTATCCAACCACATTGGATAACCAAAGCAAGGGATGAATGTAAGAAGGGTGAAGAAGCATGGCCACTCATTCAAAATTTGAAGCAAGATCCTAGTACATATTATACATTTAGTTGGAAAAATGATTCCTTATGGTACAAAGATTGCTTATATATTTGTAAGAATTCCCAACTAAAACAAAATATTCCTTTGGAATTGCACACTTCTCCTTTAGGAGGAAACTTGGGATTTTAAAAAAATCACCACAGGGTGAAGAAATTTTTTGGGGTGGCCTTAAATTTGATATTCAAAAGTTTTTGGCATAATGTTTTGTTTTCGAGCAAAATAAAGTTGAGACAATTAAGACGCTGGGTCTTCTACAACCTTTATCCATTCCAATTCAATGTTGGGAGGAGATTTAAATGGATTTTATCATAGGTTTACCTATGTCTGAAGGAAAGAGTGTCATCATGGTGGTAGTTGATAGACTTCCCAAATATGCACACTTTTTTTCATTATCTCATCCATTTAAAGAAAGTACAGTTGCTACTGCATTTATGGAAACAATTAAAAGGCTACATGGAAACCCAAAGATCATAGGAAGTGACAAAGATCCCATTTTTACTAGAAATTTTTGGATCGAATTATTTTCTTGTTTGGGTACTCAACTAGCTCATATCTCATCTTATCATCCTCAATATGATGGTCAAACTAATATATTGAACAAATGTTTCGAAGGATATCTTCGTTTTTTTTTATATGATAAACAAACACAATGGGTCAAGTGGTTACCTTCGGTTGAATGGTGGTATAACACTTCCTTCCATACTGCAGCAAAAATGACCCCATTTATGGTGCTTTATGAATATCATCCACCATCCATCACATCATATTTAAGAGAAAATTATAAGGTGAAAGTAGTGGAAGATCACATCGAGCATCAAAAACAAGTTCTCCAACTCTGAAAGGATAACCTCAATTTGGCACAAAATTGAATGAAATAACAGGCAGATCAACATCGCAGTAAGAGAAGTTTTGACGTAGGAGACTGGGTATTTTTATGGCTACAACCCTACAAACAAATGTCCCTCAATCAAGCTAAGAACGATAATAAATTATCACCAAAATACTATGGTGCTTACAAGGTGTTGCAAAAGATTGGTACTATGGCATACAAATTGGAGCTTCCTACTTCTTCACAAGTGCATCCTGTTTTCAATGTTTCATGCTTAAAGAAGGTTATAGGTGACAAAATTCCAGTTCAAACGATATTTCCAAAACTTGATGAGGAAGGAAAAATCATATTGGAACCTGAAACAGTCATGAAAACAAGAACTTGACAGCTATGAAATTGATCAATTTGAGAGTATCTGAGCAAGTGGAAAAACTTACCCATTGAAGATTCTACATGGGAGGATGATAATTTTATACAGAAGCATCCAGAGCTACTCAAGCGTTGAGGAAAACACTTTTTTGAAGAAGAGGGGCATGTTATGTCCCCATATTACTAGTGTAGTCCCTTATTGTTATTAGTGTAGCCCCCTTATTGTTATTTTTGTAACCCAGTAACGCCCATATTGTTATTATTGTTCCCTTACATTATCACTAGAAAATTTGGCCCAATTTCCGACGACCACTTTGTCACTATTCCGACACATAGTCATCGCAAGAGCGATAGTTTGAGGCTGGCCAAAACGTGGTTAACCATTACGTCGCAATTCCGACGCTTTTCCAAAGTGTCGCAATACCGACACTTTTCCGACGTTTTGCACAGTGTCACTCTTTCGACATTTTATAAGCGTCGGTCTTCCGACGAACCAAAACTATCGATCTTCCGACAATCAATGACTGTCGATCTTCCGACACTTTTCATGTTTTCAAAAAACGTCTTAATTCCAATGTTATGGCTTCCAACGTTTAATTCTGACGTTTTACAAACCGTCGTAATTCCAACGAAATATCATCTGACGTTTAGAACATCGTTTGTCCGACAGTTATGTAACATCGCTTTACCGACGAAAAAGCTCAAAATATTTAAGAAAAAGCGTTGCTCTTCCAACGATCGAGGTGTCGGTCTTTCGACGAAAAAGTAAAAATATTTAAAAAAATAATGTCGCTCTTCCGATAATAGAGGCATTGGTCTTCTGACGAAAATGTCGAAATATTAAAAAACATAATGTCGCTCTTCCGAAGCTTATGAACTGTTGCAATACCGATGAATAGTTAAAAATATGTAAAAAAAAAATGAAGAGATTCACGCACAGCAAGCTCGATCTCATGCCACGGATTTGGTTGGAAGTTCAAGGATTACATTTTCAAATTTTGTGGGAAATAATTCCAAGCTCTCCTCGATCTCATGCCACGGATTTGGTTGGTAGGTCAGGGATTACATTTTCAAAATTTTTGGGAAGTAATTTCTAGCTCTCCACTCTAAATTTCGACTATTCCAAAATAGCTACATTTTCCCAGCTAGCAAATATATGCGAAGGCATGTACACGTGTTTTTGAAGGGATTTATCACAATAATATAGTGCAGATTTGGAGGAAGCTTGCCTCCCTTAACCCCATTCGAACCACACTTGGCATCCATAGGAAATATGCACATGGTGAGAGGGTAATACACTAGGTAGTAGGGAAATAAACTCAGAGATTCATGGACACCTACAACCAGGTTACATTACACTTGGGAAGCTTGATTTCGATTGGATATTTCTCTCATACACTTGACATTCTTTGAAGCATGAGGATCATCATTTCTTTTCCACTTGTGGTTTCAATTCTTAGTAGGATTCATTCCCAAATTTGTATCAATAAATTAGCTTCGAAAAATTAAAAATATGTAAAAAAAAATGAAGAGATTCACACACAACAAGCTCGATCTCATGCCACGGATTTGGTTGGCAGGTCAGGGATTACATTTTCAAATTTTGTGGGAAATAATTCCAAGCTCTCCTCGATCTCATGCCACAGATCTGGTTGGCAGGTAAGGGATTACATTTTCAAATTTTGTGGGAAATAATTCCCAGCTCTCCACTCTAAAGTTCAACTCTGCCACAATAGCTACATGTGCCCAGCTAGCAGATATACGCAAAGGCATGTACACGTGTTTTTTAGGGGATTTATCACAGAAATCTAGTGTAGATTTGGAGGGAGCTTGCCTCCCTTCACCCCATTTGAGCCACACTTGGCATCAATAGGAAATATGCACATGGTGAGAGGGTAATACACTAGGCAGCAGAGAAATAAACTCAGAGATTTATGGACACCTACAACCAGTTGACATTACACTTGGGAAGCTCGATTTGGATTGGAGATTTCTCTCATACACTTGACATTCGTTGAAGCATGAGGATCATCATTTCTTTGCCACTTGTGCTTTCAGTTTTTAGTGGGATTCATTCCCAAATTTGTATCAATAAATTAGCTCCCATTTTGACATGGTTGGAAGCTCTATGCTTGATGTTACGATGGTTGGCTATAGAATTGGTTCTCCAGTTTTTGCAAGACAGCATGTAAATGGACCTCCCTAACACCCCAAATATCTAAAGATGATAACAAAGCATCAAATGCCTGCATTTTCCAAAAAATAAAAATATATTATAATAAACTTCAAAAACAGACATATAATCTTTCACACTTGTTCACATTTATATAGTTATTAAAATTTTTGCTACCGAAAGATCCATCTATGAATCCTATGAATAAATGTAAGGAGGAAGAAAAACATGCCAAAGGATAATTTCATAATAAAGTGGTTATAATCATGATTCATTACTATAAAGAGGCAAGAAACATTAGATAACCGTAAATAATCAAACTGATCCTGATGTTATTAATCCTTGGATAAGAAGAATTTCTTGGCAGTTGTTGGAATTTTATGCTTTAAAAACTTAACAATGCATACTTGCTATAAAAACAAGAGTACGTAAACTTCTGAAGCATTTCTGTGACTTTCTGCAAACAAATTGCAAGATTTAAAGTGAAAGGTCTTCCTGCATCTTCCCCCTCTCTGGAGTCTCATTCCTCTGAGATACTCTAAACCTTCGATGTGTTGGCCTTTGAGAGGGCTTCGTACAGGTATGAATACACCCTCTCCCTTCAATATAGATCTTCATAACACCGGCTTCAAGCCCCTTGAGCAAAGAAGAAGCTCTTAAGACTGACTTCAGGCCATTTGAGCAAAGAAGCTCTTATCTCTCATTCACAAGATATAATTAGACAAGGATCTCCCTGAATCACAAGCTGCAATGCTTAAAGCTCAAGAGCTCATGTTGTAGCAACATAGTATATAGGAACATGTGCAGTCATTGTGGATCTCAAGGCAATCATTTGGGACCCCCAACCTCATGGGTGGTCCCTGGGTTCTCTAAATAGTAGGCCCACTAGGAGAGGTAGCAAGGGTAAAGGATTTCAATGGATTTTTGAAATTGGATTGAGACATTTTGGTCTTTTCTGGGCATAAAATTTGAATCTGATACTCTTAGTTAGTGTTGTAGCAACTGTCCCCCAGTGCCAACTGATACTCATAACATTTGAATCTGAATATGAAGAAAAAAAGTAAATCTTGGAAGAAATTTATTTGTAGTTGAACATAATATAATCCAGAAAATAATTAATTTGAACATAAACACTTTGGAGAAGATAAGGATGTGAACTTTGTGCAAAACCAAGGCAATACGAACACTGCTTTTGTCTCAATTAGTCCTTTCTAGACAACCTGCAATAGCACCAAGCACACCTTATAAAAATCTCTTATTCAAATTCCCAAGAAACATTTTGTAGGTAGTGGTTCCACTCTTTTTAGAAAAGGCATGGATCAAAAGCGCCAATGCATGACTGTGTATGGCCTTAGCATGCTGAAATTTGATGTAGAAAATTATCCTTGGGTAGATAGGGGTGCTAATTTAAAAGAAAGCCATAAAGGTGATGTTATATTGGTTCAAGCAACAATGTAGTTTTTTAGATGAAAGATTAATACAAAAACAATGAACATGAGTTGAATTAATACTCACATTGAATTTTTACTTTTTAAATCGTAATAAGAATTTTTATATTAAGTGAAAATCTGCATTTGGAGCGCAGATGTTACATAAATATACATCAAGAGGTTGCAAAGACTAGCTGTGAAACTCAAAAGAAAGAGATTTTCTAAGCTGCCAATGTCCCCAAAATGCCAGCCTATTACTCAGTCAAAACAAACTTACTTAGAAACAAACACCTTCCAAAATACTGCCAAAATTTTACAAGCTTTAACAAACATACTGCTTTGTAGACTGATGGGTAGGATCACCATGGGCTATACCCATATCCTGAATAGGGGCCTGTTAATTAAGTCAAGGGACAACAAACTTGATTATGTTTTAATTGAAAAACTTGGATCTCCTCTCACATTTGGTGCATCTAGTCCAACAGCTATTGATGAGAAATTCCTAAGATTGACATGTGGGAAAATTGAAATCCATTACCTGAAAAATCCATTTGAAACTTCAAACTTAGATGAAACACCGAAATATACCAAGTCAAAACTAACATACATAGAATTAAACACTTTCCAAATTACTCTCAAAATTTTACAAGCTTTAGCAAACATACTACTTTGTAAATTTGGCCCAATTTCAGCATGTAAATGGGCCTCCCTAACACCCCGAATATCTAAAGATGATAACAAAGCATCAAATTCCTGCATTGTCCAAACACAAAACATGAAGTATTATAAATAGCTCAACAATAAAAACATATTATACTAATCTTCAAAAACAAACATATAATCTTCCACACTTGTTCACATTTATATAGTTATTAAATTTTTTGTTACCAAAAGATCCATCTGTGAGTCCTGTGAATAAATGTAAGGAGGAATCGTAATAAGAATTTTTATATTATGTGAAAATCTGCATTTGGAGCACAGCTATTACATCAATATAAATCAAGAGGTTGCAAAGACTAGATGGTAGACTAAAACAAAAAGATTTTCCAACCTGCCAATGTCCCCAAAATGCCAACCTATTACTCAGTCAAAACTAATTTACCTAGAAGAAAACACTTTCCAAAATACTTCCAAAATTTTACAAGCTTTAACGAACATACTTCTTTGTAGACTGATGGGTAGGATCACCAGGGCTATACCCATATCCTTAATAGGGGCTTGTTCATTAAGTCCAGGGACAACAAACTTGATAAAAATGATAGATTTGATGGGTGAGGAAGGACTATATTAAATTTGACCAAAAGAGAATTGCAATTCCTCCAATTGTTGATGCCGATTGGAGAGTTCATCCTTAGATTTTTGGATTAGACTTTGGTGGTAAATAATAACCCCCATGGTTGTTGTGATACTAAATACCAGCTGATTATGTTTTAATTGAAATACTTGGATCTCCTCTCGCATTTGGTGCATCTAGTCCAGCAGCTATTGATGAGAAATTCCTGAGCTTGACATGTGGGCAAATTGAAATCCATTACCTAACAAATCCCTTTAAAACTTCAAAATTAGATGAAACACTGAAATCTACTAAGTCAAAACTAACATACATAGAAGTAAACACTTTCCAAAATACTCCCAAAATTTTACAATCTTTAACAAACATACTACTTTGTAGACTGATTGGTAGGATCACCATGGGCTATACCCATCTCCTTAACAGGAGCCTGTGTGTGAAGTTCAAGGACAAAAAACCTATTAAAATTGACAGAGTTGTTGGATGATGAAGGACCGTATTGAATTTTACCAAAGGAGAATTGCAATTCCTCCAATTGTTGATGTAGAATAGAGAATTCATCCTCGGATCTTTGGTTTAGAATTTGATGGGAAATAAAGTTCATATGTAAAAACACAACTTGTCAATGTGTTATTGTATTTATCTCAATATCACTTATTTCACGCAAGAAATTCCCTTGGGAGGGGATCAAACAATAGGGGATAATTTATTTCTATGTGTACTTTGTTATTGTTGCATCAAAATAATATTTTAAGAAATTTCAAGTTATGGGAGATTCTAAGTTCATAATTGACTCGGTTAAAAAAATAAGGTGGATGTTGAGAATGTCTTCCTTCAACCCTTGCTTTAGGATATTATAGAACCTTGAGTCAGTCCTTTCAATAGACCTCCTTCACACATGTGCTCAAAGAATTAAACATGAAGGTTTATGCCCTCTCGAATGAGGTTGTGGAGATGCCTATAGGGTCTCTTATATAAATTATGGATGGAGAAGAAGTGGATCAAATTGATTTCAAAGCTAAACCATGTGATATACCTTGAAATGGGGACCAATAAAAAATACCAAGATTGTAGAACTCGAAAGTGCATACATATCTAGGAGATACATGCAGATCTGAGGTTGAAATGGTTGTATTAGAGTTTCAACTCATTTCGTTGGTTTCTCATTGTATAATCAATCAATGCAATCAACCCAACGACTATCAGTCGGTGATTTCACTATTCGAAGTTCTTTCCAAACAACATTTTGGCACTTGAATCCACTTCCAAATGCAATCTACCAAATATAATTTCCTTTTTGCATACATACATAACAAATTGAGCTTCAAGACGTGTTTCCAAAGAGATCTAGAGTCATCCTCAAAGCCTATACATGTATTGGCTTGAGATGAAAGTTCTTCTAAAACTCATAGATCACTTCTCTTCCTCCAACATGAATACAAAAATGATCAAATGCAAGCTTAAAATCTAGAATATAGGGTTTTATATTCATATTGAAGACCTTTCTCCCAACAACACTCGCAAAGAAAAGTAATTTCTCACTAACGGGAAGGAAAACAGGTCCCAGAGTTGTGATATTAGTCTTCAGCGCTCCTCTTGCATGGCTTGGACCTGCAAGATGAGAAATAAAGGCACGTTGACAGGTCATCTCACATAGAACTGTCAAGACAATGAAATTTTATGGCAAACAATAGCACAAGCCACATAGAGGTCAAGATGTATGCATGAGGCGGAGATTACATTGGCTAAAGACAGAGCTTTATTGTTTGTTTGGATGTATGCAGGAGGCGGAGCTCTCGTATACAGGTACCTTGATCTGATCAAGTCTTAGTATCTGATCTAGTACTAGTAGTAGTGGAGTTGATATCATCTAATCTTCCAGTCCTAGTAGTAGTGGAGTTCAACAATGAAAACGGTATCTGCAATCCAAGTTATCTCATCCCCGAGCCCCTCCAGTTGAAGAGGTCTGCCTGAGCTTTTTTTATAACATTTGTGGGCAGATTCGTTGGCCCTGCGGTGAAATTGAACATGCGACCTTCATCCTGCACTGGATCTGAGAATCTTGTTCGTGGGGTTGCAGAAGATGGTGCCACGGCTCTGCGTGTGATAGACAGGGTTTTGTGTGATGGTTCATGTGTTTTTTCTCTCAGGTATAAGGATGGTGTGCATAGCTTGTTACTTGTGATTGAAGACTAGCATGGGCATAAATGGTTATCAGTTTTTTATGTAGGTTTATCAGTTTGACAGAAAGATTTGATGAGTTTAGGATTCAAAAATGGGCATATCAGCTAATAAAATGCACCATAACCAAATGGGCAGATGTAGAAAGTAACAAAACCAATGGGAAAACAAATAACCAAAGAAACCTAAAGGGCATTTCATTATCATTGGATAAGCACATAAACTTAACTTATCACATCCTTCCTCCAAACTTGCGATAGTATGGCTGCATCCTTCCTCCAAACCTGCAATAGTATCGCTGCATCCTTCCTTAAAACTTGAGGCAGTATGGCCACATCCTCCCTCCAAACCTGCAATAGTATGGCTGCATCCTTCCTCAAAACCTGAGGCAGTATGGTGGCATCCTCCCTCCTTCCGTGGACAAACCATGCAATCACAGAGAAATGAAAGAGGGAAATTAAAACTTTTGATATTTGAATTTTTTTGACATTTTGAAATGAAATACGTGTGTTTTTTAAGGCCACTCAAATTTCATTAAATAAAATTTGTGAGACTTTTCTTGGGGTTGATAAGGGAATTAGGTAAATAAGTGGCATTTTTTTATTATAAATAATTATTAATGAGGTTAGATCTAAGACATTTATTTAAATTATTAATTACATAAAATTGTTGAACTTTTATTTCATAAACTAGGGATTTTGGTTGATTTTTTAATCTAATTATGTGATATTAAAGATGAATTATGGTAACTTAAAAAAAAGCTTTATGTGGTTAAAAGGGAAGTAGTAATGTTATGGTATGAATGATTATTTTCAATGAAATTTTTGGTTTGGTAAGGATAACTCATCTATGGACATTTTCCATGATTTTTAAGACAGATTCAATATAGGAAAGGTGATACTTAAAGGGCTTCCACATTCTTTAGAAATTTTATATCTATTGGTTTATAAACATTAGAGGTGGAAAAATATCCTAAGCTCTAGAGCTAAGTTTGTTCCAACTTAGCTATATCTTGAACAACAAATTGTTGTTGACGTCAAGGATATGATAGAAATTTGGTGGATTGTAAGGTAGTCTTGTCATGAAATAAATGTAATGTAGTTACTAGGTAGGTAGGAGGAACCATTTTGGTGGAACTTGGCCATAAATGGGACATCTATCCATGCATAGTTTTTTAAGAACAAATACACCTAGTGGATTATCATTGTACAGGAATCACTTTAGGATCTATGCTACTATGCACACAGTAACTAAAGGGATATTAGTGAAACCCACATAAGTATTATAGGTGATTTTATATAAATAGGTGTTCTTGTGTTCTCATTTGTTAGTTACGGGCAAATGACAATAAAGTAAGAGAAGTTGTCGGTGCTTTTATATAAATAGGTGTTCTTGTGCTCTTATTGGTTAGGTATGGGCAAATGATAATAAAGTAAGAGAAGGATTTGACTACTGGACAATTAGAGGAATGATTCCACACAAAACCAAACGTGGTTTTGTAGCACTTTCTAGGCTAAGGGCTTTTGAATGGGTTCCCCCACCATATGACCAGAAGAAGAGAATAGTCATTCCAGATTCTCTGAAAGTTTTAAGGCTTCAACCAGGTCACAAGTATTGTCTACTAGATAGGAAGGATTTCCAAAGAAGTTGGCTGGCATCACTATGACACTATTACGGAATTAGAAGGGAAGAGAAAGGCAAAGGCTCAGGTATCATATGAGAGAAGGAACCAATTCGCAAAATTGAGATCAAAAGTAGTGGAGTTAGCCGAAAAGTAGCTTGCCCCAGAGATGGAGCTCTTAGCTTCAATAAAGTATTAGATAAGCTGCATGTTGTGCTCAATGAAGCAGTAAATTTTGAAAATGACAAGAAAATATTTCTGAAGATGAGGTTTTTTACTAGAAATATATAACAACTCAGATAATTTTGGAGTATCAAAAAATGTAGAAAATCGATGATGAGTTTGGTTGGGGACCTAGGAAGCTCCTACAAAACTCTTTTTCTACCCAAAATTCTTCGTATAGATAATGAGCTTCAAGATAAAAATCCCATAGACATGAAGAGTGTCATACGCCTTGTTCAAAAATTATTAAATGAAACTTTGGATCTAAAAAATAACTCTAGAGAAGATACCTCTATTTAAATAACTTACAAACCAAATCGTAGAAAACAATTACTTCTTCAAATCTAATTCGAATTTGGAGGGCTTAGGGGTTAGGTGATTTCGGTGCATTTAGGGGTTAGGGGTCGAATAATGAGTTAGTAGTTAAGTGATTATGGATAGGGGGCTTAGGGGGCCTGACCCGAACGCGTTTGGGCAGGCGCACTCAACCGAAACGACCCAACCCGAACAGGTTTGGGCGGGCGCCCTCGAGAGTTAGTGGCTAAGGGTTTAGTGGTTAAATGGGTTAGGCGTTTAGAGGTTTATGTTTTAGGGGTTAAATGGGTTAGGGTTTTAGAGGTTTAGGGGGTTAAATGGATTAGGGGTTAAGGGGTTATAAGTTTAGGATTTAGG
The DNA here is from genome assembly GCA_034641835.2 of Pinus albicaulis. Taxonomy (NCBI): domain Eukaryota; kingdom Viridiplantae; phylum Streptophyta; class Pinopsida; order Pinales; family Pinaceae; genus Pinus; species Pinus albicaulis. The sequence continues at coordinate 1,862,331,334 of CM076578.1, read as the reverse complement.
GGGTTAAATGGGTTACGGGTTTAGGGCGTTAGGGGATTTAGCAGTTAAGGATTTTAGGGGTTAGATGTTAGGGGGTTAGATGGGTTAGGTGTCAGGAATTAGTGTTTAAGGGGTTAGGGTTAAGGGTTTAATGGTTTAGGGTTTAAGGGGTTAGGGGTTAAGGGTTTATAGGTTTAGGGTTTATGGGGTTAAATGGGTTAGGGGTTTACTAGGGGTTTAGGGGGTTAAATGTAAGAATTTCGTAAGTATTGTTGCTTGTTGCCATGTCTTCTTTATTTATTAATTTATAGTATTTGTTAGCCATTTCTTTACATTTATTGATGAAAATGTCTATTGCAATGAAACCAAATGTATGTTCAATCTCCAGTTTCAAAATCAACCACAGTGTTGTCACACAATTTAAGTCTGGAGAATGGCCATCTGATGAAGTCTTAATAGCCAGACTGCATCTCATGACTACTCCAGAAAATCTTAAGTTCGAGTGTCCCACATTCATGATAAATTTGGCTCTTATACTCTTGCTCCATGTGACTGTGTCCTAGAAATACCCGTGTTTATTGCAAAAACATCCTAATTTTTTCGACCTTGTCTCTTAACAGACCAAGGAAACATATGTGACTGAGAGGAATGGAAAGCACTAAAAATTTGAAGAGAGGGAGATAGTGACACAAATATGGAAGGGGGGCAGAAACAAGGGTAGAGGGAGGGATATAGTGAGAGGATTGGAGGGTAGAGAGAGAGAGAGAGAGAGAGAGAGAGAGAGAGAGAGAGAGATGAGAGGGAGATTGGGGAAGAGAGAGGCCAGAGGTATAAGGACAGAAAGGGCCAAGAGATAATGAAACATACAACCTCGAACGAAACAGCTCGACCCGAACGCGCCCGATCGGATGACCTCACACGGCGCGACACCGTGCGCCCAACCGAATGATGCCAGAGGGGAGAAAACGGAAAACGGGCCACCCGAACATGTAGAAGGCACCCGGGCTATCAAAATGTAGCAAAAATGATACGGGCACCCTCGAAAAAAACGGCTCGAACCGAATGCGCTCAGGTATCATATGAGAGAAGGAAGAAATTGGGAAAATTGAGATCAAAAGCAGTGGAGTTATAAGCTGAAAATCAGCTTTCCCCAGAGATGGATAAGATAAAACTTGACAACATATTGGTTAATTTACTTGACCCTTTATTGGTTTTTTAGAAGGAGTATGAATATTACACCACCATTAATTATATCACGGTAACCAGTGCCTAGCAAATCAAGGGCTACAAGTTGTAGTTTTCATCTGAACATCAACATACCACAACCATGCTTACAACCAGAAGCCTTCTCACATTCATGACCTGATTATAAAGTGAATTAGACAGAAATAAGAAAACAATTACTTCTTCAAAGCTAATTCGAATTTAGAGGGCTTAGGGTATTTGGGGTTAGGAGTTTAGAGGTTTCATATTATTTAGGGGGTTAAGGGGTTATAGGTTTAGTGTTTAGGGGGTTAAATGGGTTAGGGGTTTAAAGGTTTATGGTTTAGGGGGTTAAGGGGTTATAGGTTTAGGGTTTAGGGGGTTAAATGGGTTAGGGGTTTAGGGGGTTAGCCATTGCTTTACATTTATTGATGAAAATGTCTATTGCAATCAAATTACCAAATGTATGTTCAATCTCTAGTTTCAAACTCAGCCACAATGTTGTCACACAATTTAAGTCTAGAGAATGGCCATCTGATGAAGTCTTAATAGCCAGACTGCACCTCATGAATACTCCAGAAAATCTTAATTTCAAGTGTCCCACAATCATGATAAATTTGGCTCTTATACTCTTGCTCCACATGACTGTGTCCTAGAAATACCCTTGTTTATTGCAAAAGAATCCTAATGTTGTCGACCTTGTCCCTTAACAGACCAAGGAAACATATGTGACTGAGAGGAATGGAAAGCACTACAATGTTGAAGAGCGTACAAAAGACTAAGATGGTTTAAAGGATAAGCTTGAATTAGAATGTAGCAGTGTTGAAACAACTATAAGTTGTCCCAAACAAATAGTTGATAATGCAAAACCTTCTTTTGTGCCAGTCAAGCAAGACTAAATTCATGTGAGAGCAAGAAGAGGCCAAGCGAATGATAGGCATAGCCTGGAAGAATATAGGGTATGGTTCCCCTTTTTTGATGAAATATTTGATCTACATTTTTTCTATCAAATATTAACCATTTTAACCTTGCCAACAAGGCGGAATTAATCCAATCGTAGGTCCCAATATTTCATGATATATATTAACTCTAGATATATATGAGGAGTAATTATAAATACATAGATTGATAGATCAGGTGGCGAGACAAGGGGAGTCACAAGGGAGAGATGTTGATAAAATAAAGGAGAGGGGAGAGAAGGAATGGATCAACTAAGAGAAAGAGAGGGAGAGGAGTGAGAGAGGTAGAGAAGGGTAAGCGAGGGAGATAGTGACAACATAAACAGCTTACCCCAGAGATGGATAAGATAAAACTTGACAACATATTGGTCAATTTTCTTGACCCTTTATTGGTTATTCAAAAGGAGTATGAATACACCAATATCGTTAATATCAAGGTAACCGACCCCTAGCAGATTAAGTGGTTAAGGGGTTTAGGGGTTAGATGTTTGGGGTTTATGGGGTTAATTAATCATGGGTAAGGGTTAATGCATGCATGTGCCCAAATGTGCACAAGGTACTGGGGTGGTCACAACTTATCAAAACTGATACGAACGCCCTCGAACGAAACGGCTTGAACCGAACATGCTCGGTCGGCCGACCTCGCACGGTGCGACACGACGTGCCCGAACGAACGATGCCACAAGGGAGAAAATGGAAAACGAGCCACCCAAACATGCACAAGGGACCCGGGCGGTCACAAAATAGAAAAACTGATACGGGTGCCCTCGAACAAAACAGCCCGAACTGAATGTGGCCGTTCAGGCAACCTCGCACGGCGTGACACAGCGTGTCTGACCGAATGATGCCGCAAGGGAGAAAATGACAAATAGGCCACCCGAACTTGCACAAGGCACCCGGGTGGTCACAAATTAGAAAAATTTATACGGGCACCCTCGAACAAAACGGCCTGACCCGAACGTCCCCGGTCGGGTGACCTCACATGGCGCGACATGGCGCGCCCAACCCAACAATGCCACAAGGGAGCAAATGGAAAATAGGCTGCCCGAACGTGCACATGGCACTCAGGCGGTCACAACTTAGCAAAACTGATACGAGTGCCCTCGAATGAAACGAACTAACTTGAACACGCCCGGTTGGGCAACCTCGCACAGCGTGACACAATGCGCCCGACCGAACGATGCCACAACGGATAAAACAACAAAAATGCTGCCCAAACATGCACAAGGCACCTATGCAGTCACAACTTAGCAAAACTGATATGGGCGGCCTCGAACAAAACGGCCCAAACCGAACACACCCGATCGAGCGACCTCACATGGCGTGACACAACGCTCCCAACCGAATGATGCCACAAGGGAGAAAATAGAAAATGGGCCACCCGAACTTGCACAAGGCATCTAGGCGGTCACAACTTAGAAAAACTGATATTGGTGCCCTCAAACGAAACTTCTCGACCCGAATGCGCCTGGTCGGGTGACCTCACATGGCATGACATGACGCACTTAACCGAAAGAATATGCCACAAGGGAACAAATAGAAAATGGGCCGCCCAAATGTGCATAAGGCACCTAGGAGGTCACGACTTAGAAAAACTAATACGGGCACCCTCGAACAAAATGGCCCGACCCAATTGCGCCCGGTCGGGCCACCTCACATGGCGCGACATGGCGCACCCGACCGAACGATTCCATAAGGGAGAAAATGAAAAACGGGCCGCCTAAATGTGCACAAGTTACTCGAGCAGTCACAACTTAGAAAAATAGAAACGAGTGCCCTTGAATGAAATGACCTGACGCGAACGTGCCCTGTCAGGAGACCTCGCACGGCACGACACGATGCACCCAACCGAACGATGCCAGAAGGGAGAAAACAAGAAATAGGCCACCCAAACATGCACAAGGCACTGTGGCGGTCACAACCTAGCAAAACGGATAGAGGTGCCCTTGAAAGAAATGGTCCGAACCAAACGCGCCCGACCAAATGATGCCATGAGGGAGAAAACGAAAAACGGGCTGCCTGAACATGCACAAGGCACCCAGGAGGTCACAACTTAGCAAAATTGATACTGGAACCCTCGAACAAAATGGCCTGACCCGAACGCACCCGGTCGGGCCACCTCACATGGCATGACACGACACTCTCGACTGAACAATGCCACAAGGGAGCAAACAGCAAACGAGCATCTCGAACGTGCACAAGGCACCCTGGAACTCACAATCTAGTAAAAATTATACAGGCACTCTTGAACAAAATGACCCGAACCAAACGCGCCCCGTCAGGCGACCTCACACGGTGCAACACGACGCGCCCGATCGAACGATGCCTCAAGGGAGAAAATGGAAAATGGGCCGCCCGAACATGCACAAGGCACCCAGGTGGTCACAACTTAGAAAAATTGATATGGGCACCCTTGAATGAAATGGCCCGACCTGAACGTGCCTGGTTGGGCAACCTCACACGGCGCGACACAACGCGCCTGACCGAATGAATATGCCACAAGGGAGCAAACATCAAATGGGCCTATGGTGTATGATTGCGGGTGAAGCCACCCGATGGTGTATGACTACGGGTGTTTTTTTTTCAATAGGCCTAGCTAATTCACAACCTCTGCTCAAATGATGTTCTTTTGGCTCTTGTTTTCGACAATGAACTGCAGCGGAGAATCCTTCACCCACATCTATGAGTGGAAGAGGTGATTCCCCTCCTCTGGATCTTCTAGTTCATCCTTATGGATCTTGGTGGTGGTAACCATGGCACTGGTCTCTGCATAAATCATATGCTTCCCTTTGTCATTCCCCTTATCAGGTTCTCACTTAGAATCAGAGCATACATCTTGTTAGCACTCATTTTTTCACCCTCGAAAGTTGTCTTTTATGATCATTTTTTGGCTATGATTCCTTATGCCTTCACTATATTCACCATTTTCCATCGTTATCATATACCTTGATTTCTCTAAAATACCCTAAATTACCCGAATCTGACCATTTTCATGCTAAAATATATGAAATCCTATTTTTCCTAAACTACCTTAATGATTGTCCTATCTACTTCCCTCTTTTGCCATTTTTGTAAAAAATCTCAAAATGCCCTAATCCTATCGTATTCTAGCTTATTTTATTGGGCAAATAAAAAAGTGTATATCAATTTTATGTTTAATATAAAATTGTTTGTATTCGAGCTTATTTTATTGGGAAAATAAAAAAGTGTATATCAATTTTATATTTAATATAAAATTGTTTATATTTTTAATAAAATTGTGGGATTTTTACAAATTGTTTATATTTTTAATAAAATTGTGGGATTTTTACAAATTGTTTATATTTTTAATAAAATTGTGGGCTTTTTTACAAATTGTTTACACTTTTAATAAAATTGTGGGCTTTTTACTCCGTCGAGCCCCTGGCTCAACCCAAGCACCTACACTAATCACCACAGGACCGAGTCTGAGAACTACAAGCTAAACCACAACCAAATCCAAGTCATGAGGGGAGGGGTCGAGCGCATGCGCTAAGTCCCAATTGATTGTATGAGTGTGCATAGCCTTCGGCTCGTAGTCAAAACATGTAAAAACTCAACACGTATATAAACACCAATATTGCTTATACACCCGGTGAATGTGGGATTATCCCACCGCACCTTTGCCACCAACCATCGAAAGAGCGACACTTTGCCACCAATTGTCGCAAGAGCGACACTTTGCCTCTAAAAATCACAATAGCGACACTTTCTCACCAACTGTCGCAAGAGCAACATGTTTCCACCAACCTTCGCAAGAGCAACACTTTTCTAGCAATCCACCGCAATTACGACACTTTTTTGAAAACGTTGCAAGAGCGACACTTTGCCACCAACCATCGTAAGAGCAACACTTTGCCACCAACCATCGCAAGAGTGACACTTTGCCTCTAAACATTGCAATAGGGACACTTTTCCACCAACCGTCACAAGAGCGACACTTTGCCACCAACCGTCAAAAGAGCGGCACTTTTCCAGCAATCCATCGCAATTACGACGCTTTTTTGAAAACGTCACAAGACCGACACCTACCTCTAAGTGTCGCAATACCGACACTTTTCCACCAACCCTCATAAGGGTGACACTTTGCCAGCAATCCATCGTAATTACGACGCCTTTTTGAAAAGGTCACAAGACTGACACTTACCTCTAAGTGTCGCAATACCCACACTTTGCCACCAACCGTCGCAAGAGTGACATGTTTCCAGAAATCCGTCGCAATTACGACATTTTTTTGAATGGAAGATCAACACTTACCTCTAAGTGTCGCAATATCGACACTTGTCTCTAAACATCGGTATAGTGACACTTTGTGGCAGGATTTGAAAAATTGATAAAATTTGGGGAAATTTTCGACATTTCGTCAAAAGTGTCGGAACTAAAGTGTCGGAATTTCCGCCAAATGTACTAGTGTATTATTGTTAGGTCGTCTAGGATTATATTGTGACCCCATGGACCCCTATATATAGAAGGAGGTTTTGTCATTTCTATCATCCAATAATTGTTCAGTTATGTAATGTATTGGAGTTTTCCCCCTAGAAGTGGTTGATTTCTAAGGCGTTGATCTCTCTTTTCTTCTATTTTTGGAGCTGGTTTCATAACATATTTCCCAAGTCATGTTATTCTCCATTTTGTCTAATTTTTCCTTCATAGAATATATCCAAATTTTGTCTTTACTTGCCTCATCAAAGTTCTTTAGCTCTATTTGTGACATCATAGAAATATGAACTTCCTCATATTTTAATGCTAGTTTCCTCCTTGTTTGTACTCCTTCACTTGTATGTCTGAAAATTTGATTTTTAGGATGATTCTTTTGATTGTGTCTTGAGGGTCCTTCTGAATGAGTCTTTGTATCTTCTAATTCTCCATCTTGAACTTCATTTTCTTTACTTTCATGATGATGATGATATCGAGGATTGATAAAACCTATTCTCTTGTTCTTATTAGGTAAATATTTGTCAAACTTTACATCTATACATCCCATAATATTAGGCAGTATTTTATTATAAAATATCTTTATCTTACTTTTTGATGAATATCCCAAAAATATTCCCTCATCTAATCGAGCATCAAAATTTCCTAGATTTTCATAATTATTTTTAATAAAGAACTTACTCCCAAATAATTCAAAATGTTTGATTGAAGCTACCTTACTATGCCATAATTAATAATGTGTCTTATCACAATTTGGTCTGAGATGTGCCTTATTAAGAATATTTAATGCTATATGTGCCACGTTTACCCAATAGGTTTAAGGAATGTTTCTTTATTGCATCATGGCTTTGTCCATTTACTAAATAGATCTATTTTGTCTTTCTGCAACTCCATTCTATTCAGGTGTGTCTACAATAACATACTATCATTTTATGCCAAGGTCATTACTAAGGTATGCAAACTCATTTGAGGTAAATTCACCTCCTCTCTTTGACCGAATGCACTTTATCTTGCAACATGTTTGGTTTTCTGCCAGTGCCTTGATTATTTTGAACTTCTCAAATGATTCTGACTTATCTATGACAAATTCCACCCAAGTCAATCTCGAATAGTTATCAATTATCATCATGGAATATTTTTCTCCTCCTAGTGCTTTTGTTCTGGAAGGTTCTCACAAGTCCATATGAACTAGCTGTAAAGGCTTACTACTTGATAGTATATCTTTTAATTTTAACGGTTTTTTTGTTTTTTTACCCATTTTAAATGACTTGTAGTATCTTTTTGAGGCTTATTTATTATTGGTAGATCTCTAACTACTATCTTCTTACTCATTTTGACGATGTGATCAAACCTGAGATGCCCCAATCTCGTGTACGATAGACAAGATGCGTATTGTTTGCTTATGTAACATTCTTCACTCTCTTCATTTAATATATAAACATTATTATCAGTTAAAGATATTTTATTAAGAATATTCGGAGTAGCTGTTGACCTCATTTCACAGTCTTGAGCTCTAAAGAGAACATAACAACCTTTTTCACACATCTAACTTACACTCAACAAATTATGTTTTAGACCATCTATAAATAGTATATCTTGAGCCTTTCCTCTTCCATTATTCAGACTGACTATACCCTTTCCTCTAATAATTCGTGCTTTCACATTGTCAAATGTGACATTTCCAGTTTTATTTTCATCCAGGGATACAAACTTGAGTTTATCTCCTATCATATGTCTAGACCAACCACTATCCACATACCATTTTCTATTTTGATCTTGAGCATATATAACTAGGTCACACTTATCAACTTTATTTTCTTCCTTCTTATTTCTCCATTGGATGCACCCATCTGTTCTATAATTATTCTAAGATGATAATGTATTGTCGGTAAGCTAACATTAATATGACTTGTTCCTAGGGTTGTGACAATAGAAACATTCATTGATATCAAGGAGAGGAGAATATAAATTTTTCTCTAAATTAATGTTTGTTTTTATGTATGTGAATCCATTATTATCCTTAATTTTGTTAGAATTTCCCAAATCAATTCTTCTAACATAAGCTCTACTATCTATGGCTTTATGTACAAATATTTTACATCAGTAGCAATATCCACAGAAAAAATCTTTGTACCTAGTAGTGGATGTCGTTTGGGGACATAACAATATAGACATTTCATAATCATGTCTCATCAAGAAATATTGTCTCTGATAGTTTATTTTTTTATTGTCAATTCCTTTTATCTTATGTACTTTTTTGGTAGTGTTTCTTTGCAAAGGTTCATTTGATGTTTATGTGTTGCTTAAACTTTTTTTCTCATATTGATGTGAACTATGATTGTCTCCCCTGGAAGATTTTACAAAATTGATTTCCATTTTATTCTTTTCCTTGGATTCACTGGATTATCCTTCATATCCTAACCCAGTTTTTATGAGTGGAGACTTTCGAGCACTTAATATCACATCCAACTATTCAAAGCCTTTTATCTATTGAATATCCATGTTTAATTCAATTTGTGCCTTCTCTAGTCTCTTATTCAGACTTACCACCTCTTCTTCCAATCTTTCACACTCCTGGATTTTCTCTTTTATTTGTTGCATCGAAATGTGTTCCACCTTATTTGCTTCTTCAATTTCAACTTTCAGTTTGATAATATCTTCTGAATTTGATTCTTGTTTTACATATTTAAATAGGATCTCTTTCTACTTTATATTCTTTAGTTTAAGCCTTTCTATTTCATCGAGGGCACTAATCAACTCCCCGTCAATATATATCTCACATTCCTCTTCTTCTTCATATTGCAAGAAATATTTTTCAAGTTCTTCCAAGGCCATCAACATGAATTCACTCATTTCATCTTCTCTAGAGGATTCATTGGGACTTTCAGATCCACTACTACCTTCTTGAGCATTTTTTTTTTTAAACTTTTTCTCTTTCTGCATTTTATTAGATTTTTTCTTCTCTTTCCATTTAAGTTGATTTTCCTCTTTTTTATAGGGACATATTAAGGCATAATTACCCACTCTTCCACAATTAAAACACTTGAATGGAAGTTTTCCTTTGTACTTCCCTATACCTTTCTTTAACCTTCTGAAAATTTTTACTTCTTTTTCATTAAAACCTAAGCATGAACATTCCTTTTCTTCTATGAAATTGTGTGGCTTGAAAGTTGCATCCCTAGTGACAGACCTCCCTTTTAGAATTATAATCTCATATGATGTCAAGGATCCAAGTAGTTAATGCCTATTCAAAGTCTTAAAGTTTGTTGTTTCTTCTATACTTGAAACCTTAGGATTGAATTTAGAGGGTAATGACCTGAATATTTTTTGAAATATTACACTTTCTTCGATTGTTTCTCCCAAACCTATCATGAAATCTATGACTTCATCAACTCTTAAAAATAATTTAGCTATATTCTCACCTTCATTCATTTTTAAGGTCTCAATTGCATTATATATTTTTGTAATTTTTCCATCTTTACCTTTTTATCTCCTTCATGAATACTTTCTAATTTACCCCAGATGTATTTGGTTGCACGACAATGCATTAACTTAATAAATCCAAACTCACATAGATTACTCAAAAGTGCATTCATAGCTTTTGTATTAGCTATGAAATCCATTTTTCCATCTTTATCACTACTCGTTTCCTTCTGTTGTTCATACCGTACCATCAGGGTAGCCCATACTTCTATTCCAAGATACATTAAATATGTCTTCATTCTCACTTTCTAGAAATCATAGTTTATTCTAATAAATAGAGGGGATTTACTTGTTGAGCATCCTTCTTGACTAGAAATTTTACACACTTAGGAACTTCTTCCATTTGTTAGACTGCTACTAAAGGAACCTTCTCTGATATCAAACGATATTTATGATTATAAGTTACTGAGGGGGGGGGGTGAATCAATAATTTGGAATATGTACTCTTTCTCAACTTCATTTTCTTCTTATGCAGCTAATGGTGTATGTATGTGCTCTATTATTATTGATTTCATTTTGCAAGTGTCAGAGAGATATATTTGCAGATATATTTATCAAGAACTCAAGAATATTCACATAACATTAAAGAGCCAACACATTAAGACACCAGCTATAAGTGGAAACCCCGCAGGGATAAAACCATGATTTTTAGGCTAAAAGTGGTGTGAAGGCAAGCTACTACTTATTACATCACATTCTTGGAGGCGCCAACCTACAAGAGGCTCCCACCTCAAAGGAAGCTCCAACTCGCTCAATTTTTTTGCAGGCTACAACCCACAGGAGGCTCCTACCTCAATAGACTACAAAATGTTCTTTATCATCCTATAACACACGAAGGGACAAAAATATTTGAATCAAAACATCATGTTACCTTATGTATAATTATACTATTGAGTCTACTATTGCAATGCTTCTCCTTTTCAACTTTGTGCCTCTTCTGCTGCTCCTCTTCAACTTTCTTATGCAAACACTTAACTTGAAAAGTTCATTTTCCATTCCACATTACATATTTTATAAGAAATTCATATGGGTTGTTTCTATTCTTTACAGAAATATGAAATTAAGCATTGCCTCTTGGACTTCCAAAAACTGCTCATATGCTTTTCTCTTCATTTTCAATTTTGAAAGAAAATTTATAATATAACATAGAGCTTAAATAAACCACCTCAATCAGTAATGATTATAAAGAGACAAATCAAAATTGTATTATCTGAATTTTTCTGTACAATGAAAGAAAATAATTTTTATATTTTCTCTCAATAATTTATGTTCCACTTTAACCATTTTTAGTCGTCACATTTAATTTTCAGCCTTTTCACTTCACATCACTTTCATCCTTTGAATTACATCAAAATTAATTGATTAGATTAATGACAACAAGTTTCATTTTTGTGATCATTTAACATCAATGTCGATATTACCAACAAGAATTAAAACAACCATACCGATAAGATAAGTTCAATTTACACAATTATCGAGCATTGAACAAAATATCTAAAAATAATTGGTGAAATCAAAGTTGATAATTAGATATTAATGGGGTGGAACGAAGGGGAGGTATTCTCATTAGTCTTAAAGGTATAATTGTTGATCGTTATGCATGGGGATTGAGAAAGAAGACCAACAACCAAGAAGAAGCCAATGGATTATATCTTGGACTCAACTAAGCTCATAGAAAGGGAATTAAGGAAATGGATATCTTGGGCGACTCTCTATTTGTTATAAAACACATTAGGTGTAACGTTTCAGCCCAAAATTATGAGCTAAATCATATTCTAAAGATATCCCTTGGCATGATCTCTCTCTTTGGGAAACTAAAATTTTTACACATTCTAAGAGGCCTAAATAAAGAAGTGGATATGCAAGCAATATATTTTTCCAAATAAAATAAGGTTGCAACATGGTCAATGAAATTGAATGTTATTTACCCATCCCTTAATCCTTTTCATACAAGTCTCTATTTTCATGACAAAATTCCTGTCCTCCAACAAGGATCATGTCCAAAAGTCGAAAAGCATGGTTACATAGGTTTTAATAATTCCTAAAAGTGCTCCTTCCATCCCCTCAGGCGAAATCACCCCTCCTCCTGGTCTCCCTACCTCCATCTCATCCTCCCTCTCTATTTTTTCCTCATATCTAGGTCCATATGAGGATTAATCAAGAAAAATCCATGTGAAATCCCTCAGAGAGAGAGCCACATTTCCTTCCTATGGAATGGATAAGATGTTTCACTCGTGTGAAGGTTAAAATGCTTAAGTTGAAGGTAATTTCAGGTATGAGGGAAAATAGGGCAGAGTGGCGTGATCCCAAAGGTAAGATTTTTGTCTCTCAAAGTAACTCGAGGCTTTTATTTGAAAAATTCTATAAATTGTTAAATAAATGTCTAAACCTATGCAATAGGAAGGTGTCTGACTCTATCGAGAGGGTTGTATGAGATAGCACTCTTTGGCAGAGTCTAGGAAATTAGTGAATGATCTTGGACGATGGGGGTAGCTCATTACCCCAGTCTAGTGAGTTTCAGTTATTAGTAACTTTGGTCAGGATGGGAGAGCAGAATTGGAATGAGCATACAAGTGAGTCCCACTATGAAAGATCCTTCTACTTCTTGGAAATTTGGGGTTTGCAATGGGTTCAATGGGAAATGTCTGAAAGCCTCACTATTAATTTTCCGTCTAAGTCAATTACCTATTTGCACCAATTTTGATTCGGTGTCATGGAAACTGGGTCCTAGGGATGTAACCGCCCGCGCTTGGGTAGGTTGGCAAACCATTTCGAAATTAAGTGGGAGAAATTCCCTCCCCTGGCCTCCTAATCCCCTCCTGCATGTGGGTCGTGTGATAAGGGACACTCTAAATTGCGAGCAGGTTTGGAAAAACTTTAGAAGAGTCTTCAACAACATAGAGCATAGGCTCTGAAATGCAAGAGATGAACTTCAAAAAGAGAAAAAAAACCTGGAAGATGGAGGACTAAGTCAACGTTCTGAGAAGAAAAAATGAAGATCTACAAAATCATTTACTAATGTAGAACTCCCAGATAGTTGAAGAAGCAACTGGCTTCGATCTCAATAGACTAGCTGACCCAAAAGACTAGTATGATTAATATGTCTATTTATCATGTCTAATTTTAAATATATTTTGTTATTATGGAAATATTGTAAGGTCTACTATAGTAAATTTGTTGTTTCTTAGTAATTTTTTTCAATTTTGAAATAAAAATGGGCTTGGATAGTTAGTCTGTAGCCAATGAATCCTATCAATGACAATGTATATGAATTGTAAATCTCTGGCTTTTTTTTCTGCAATGGGGTTTGGATTAATAGAACTATAGTACTATTTCATCTTTTAAAAAAAAAATGTAGCTATTAATGTCGGGAATAACATAGTTACAATTAGCATGAGCCATTAAGAACTGAAATTTACATATTTGTCAAAACTAAAAGAAATATCTACATACATGCATTTTAGAATAAACCTTGGTTAAAGAAAGTATCTCAAGATATTGAAATCATCTCTTCCATCTAAAAAATGCGTGATTTTAATGATTTTCATGTGCTCTTCAAACAAGTCTATGAAGGTTGAATTGAAGATGCTTCGGGGTTAATAATATTCCTTATATATATATATACATACATACATATATATATATATATATATATATATATATATATATATATATATATATATATATATTATAATATATTTAATTTAAATATATATTTTGAGTTAATATTGAAATTTATAGATTAATATTTATTATTATTAAAAAAAATTACATTTAAAATAAAATATATATTGAATTGGACAAGCTGCCCTTAAAATTGTTATTATTTTGAATAAGAAAATAAATGATATAATACCAAGAAACATAGTTTTTTTTAAGCCTAGTGCCAACACAATTCTTCACCATATACATATGTAATCTCAATTTTGATTTGTTATACACACATGGAATGTGAATAGACATGAACGATAAAATAGTGAGTTGAATTTACTATTAACATTGATGTACATTTATAATACATCCTTGTGACCCTTGGATTCATCTTCGAAGGTCTCTCAGACTTCCTTTAACTGTTCAAATTCCACACCATAACCCTTAATGCATTAGGTGTCCAACATTCATCCCCTTAATTCAAAGGGGTATGTATGAGTCCAAGAAGAGAGTTGTAATAAAAAATGTGCAAAATATGCATGTCAGCACTAGGCAGAATGTGCTCTCTTAAATGTTGGCATAAGGTGGTGGTTTAAGGATTCCCACCAACACTAGAATGCTTAGTGTAGTTCCTGAAACTCTTCAAAATATAGAAAGAATTTGAAATCTTATTCTAGAGGAAGTGTCCTTGATTATTTGGAGAGGGAAACATTCAACCTAGAAAAAAGGGATGTATGTAACCTATGGTAGTTTAAGGATGACCACGAACTCTGGAATGCTTAATGAAATTCCTGGAACTCCTTTAAAAATAGCAATAAGCTGAAGTGTTCTCCTTGAGTAAGTGTCCCTGATTCTTTGAAGAGGAAGAAGCTCAACCTGAAAAGGGAGCTATCAACCTCACATAGATGGTTTAAGAATGACCAACAACAAAAGGAATTATCAGGGGAATCCATGTCTTTGGATACAACTTTGAATCTGTTATGGCAAGTTGTGGCTCGGGCTTGGATGAATTTTTGTGTCTGTGGATACAAATCTGAATCTGGTATGGCAAGTTATGGACTAGGCTTGCTTGAACTTATATGTCTCGGCTACAACAATGAATTAAGGAGTAGGTTAAGGTTGTGCCTCTGGATTGATTGATATGGATTTGAAGCTTGTATGTGGCCATCAATTCCCCCTTGTCAGATATAATATTATATGATGGAGAAAACTCAACTGCAAGAATTTTCAATACTCTAGAAAAAATTCTAACATATGATTGAAATGTCTTCGTGGGTGTTGGAGCCCATTGACAAGAAGCAATCCATCCAAGGTGAATCCTTGTTCTTGTGGGAGGCTTGTATTCGAAGCATCTATCTTAATAATGAGTGGTTTTATTATAGTTCTCACATGGATGAAGATCAAAACAATAATATTTCATATGGCTAACTCTGTCACAATGCTGGCATTTAACATTTTATCAATGTTGCTGTTGAAAAGGAGCAAGATCTGAAAGAGATGTTGATAAAAAATCATGAGGAAACCCAACGCTTTGAAATTTAATGGGCTTGGAATAGTCTAGAATATGAAAGGAAGCTTCCTTCCAATATCCAAGACTGATTTTGGTTTTGTTGTTAACAATCTCTTCCCAAGGTCCAACAACTGGAATATTGGGAAGTGCAGAATCAACTTCTGCATCTTTATGCACACTTTCTTTTGAAATGGATACTTCATTTGAAATTTTTTGTCGTTGATGAGAGTCTCTGTCATTGTTATGAACAAAAATAGATTTAAAATGATGTCTATTTTGATGTAGCTCTTCTTTCTAAAGTTGTGATTCAAGCTGCAAAAATTAAATATTTTCATTTGCATCTTGTAAACAATTGTAAAGATCAGTGAGAAAATAATTTTTTAATTTGATTGTATTTCCATAGCATATAGTATCAGATTATTTAGTAACTCTACTATTTCACCAATTGGTGCAATTTTTCGAACAATTCAGGCTCAGAATTGAGATGTTTCAATTTCTACCTAAAATGCACCATTTTTTCCTCAGAACTAATTATATTTGATCAAATGACAAAGTATGAAAATATGCCCAAGCCTCATTTGTGTGAGCCTCCGAGAATTTGGGCTTGTTGTGCATGCATATACACAAACTATTGAGTCGCCCCTTAATGGGAAACCAGCCTGAGAGTGATAATTAACCGCCCTTGATAAAGGAAACCGCATACGTAGCATACATATTAAGTTTACCAAAGGCCTAAAAACTAAAAATACATGCAGCCTGCTCAACGATGAGTGCTAAAAACCCAATATTTAACGTATGGAAACCCGGTCCATTGAAGGTCGAAGGAGTTTGAAATCACTAAGTCGAAGTTGGAGAGTCCGTCTCTTCCACTATTCTCAGAGTAACCAAAACTCCTCTTCCTTCTCTCCGCATTATCCCGTTGCACTATATTTGACAGAGCCCTCCTGCACTTTGTCACTTTCAAAGATGGGCTTCCCTATGCCAAGGGGCGCATTAGGATCAAGCGCATTACTATCAACCTGAGAAGGCTGAGGGCGAGGCGGGATGGTGGCAGAGAGGGGGACAGTAGTTGGGCCAAGGCTAGCAGAACTTTCACAAACGGAAATGGTGACAAACGCAGTGAGGACAGGCTTGTCAAAGGTGCAGTGGAAGCGAAATTCTACGGGTTGAGAGGTCTGGCGGAGAGTTGGGTTGGCAGGCTCATGCGTGACAGGGGTAAAGGATGGAGGAGCAACAGGCGGGTGACGCAGCTCGGGCGGAACAGAGGAGGAGCCTCCAGAATACAAAACATGACATCTCTGCCTTCTAGACTCCGAATGGAGGCTGCGACAATCATCTTCCGCAGAGGAGCCCAAGGTGGGACTAAGGGAAGAGTGAGGGCGGGGAGGGCGACCTCTACTTGCCCCACGCCTACATCTCATTCGATGCCGAAGTTGTGGCATCTCCTCAGAGTGAAGCGGGGGTTGTTGGAAGCAAGAGGCGCAGATAGAGGTTGAAGAAGGCCAGAGCAAATCTGCAGAATGGGAATTCAAACAAGCAGTTAGAGAACAAAAACAATTGTGAGTGAAGTGGAGACCTGGCAGAATTTCCAGACAGCCAAGAATGCTGCAGCGTCGTTCGGTATGGGTGCGCACACTCGACTTTGCGCATTCAACTGGACAAACACTCCGAACTAGAGATGGCGAGCAGAAAGCATAAGAACCGGACGAATTCTCTCGAGAGAAAGCCATTTGAACAAAAACCGACGGAGCAAGATAGTGGAGCGGCGAGGCAGAGTGGGTTAATGCAGTGTGGGCTGGCATATTAACTGCGTAAGTAATGGCGATGCAATGAGCCATATGACTGCTGCGTGCAAGCGCCCTCGGGACTCACCAGGGGACTGAAGTCCCATCACCCTTGTTTATCAACCGCATCCGGTGTGGATCGGTCCTTGTGCACCAGGGTAGTGCAGTTCTGCAAGGAGGCTTGTTCATGGATAATGTTGAGAGGGCCATGAACTAGCGTGTTGACATTGTCTGCTCCTAGATTTGCTAGGAGATCAACAACTTTGTTACCCTCTCTTTTTACATGGGAGAAAGAGATTGCTTGATTGTTTCTTAGCCAATCGCCGATTTGATCGATTCTAGCAGCCAGGCGCCAGCTTGAAGCAACCTTCGCCGAGTTGGTGCCTTGAAGGATTTGCTTTGCCAAGTTGATGAGAATCGGAGAGTCCCCTTCAATGATGGTGGGAGTGTAATTGTAGCGCTGTATAAGACGAAGCCCTTGTAGAAGCCCCTCCAGCTCCGCTGAGTTGTTAGTGTCCCAACCAATGGATCCATAATAGACAGCAAGGGCGTCCCCTTTGGAATCCTTGAAGATGCCTCCGAACCCAGCCTGACCTGGATTGCCTCTGGATGCTCCATCGAAGTTTAGTTTGACAATACTAGGAGGAGGGGGGGTCCAGCACAAAGGAGAGTCAGGGGTGTGTCGTCTGCTAGAGTTGGGGGCCTGCGAGATCTTAAATTGCCAGTTCTGCCATATAGCTATCTCTTTAGGCTGTTTGGGAAAATCCTCTTCCTGCCATGATTGAAGAGCCAGAGATTCCTGAAGATTGCTGGTGAGATTGCTCCATATGATATCCAAAGGAGTGGATTGGTTCTTAAAGATTCTCTTGTTTCTTTCCTTCCAGATAGACCACAGAAGGAGCTCGGGGATGAGTTGCCAAAGAGTGTTGAGGAGAATACTATTGTAAGGTTGCCTGGGCCAGTTGCGAATGATGTCTGTTATATCCCCAACAGGTTTGCTTTTTTGGCACCTGAAGCCGATTTTCTCCCAGAGAGTGTGGGCCAGCGTGCAAGAAATCATGAGGTGTTGAATTGTTTCGGTGCTCTGATTACAGTTGGGACATTGAGAAGGTCCAATGAAACCTTTTTTGATCAAATTGTCCCAAGTAAGGATTCTTTTGTGACTGAGTAGCCAGAGAAAAGTAGAAACCTTGGGCCAAGTACCTGGAGCCCAAACAAGTTGTCAAAGCGAGTCACGGGGGAGAGGTATTGGGTGCATTAGAGAGTAGGCTTCCTTTGTTGTGAACATACCTCTTGTGGTGTACCCCCATCTAAGAGTGTCTGGATCCTCGGAGCATTTGATTTTCCTGCGTTGGAGCTCTTCACTGAGAGCGTTCCAAGTGGATTCCTGTGCAAGAGGAATTATGTGAGAAGGGTGCTTCCATTGTCTGAATTCCTTGTGGCTGGTGTTTAGCCAATGCTGGCTAACTTTGTCCTGCTCCATGCCTGTGTTGTTGCCATTGCTGATGTGGGTAAAAGTATCGATGAGCTTTGGATTTTGCTGCCAGGAATCGACCCAAAATCTCGCTGTGTTACCATTGCAGATTTCCCAAAAGCTGTGTTGCTGTATGAGTCCACAGTGAAGCTTGGCGGCATTCCATATGAGCGAGCCTGAGTTGCCTGGAGAAAGCCTTATCAGGTCTTCAGGTGGTCTGTTATTAGCGTATTTGGCAGTCCACAATTTGGCCCATGGCGTATGCGGATTTGAGAGCCATTTCCACCATATGCGGGCTCCCATGACCTCATTGCTGTGGGAAGGATTCCTGAGCCCAAGTCCTCCTGCTTCTTTCGGAGAGCAGACTGTGTTCCAGTTGACTAGAGCCCACTTTCGGTTCTGACCATCGGAGCCCCAGAGGAATTTGCATTGCAACGTTTTGATCTGTTTGAGAACCCATTTCGGAGCGGCTAGAACGGAGAAGAGATAAAGAGGCATTGACTGCAGAACATCTTTGATGAGAGTAAGTCGGCTTGCCATGTTGAGAGCTCGAAATGTCCAAGAAGAGAGTCGAGCTTCCAGTTTTTCTAGGAGGATGTTCCAGGAGGAGTGCTTGATGGCCGAGTCGATGAGCGGTGCTCCAAGATATTTGGCAGGAAGGGAAGCAGTGGAAAACCCCAGGATACGAGCAATGCTAGCTTGGGTTTGGGGAGGAGTATTGAAGAAAAAGACTTGGGATTTAGACTCATTTAAGGACATACCAGAAGCCTTGGAGAAAAGGTTTAGGATAGCTTTAAAGGAGCGAGCATCTTGGACAGAGGGGTGTCCAAAGAGCATGTTATCATCCACAAATTGCTGATGCGTGATGGGAGGGGAGCCATGAAGAGCAATTCCACGCAGATTGTGGGTGAGAACAACATGGTGAATTAGTCAACCAAGAACTTCAGCCATAAGAACAAAAATGAAGGGCGAGAGGGGGTCTCCTTGCCTAATGCCCCTGGAAGGGGTAAAAGGCGTGGAGGGGACGCCATTGATGAGGATAGAGAAAAAAGAGGAGGAAATGAGACTCAATATCCATTTAATCCAAGGTTGAACAAAGCCGAAGGCACTTAGAATCTGCTGGATGTAGCGCCAACATAATTTATCAAAGGCTTTAGAGAGGTCAATTTTAAGGAACATACCTGGCTTCTTGCTGGCTTTTAAGGAGTGGATGACTTTGTGAGTTAGAATGATGCCGTCCAAGATTTGGCGCCCTTCCACATATCTGGTTTGCTCTGGCGAGATAAGAATCGGAAGAAGACGTTTGAGACGGTTGGCTATGACTTTGGAGATAATTTTGTAGATGACATTGCAAAGGGCAATAGGTCGGTACTTCTCAGGGGTGCTGGGATGATCTTCTTTCGGGACAAGAGCAATAAAAGTAGCATTGAGAGAGGGGAGAAGCCAAGGGGTACTCTTGATTCTTCAACCAGTTGCCAGACTTCTATTTTTATAAGATCCCAGAAGTGATGGAAGAAGTTGGCGGTGAAGCCGTCAGGAACAGGAGCTTTATCATCCTTGGATTGAGTCACTGCAAGTTCAACCTCCTGAAGGGACACTGGGCGCATCAGCATTTGATTGTGCTCGGTCGTCACCAGTTTTGGAATTAGTTGCGTGATCTCGTCAATGGCAGGTTGCCTATCTATGGGAGGTTCCTGCTGTATACCTTTGAAGTGATCCAGAAGCACCTTCTCAATGTCCTCCTGTTGCTCAACCAGTTCTCCTTGTTGATTGGTGATACGATTAATGCCATTTTGCATTCTTCTTTGGATTGTGGATCTGTGGAAAAACTTTGTATTTCTTTCTCCTTCTTTTAGCCAACGAATTCTTGACTTCTGTCTCCAAAGAATCTCCTCTTGTTTATGTCTTTCATCCAACTGCTTCTGAAGTTCCTGTTCTTTGGCGGCAAGAGATTCTGTTCGGCCTTCTGTGATAATTTTTTGTTGCAACTCTTACCATTTGTTGCTCGAGGGCCTTTTCCTCCTGAAAGATATTTCCATAAACAGAGTGGTTCCAATTTTTGATGTGGAGCTTAGGGAACTTGAGCTTTTGCTGAAACTGATACATTTTCGAACCTTTTGGCGGTACGAATTGCTTCCAAGTAGAGTGGACCATTGCTTTAAAAGAAGGGTGAGTAAGCCAGAAGGCCTCGAATTTGAATGGTCTTTTTAGGTGGGTGCCAATGCTCTGCCACTGAAGCATTATAGGCCAGTGATCCGAACCTGCTGTGGGAAGTATGGAAGCCGAGATGTCCCCACCAACATGGATTGCATTGTCTGAGAGGAGAAATCGGTCCAATTTTGAAGCGATCTGCCGCCCTCCTGTCTGCTTGTTATTCCATGTATAGATGCCATTTGAGAAAGGAATGTCAATGAGCCAACTATTATTGATAAAGTCCTTGAAATGTGAGCATTCCGGTTCTAATCTGGGTCTACCTCCTGCTTCCAACTTGGTTATCATGTTGAAATCCCCTCCTAGAATCCATAGGGGATGCGTTCTGTTGGAATTTAGAGCCTGCATGGTATTCAGAAGCGCAACTTTGCTTGCCAGATCCTGAGGGAAATAGACATTTGATAAATGCCCATATATATTGGTGCCGATTGGATGAAAAGTGGCCTGGATGAGATTATGGGCTGCATGAAAGTCGGAAAGTATTATTGCTTGTGTATCCCAAGCAATGGCGAGTCCTCCGGAGAAGCCCGAGGCATCCACTGCTACTGATTGACAACTAGGCCAAGCTTTGGATAAGATTGCTCCTAGTGCTTCACTTTTGCATTTGGTTTCTTGAAGAAAGAGGATTTGTGGTCTTTCTTTCTGAATCATGTTTTTGATCATTCTGTGTTTACTGGGGCTGTTGAGCCCTCTGACATTCCATGAGACGAGCTTCATGGTGTACTATTTGCAAGTGGTTTGAAAAACCTGGTTAACTTGGGGTATCGACCCGAATCCATCAACATTTCCCCTATTGTGATGGTTCGCTGCCAATCTGGCTTTCGGCCTCTTTTCTTGGACTCCTTTGTGACTTTCAAATTGTCCCAGTGGCTATCCGGTTGAATGCCCAGCGTTTTTTGCTGCTGAACCTTGCTTAGGACAACTTCTAGAGTGTCAATTTGCCGGGGGTTGATTTTATCATATTCCTTTCTTCTGCAGGCATTCTCAAGTCCTAGAAGATCAAGTTCCCCTAGGTCAAGACTGTCAGCGTCCTCCTCCATGAGACTTAACTGGGAGCCTTCTGAAATGTCTTTGAGGACTGGAGTAGGGCGGGATTTGGGGTCATCGATCTCCATAATGATGGGATTCCAAGTTAACTGCTTCGAGGCTTCTGAGGAGAGGACCGCAGATGGCTGTTGATTCTGCTGCTCATTTTGGGTCGGCAAGGGGTTGGAAGGCTCAGAGAGGCTCGAGGGTTCAGAGGGTTTGAGAGAGGGGTCAGGGGTATTGAGATGGTCTTCAGGAGAAGGGCCAGAGTTGGAAAGAACGACAAAGCTGTTACTAGTAGACGGGGCATTGGCAGAGAGATTAGGTTTTTTCCCAGCGGAGGAGGGTTTTTTGTTGTGCCTTCTTCTGGAGGCCACTTTGGTGAAACCATCTGATTCCGCCTTATCTCCAGCTTCTTTTTCTAGAGCTTGTGTATTGAGCGGGCAATTTCGTTACAGGTGTCCATGAGCATGGCATCTGCGACATCTAAATGGGACATGTTCATAATCCAAGGGTTGGATCCATTCGAAATCATCATGGAATAAACTTACCGCATCCGACAGCGCTTTGTCCAGTTGCATGAAGACGCAGATTCTTGCTTATGAAGTGTATCTTCTGAGTTTGGTCTCCTCTTCTATCTTGATAAACTCCCTAAGTCCTTTGCCAATCTCCTGGAGTAAGTCTTCGTCCCAGTATTCTAGCGGAAGCGAGTATAAACGGATCCAGACAGGAGCCCAGTTAAAATTTTCCTTGTCTGGGTTGAATCTTTCTACCCAGTTTCTGAGATATAGCCCAGCTGAGTTAAAAAAATAAGGGCCACTCCATCCATATTTGAATTCTGTCCTAAATACGTTGAAAATTGCTATGAAAAAGCCTTTCGAGCCAAGGTAGGAGGGTTACATCACCCTTAGGCTTCCATTTCGGAGCGATCCATCCATGATGGCACCACAGGTAGGCACTTAAGGGCGAGTAAACTTCCGATGAGGCGTGGTCCCTCATGTATTGGATTACGGCATTTATTCGGGGGATGGGGAAAATCAATTTGGGCCTTCTGGTGCGATGGGCTTACATGTTGAGGATGTGTGGCCACTCGTACGCATAGTTTTCTTGAGGTGGTTCTGCCATGACATCCTTTTTATTTCCCTTTATCATTTCTTGAATGAGCTTGGTAAGTGTTTTTACGGTGGTGCATCCTTGTCTGGGCGGGAAGTGGCCGCCTCCCACGGTCTTTGTTGCCATGATTGTGATCTAACCATACCTTGAAAATTTGGAAAGGCGGCCCAGCAGTTAGAGGGTAGGCTGGGAAGCTGTTAGGGTTTAAGTAGAAGGCATGAGTGGGCAGACCTACGAAGATAACTGCTGTTGTGAACATGAAAAATGGTTTATTAAAACCTAAGTAATTAATTACAATCTTGATAACATGACTTGGGTAGTTAAAAAGAAACTTAGTAGACAAACAAATTTACTAACCTTATACATAACATTTCTATGTATTATGTTGTTGTTGACATGGGAGCAAGGGTGTGACTAAGATTAAATATCTATTTTTGGCACTTAAATTGCTCTCTGTGCATTCATGCTCCTACTCATTTTATTATTTGCCATCAGGTGGAATCTATCCTCTTACTTCTAAAAGTATTTAACTTGTTCCATGATTACACTTCCAATGTGTGTATCATATAAATTGGTGCATGGGACATAGACACTACATTGTAGCATCTATATGCAAATGGGAAGAATTTAAGGTAGAAAAAGACTTGAATAAGTACGGCCCTAGGGAGTAACATGGGTAAAAAAAGATGAAAACAAGCAACATAGTTACATGAAAAGTAGATTCATGAACCAAAAGAACTACTTGGAGATGGAAATATGAACTTAAATGAAAGAGGAAGCCCTTGCCTTAGACGAATGTAGCATGGATGCGAGCACAAATTAAAGTAGACCCACATCAAAGGTAGGTTGTAACTAACATAACATATATACGAGTTTTGGTGTTGTTAGCGGATTTTCCATTTTTAAGAGCTATGGAATGAATTATCAAGGATTCAATTTTTGAGACCATACAATCTTCTAAGCAATTCTAGTAAGAACTAAATAGTGGATTATAAATTGCAAATAACCATAGTCCACAACCAAGAAAGAAGAAACATGCGTGTCTACTTGAAAACCACAAATACAAAGAAGTTAGATATAGTTCTTAAGAAACTGTCCCATCCAATTTGTGAAGACATCTTTTTGGTTTTGGAAATCTCATTGATTTATGTAACCTGTTATAATCCTTTCATATTTCCTCAAAAATAAAAACAGAGCTAAGTTTCTAACAAAGTATTATTACACCAACATTAGATAGAGACAATTTGCATTGACAACTTTGTGGATGAAAATTTGATTAAGAAAATTTGAATAAATCCTTTTTCATAAAATCTTCTAACGAGAAAACAAACAAAGTTTGTAAGGAACTATTATTACACCAACATAAAAAATGTGAACTATGGAACATAAACA
This sequence comes from Pinus albicaulis, assembly GCA_034641835.2. NCBI lineage: Eukaryota > Viridiplantae > Streptophyta > Pinopsida > Pinales > Pinaceae > Pinus > Pinus albicaulis. The sequence goes on along the minus strand of CM076578.1, from coordinate 1,862,307,097 downwards.
CATAGAAGCTACCTATAGTTCCCAAGTTGTTCCATATGATTCATGAGTATTGAAGAAATATTGTAATGGAATCATCTTCAATGAATCCTTCTTCATTCTCTTAATAACACGAACAAAAGCTAAAGCTTCGACCACTTTGTGGTTATTATAGAATTTTATATGCTAATTCCATTTGTTTCAACTTAGCCCATCTGTTGATCTAATGCATCTCTAAATTTTCAATCACCACTAAGCGAGATGCGAACATTTTGCAATCATGTCCTGCATGTGGGTGCTCTTCATGGAATTTCAAAATTCTTTCCCTTTGGAATTCCTTCCATTTTCAACAAACTAGTTGTGCCATTTGTTGCAACAATTGTAAAACCAAGTTCAGTAGATCCGTTTGCAATTCTTTGGGAGGCTTGGTTTAGTGAAATCACTTAAACTTAAAAACATCATGCCTCTGAGAGAGGAAAATTTTGATTTGTTGCAATTTGTACCTTGGAAAATTCCATAGGAAATTTAAAGTCTATGCCCATCCGCTTCTCAGTGCTTCGCATTTCAAGACTGGAACCATCACAACCTTGAATTTTTTCAAATCGCGATACGCTTCCATGACAAATATGTGACTTGGAATAAATTCTGTATAAAACCAATGTCTCAAAGATATTTTCTTGACATAAGAAGTGTGTCATACTTTTCTAATGGGTGGCCAATTTCATTTGAGACAAAAGGTATTGTTCGTGATGCTTTAGGAATTGCTTCAAGAAGGTAAGCTTCACCGGTAGGTGTGATTTCATATTTGAAATTCATTAGTTCACAAACTCCAAACCGCTTTTCTAGTTTAGATATCCATGATCTAACGATTGACAAGCATGCCGATGTTTCTTTGTTTCCGTAGGAATAGAACAAGCCGAATCACCAGAATGCACACCTGCTTGCTCAATGTGCTCCATGATACCACCAATGACCACACTACCTTTAGAATCTATCAAAGAATCTACATCAATCTCACAAGCATCTGCCAGGTACTTATCAATGAGTACTGGCCTTTCTGGGTCCACTTCTACTGTAGTTTTCTAAGTAATGCTTCAATTTGTCATCACTGTATACAATTTCCATTGCATGAACACCTAAAACATTAGAGGGCCTGACAAGAATAGGATAGCCAACCTTTCTTGCTATGGGCAATGCATCCTCCTCGCTCTTTGCAATACCACCTTGAGGTTGCTTGACTTTTAGCTCATCCAACATTACATTGAACTTCTCCCTATCTTCAGTAGAATCTATTGAAGCAGGAGAAGTACCCCAAATTCGCACAAGACCTTCCCCACTTGCAGCCACGGGCTTAAACTCATCGAGGTATTGTTCTATGGGTAGAGCTATATTCAAAGGTGTTTTCCCTCCAAATTGTACAATTATACCATCGGGCCTCTCTTTGTCAATGACATTCAAAACATCCTCTACTGTAAGAGGCTCAAAGTACAATCTATCACTAGTATCATAATCTGTAGAGACAGTCTCAGGGTTTGAATTCATCATGATGATTTCATATCCTGCATCCTGTGAAGCAATGCTCATAAATAGGTTAGAAACATCAATCTTATAACCATTATAACAGAAACATCAAAATATTCTTACATAAATCTAAGTGCTACCTTTAATTTCCAAAAAAGAGCAAAAGGCCTTTATATCAATCTCATGCAAAGTGGGAATATAAGTTACTATGAACCTATAGTACGACGATGCATGACAACAACAATAATCAAATTCAATGTCGTGCTCAATTCGGTTTGGTCCTCCTCCAAGAATCAATACTTTCTTCCTTGCGCGTGGGGTTGCTTCACATTCATCATCGTTGGATGAATACATATAGGGTGTATTGGCCTCAAATTCAGCTGCACATGTATCAACTCTTTTTATATGCAGGACTTACACCTAAAGCTAAGCGGCGGGCACAGACATCTTTTTCATTTGATTTAGTTGCAAATGATATCTTCCTATCACTAAATCCCCTCTTTTTTACTTCATAAAAATCATCTTTGCTCAGTTCTGACAGCTTTGTAATAGAGAAGAACCCCTCGACGTCTAGGAGCTCCCTCAACTGCAAAAGGAACCATCTATCAATATAGCATAACTCATGAATATCTTCAGTGCTCATACCTCTATTCATGGCAGCATATAGTGCATGGATTCGATTTGGACTAGGAAGTCTTAAACCATACTTTAGTTGTTCCCAATCCCACTGTAGCTCTTTCACCTACTCACAACCCCATCAATTATGTCCTGTCTCCAGTGACCGAACAACTTTCTGAAATGACTCTTTGAATGTGCGGCCCAAAGCCATTGATTCCCTGGCAGACTTCATTTGAGTTGTAATAATTGGCTCTGAACCTGGAAATTTCTCAAAGGAAAAGTGAGGAATCTGCAATATTAAAGGGAAAAAAATAAAATTCATCAATAACAAGTTCAATCAAATCAAGAGTATTGCACATAAAACCATAACATATCATGTGCCCACAATTGCATATGGGTATGATATAAAGTGATAAATGAAATCAACTCCTGTTTGGACACCTATAACAATATAATAGGGAAGAACAATCGGCTTAAATAGGACCAACTTTTATAATGAGCTTAAGTGGATGGACATTATTAATCAGATCAGATGGAACAAACTTCTGTTGCATTGCGTGGTAGAGGTTGCAAGAAATATTCCACGCTCATAATTAGGCAACCAAACTAACTTTAATGGAACAACAACTAAATTTTCTTGCACCACCCCTCTTAAAGGCATGTAACCTAAAGGAAGTTTTACAAATTTTGCTTCTATATAACAAGATATGTAGCTGAAATAAAAATATCTAAGTATATTCTTCTGAATGTAAACAATCCCCAATAAAATTCAGCCTACTCTTTATCATTACCACATCAATAGTGGAAGCCAAGGTTTGCGGAGTAAAGGATTAGAAAACTAGCTTCCAACCTTACTAGGATAGAACTTGCTTTAGTATATATTTTCAACCTACAAATTTCTGATTTATGAGGTTGGACAAGAAGAAGACCTAGGTAACATCTTTATCTTGATTGGAGATATGGAATAATATCTAACACGCCTAGAGTTGTAAGAACATATTTTGTAAATGTTTATTAAATTATGAGCACAAAATATTCCCAAGACTATGGTCTTAATTGTAGAAGCTCATCAAGTTGTTTTGAGCTCATATGTAACTCCATGCTTATTAGGCACTCACATTCTCACCGTGGAAAAATTGAACTCAGTACAAAACTTGAGTATAGTACCAATAAGAGCAGGAGAAAAAAAAAATGATCCCCAAAGTAATTTGAGCTTTAAATCCTATTTTCCAGGTGGTCAGAGCATGGTCAGGGATATATATTGCAATATGCAAGATATGACAGTCTCGTAACCTGGGCAAAATGGAATACACACCAAACTCTTTATATAAGCTTTTGTTAGATGCCTGATCCTCAGGGATTGGGTGAATAATTGAAAATATATAAATAAACGAAAATGAACAGTTAGAATAGGAACCAAACTTGGAATATGAATCCCAAAGTTGACACCAATGCTGAAAATGAACAGTTAGAATAGGAACCAAACTTGGAATATGAATCCCAAAGTTGACACCGATGCTATCAATTATGTTCACTACATTAATATGAAGATTCAGAAGTCATTCCTTGGCCTGACAGTTTTATTCCATTTTGACTAAACATGTTACCAGAATGCATGTATGAAGCATGGCAAGCAACAAGCCATACAAAAGGATCTATTACAAAGGGTTAACTTACAAAATATAGAACCCTAAATACAAAAATAGAATATATCTTATACAACTCACTTCCTCACCTTACCCATAAAATAATTCGGAATTATTGCAACTTACTCATTTTCCTCCCAATGCAGTTCCAGATGATCCCTATAATTGCAACCCAACTAGTCTTCTTTCATCAACATTGGTGCATATTTGTTCAGAATTCCAATCTGAAAGATTAGAGTTCTTCTATGGTATCTTCCATGAACTTTTATTTAGAGTTTTTATTTGATGGTTTACCCCAGGAAAGAGGTTTTCTATGAGCATCAGCATTCACACTATCTGGTTTAGAAGTGTGTCCAAACTTAGGCCCAGGTGATTTTGACATCTTCATCAGCATTTTAACATTGGAGTGAGGTCTACCAACTCCCTTGCACCACTAAAACCTAGAAGCCCCATCTTTTGAATTAGATTCCTTGGCTTGTTGTTTACCGCAATTTTGTGTTCTTTGTTGAGCTCCAAGAATGTTCTTTCTTTCACCACATTCCACTCCATTTATTTTGTCCATTGTTAATCTCGGGCTCAAATGATCAATAGAATTAGTTAAAATTTCTTTGAGAATGAATATCATGACTAACTTGCTATGTTTTTATGATTTTGTCATTGTAGTACTTTTTGAACTAAATCTAGCTACGGAGATGCGGACATTCGCCCAGCTGGTTTCCAATTACGCGACCATCTTCATGTCTACACGGGTTCCGGGTGTCATTTGAAGCGCTTTATATGGTCATATTCCACATCATCTCCTTATCATTTTTTTCTCTCCACGAGTTTGAACGGAGGAATCTGTAGGCGGTTGCGCCGTAGAACTTAAATTAGGGAGGTAGACTCTAACGGGATAAGGACGATCCGGATGTCCTTAATCATATTACGAACCACCTTTGGAGTTCTAGTTCGATTCTAATTAGGAAAGACAATTATTCCTACGTTATCTCGGATACGGTTATGTAATTTTGTTATAAATATGCTCGAGAAACCGAGGGACAAGGTTAGATTTCGGAGGTACGAAAACACTCTTGTTTGGAAGTAATTTCTCTTTAATAGAAGAAGTATCATTTCCTTGAAAGCGTTGAAGTCAATCTTGAAGTAGATTTCGTGCTACTGCGGTGGTAGAGGGCCTATACGAGCGACCTTGTTTATACGGTTTAGATAAGTATTTTAGTCTCGTTTTCATTTCTAGCTTAATTAGATTCTGAAGTTTATGTTTCATACTTGTTTCATTAATCATTACAGCTATACTTACTCTTATAAACTCTTCCAAAATATCATTACAATGAATAAGGCATAGGTTTGTGGTGTTGTGAGCTTTAGTTGCATTTCCTTTCGTTAATTATCACAGTTAGACTTACTATAATAAACTCTTCCAAAATATCATCATGATGAATAAGGCATAGGCATGGTATTGTAGGTTTAGTTGCTTGTTTACACTAAGTGTCACTGCTTGGAGTCTTACTCTTACAAACTCTTCCAAAACATCATTAACAACGAATAAGAAACAATATTTGTGGTGTGTCTTAGATTCTAGTTGTTTGTTTTTCGATTTATGTTTATGCTCAATTGCATTGAATAATACATCCATACTTGTTTTTCACAAAAATCTTCCAAAATATCATTCATATTGAGCAGATGGGGCACGTATAATTCCTTTGGATAGTTACATGTTAATTTAATTCTGACACTGCGGAGGTAGGAATGCATCTAGTTGACTCTATCATTTCATTTAAGTTTGATAATGGCTTTTTAGTGCTGCTTTAATTCTTTGCCCTTCAAGTAGACTAGTAACACTCTAGTTTAGTCCTAGCTCTTTGTATTAACATTCCAAGTTTAGTTGCTATCCATTGCATTTTTAAATTGTATTAGTTGTTAAATTTAAATACCACGGTCTTCATTATTTACAAAACTTATTTGTTCCAAACTCATATTAATACATAATCTGTTGGGTATTGAAACGATGTCAGTCTAAGACACGGAGTATTTTGCAACCTTTTTACCATTTCACAAACAAGCCTTTTCTCAAAGACTATTCTAAAAAATATATAACTTTTGAGTGAAGTATAGTGGTGTTAAATTGAGTTCACGAGAACGAATTAGAAGCTAGTTTAGAGTAGAAATCTTATTGTGCTACAAGTTTTTCTTTTCCAAATATATTCCAATAAACCTTTAAACCATGGATGAGATGTTGTAACATTGTAAGTTGATTGTTTGATTTTTAATTAGGAGAACTTCATTTATACTTAACATCCCATTTCCTCGAGTTCTTCCAAAAAGCATCTTTAATGAATGAATTGGATAAGTTCAAGCTCATGTTGTGATTTATTTCCTTGCAATGAAGTCATTATCAAGCTTTGCATTTGTTGTTTGCGGCCATAGTTTATAGGCTTTGCTCTGTTTTAGTGTTTGCATTTGTTATTTGCCATCCATAGTTTAGGCTAATAACTTCTTTTCCTGACATTTAGTTCTTTCCTTTTCAAACATAAAACAATAAAACCAAAAACATCGAGAAAAGACTAAAGCACAACGTAGTAAGGAAACAAATACTGAAACACATATAGTGCACCACACTTGAGCGTTTACCCAACCACTGGTTGACAATTAATGAACTCAATTTAGGTACTCTAGGTTGAGCACAAACATTTCGTGGCCGTTTCTCGGGAAGTGTAACTAGGTAGTGTTGGAAATGTTGTCATTGATGGCGAAGAAGAAAAAGGAGCGTGAATCACGAACGGGCAAAGGAGGCGGCGAAACAAAGACGGAAAAAGGAAGCGAGTGAATACGATAGAGCGACAAATGAAGGCGAGAGGAGCGAATATAACGAAGGCGAGTCATTATCAACGCACGGCGGAGGCGAGCGAGCAAGCGACGGAGCGACGAGAGACGAGAGCGAGAGGCAGAGGGGTTTGTTATAATTCGAGAATCGCTTAACTCCGGCGGCGCGCGTGCATATAATACGAACCATATTCGGGAATCGCACACTCAGCAGCGTTATACATACGTATAACACAAACTTATTAAGAATACTTCACTCCCGGCGGCAAACATATATATAAACATATGTGTGAGTGCATCACATAAACAAAGTTCGAGGCATTTATATTATGGAGCACATAAAACAAAGTTTGATAACGTGGGACCCCTCCCCCGAATGTAATCGGAGATCGCAAAGACGTGAACATGCAACCAACTAAGATTTGTGATTGCGATTGAAGCACGAACCCGATGGGTGTATAGCGGGGGATAATACATGTTGTGAGTTACGGTCGAGAATCGCATCGGCATTGGTCGATCGCATCGGAGAACATATGAGTTGCGATAGCGATTAAGTACGGACCCGATGGAGAATGAATTGTAATTCAAACTTGTTTGAAGTCCTTTCCCGATCCATCGGCAAAAATACGATGAGCAATTGTGCCCAATGTAACACATATTAAAAGACTTGCGATTGCGATTGAAGTGGCGGACCCAATGGCATTATACGACGGATTTAATAGGTTCAATCGAATCCGGGATCTGAATTGCAATCGAAACTTTTCGATTGATCGCACGACTTGTGTAATATGTTACGATTGAAGTGGTGGACCCGATGGCATTATACGATGGATTTAATAGGTTCAATCGCATCCAGGATCTTAATCGCAATCGGAACTTTCCAATTGATCGCACGACTTGTGTAATATGTTGGAACAGTGGCGGACCGTCTGATATATGCGGGAGTTAATGTGTGCAAATCGCATCAGGTGTTCGATCGCAATCGGAACTTTTATGCGTACCTAGGTGCATTTGTTCAGAAGTTTGGACCCGATTGTGCTATGAGCCATGTTTTATGTGGTCATCGCGTCCATTTGATCAATCGAAATCGCAAGTTTTGTTTGACACCACCGATCACGCGGAGATGTGGGCGGACCACTTTCATATATTAGAGGTGATTTGATTTATTGGATTGTAATATAAGACCAAAGGCTTAAGGTGGAGGGCGATTGTTTATATAAAATAATTGTTGTAAGATATATAAAACATGGTTGCGAGTTGTATTAAAACATGTCGTGTGGTACGCGGAGCCCACGGGCCTCGGCTTAACGGGAGCGATTATTAATGTAATACAATTGTAATATATATGTATGTTACGCTTTGCGGAACTCGCCACATCCCAACAAAGTCTTGCTGCGTGTAAAGGGTTGAATTACGGTCGAGCGAGATTCATTTATATATAAAGCGTTGGTATAAAAATAAAATAAAAAATGCAGTTCATAAATTCGGGAGTTACGGCGGCCATAAACGAGAAAGGCATACGAGAGAAAGAGAAAGGGACAAAGAGGCAGGTTAGAGAAAAGACAAATGCGCGGCAAGCAAGAGACAAATGAGTGGTGGAGTTCACATTGTAATTCGAATGTAAATGTTTTAATTGTTTTTATTGTTTGTGATGCATTGGCAAGTCTCGAGGAAGAGAAAATATCACTTTGTAATATTAAAATAAGCACCTACGATTACATTTTTGCGAGTAAGGCTGAAAAGAGATGAGAAGGCGAGGAAGGCAAAGAGACAACAATTGTCCATTTCAAATTCCCGGTAGAATACAAATAGTCATGAAGCTATCTTGTATAAAACGAGGTAATATCAAGAGGAGAGTTTGATGAAAACGAGAATGAGAAAGAGGGAGAGAGTGTGCGGCGAGGAATTGAAGATAGTTGAAGAAAATAAAGAAGACGAGAGGTCGGTGTGAATATAGAGAATGCGAGCATGAAGAATTGAGGAGAAAAAGAAAGAGAAGAAGGAAGGGCCGAAATGAGGATATGATGCGGGTGCGATATGAAATTGATGAACGTGAGAAGAGAAAGTACGAATAGGCTGATATCCAAGGTAAATCGGCAAGTGTTTTTCTTTTGAAAGAATAAGGAAGTTGGAGCTTCACACAGCATCAAGTTGTGTGATAGATGTCAGTTGTAGCTGACTAAGGTAGGAACCTCTGTGGGTTGGTGCTGTGAGAAAATAGATGGGAGTTGGTGCTTCCACATCAAGTTGTATCTTGATAAAATGTCGATTCTTGGGCGGCGGGAGTTGGGCCTCTGTGGGTTGGTGCACCAGAAAATTGATGGGGAGTTGGAGCTTCCTTGCAAGTTGTAGCTTGCAGAATTGAGATAGAGCCTCCGCTTTGTAGGTTGGTGCTGTGACAGGTGGTGAGAGGGAGTTGGAGCTTGCCTTTGCATCACAACAATAATAAGATGTGGTTCACTCCCTTTATGGGTTTCTACTTATATCTGGTGTCTCTGTGCATGATGTTTATGTGTTGATGTGATTTATCTCATACGCAATACTTGCTACTCTCATATTCAATGCGCTATTACATTAACAAATACATTTTGATAGTAATACTTGTTGCTCACATATTAAGTTGACCATGAAATGAAGGTGTAAATAAGATTTAAAAGAAAAAGTTTTAAAAGTCCATGTATGTATTAAAATGATTCACTCTCGGTTTAACTAAGGGTTCAACAATTAATTATCGGAGCCAAGTTCCTTTGGTGTAAGCTTAATAACTTGAAGAAGATGCGAGTTGAGTCATGGACTATCAAAATGTATCATAATGTTAAATACAAACTTTCTGAATGGAGAGATAAGGTTAAAACGGGATTATTGGCTTATGAGCACAGTATAGAACTTGTATGTGATGGTTTCTTACTGGCTTCCCCACGGTGGCTCCATGAGAGGAATGCCAAAGGAGCAAAATGTGTAATATATAACAATCTTCATAACAAGGACCTTGAGTTGATAATGGATTTAACCTGCGCAAAAGAAATCTGGGATGAATTGCACTTCATGCATGGAGTAAGCAAAATGTGACAAGAAGGATAAAGAAAATTAGAAAGAAAAATTCAGCCTTACGGAAAATATTCAATGAGATAAAATTAACATGGTAACTTGAATGAAGATAGAACACGAAGAAATTGGCTGAGAAAAAGCCAAGCTTGACAACACTTCCAAGTAGAAATATAAAAAATGAAAAATGACAAAGTGCTTAAGGCAGTGGTGCAAATATGTGATGAGAGAGAATATGAAGATAAGAAAGAAATTGTTGGCCTGAAGACACACCTTTAAGAAGCCAAGGAAAAATAGAAGACACTTTAACATAACAAGCTGAAGAAAAATGCGGAATGTGAAAAAATTGGAAGAAGAAGTAGTGAGCCACAGAAAGAAATTAGAAAAGACCCAAAGAGATTTATTAATGAATACTCTCCCGAATGAAAAGCTCACAGGACGGTTGGACAGATTACAAAACAAAGGTGCCTCTCATAAAGGTACAGGATAGGATGTGATGGTGAAACCGATCAAGGTTTAGATAACAAGAAAATCATTTATTAGCGCCGTGGCGAGCGCCTAAGCCAAATTCCTACGAAGCGAAACCGGCGGGGAACATGAGTTGTAAAACAAGCTTTAATCAACGGCTTAACATGAAAAGAAAGCAGAGAATGAGAGGATGAAACAATCGGCTACTAAAGGCTCATGTGTCTGGGATGGATTGAACAAATTCGGAAGATGTCAAAGGAGGTTCTCCCTCCTATGAAAAATTAACACATGTTTATCTTGTCATAAACCCGGGACATAATGCGGCCTGTGAGACAAAATGGCAATCTAGTCCAGCAACCAAAGGATGCGGCAAAAGAAGAACCCCTCAAGCAAGCAAAGAGAAAGACAATCTTCCACCGAGTACACAAATCATTTCCTGTGGCCTGTTATGCATCTGCGATGATTTGGACATAAATATGTTGATTGTAAATTATGTTAAAAGGGGAATGAGAAATAATATGTAAATCTAAATGCCTTGGTCAAATAAGATGTTCATATGTATACCTCAAGCGTGGTCACAAAGCTAAAAACATGTGTATATATACATTTGAAAGACTCTGGAAATGAGATGATGGGATCAAAGCAAATCAAACAAAACTATGAATTTAAAAGAAATTACGGACATTATGAAGAACCTCAATAAAGTTTGGAAGGAGAAGAGAAAGGGGGAGCCTGCTATCTCCACGCACATAATGAATCTGCTTGTAGTCTCGAGAATTTGCTCTCAGCTCAAAGCAATTATCTATGGTTCTAGATATGAAAAGCGACATCCCGGAGAGGAAGCCAGTTCTGTCATAATTTGTAGTAAATTAAGAAGAAGCTCATGGAGATATTACCTTGCTATAAGATTAGTAAGAAGGAAGTTCCTCTAACGAGAGATCTACATGAAAAGAAGACCATATAAAACACGGCAGCGACCAAAATTGTTAGAAGGGAAAACAAAACAACAAGGCATTTGAAACAAATTAAATCTGTGTGAACACATGAGTTCTTGATGAATGATCCTATGTAATTGATAGAAATTGACAAACGGGGGTATGGAAGTAGAGTGATTGTGTAGCAGTGCCTTGGTGAAGAACCTTGTAGCATCGGTTTGTGAATTTCTTGTTCACTCTCGAAAGACTAATGAACCATATAAGCCAGATGGGGGTGTACGTGTGTGCACTCTCTTGACGGAAAAAGGTGTGAGCGAGAATAGGTTTATTCAAAAATTAGGGGTATAATACGGTTTATAGATGAATTATTGAGCAATTATTCATTAATTAGGTAGCATGAGCTTTGATTGAGAACAAAACCATGAAATGAACTTCGATGCGTCAAGCTAAGAATGTAGTATAAATGGAAAAGAAGAATGTTTGATAATGCAGGGCTACGCAAGGTTGTGTAAGGTGCAAAGGTTGTGAATGGTGGAGCGGAACCACATAGTCAAATGCGCGATGTCAATAGTGGAGCGCTTTCGTGAGCGGGTTCGAATCATTATAATATATTGAAAAATGACTATTTAATAAAGAAGACCGGAACCTTGGTGGGCTGTGTAGCAAAACCACTTGTGGTTTCGGATTATTTCGCACCACTTTTTGGTGCGGAGATGGTATTATCTAGAGGGCTAGCGATTCCATAAGATTGTTGACACGTGGCATAGGTGGTGTTGACCAGTTTAACTGCGATTGCCAAGTTAACGTAGTCTTTGGGACAGGGCGAATTTCTCGGGACCATTAGTTTGAAAAAAGGGACCATCGTGATGACTATTGATGAAGATCATGAAGTTTAATAATAAAAGTGCGGAAGATAGAGGAAATGCGGTGCATAGGTGGGCCGATCAAGGAGTCTTATTATAAGTACGTTTTTCAAAGCATGGAGTATTAATACAAGGTCGGGTGGCGAACTATAAAGCGAGCGGTATATTCAAATCTTCAAAGGTTTGTTATGAGGTCTGGTTGCAATTATTAAAAAGGTGACAAGAAGAGATGGTAATAGAAAGAAGACATCAGCACCTTAAATGATGATCACATTGTGCATCATATTGCTAGAATTGACAATGAATCACATTAACAAGAATGAGTGAGAAAAGTGCATCATCATTAATATATTTACTTCCTTCATCTGTAAGAAAATGTCCTTAGAGGAGCACGATTAAGTGAGTGATACGCATGAAGATTCCAAGCAAAGAAATTGAAAATGTCTTCTGAAGATCATCATGTTAGAACGTTGAATTGGTATATAAAGCGAGTGTATAAAGCGGCGGTGATTAAGGTGTCATAGAAAATAAAATGCGGTGACATTCTTGCTCAAATCGGATGACGGAATAAGTAGCGGAGTTAATAATGCAAGATCAGATTTAGTATATTGATGATTGTTAGTGTGAGCAGTGGAAAGATCAATAGTGGAAACTATGGGTTCATGTACGAAAACTAAAATAAAATCTACTTGCATGGTTTATCAAGGTAATATCAATTGGTACTAGGTACGAGGTAGCATATCTTATCAATAGAATATCAAGAGTTATCATGGAGCGACAATATGGTACGGGTCCTCAAGATCAAAGAACTATGGCAAAAAACTTAAGCACAAAGGATTTGCGGGGTTTGTTTGGAAGAGTGTAAGCGGTGAAAGTCATTAGTCTCTTATATTGAAAGATATTGCCTATCCTACAATAAGGTTTTGTAAGCTACAGTTGTGATTCATTTATTTACAATAACAACAAGGACCTTTCGGTCTTTAGAGGCTGTATTATCTGTCGGCGAGTTTAGCACGAGATTACTGACAATAGGCGGTACAAGTGAACCACGGCGATAGAAGATATATTGGCATCATCCTGACGGAACGGATGTTGTCTACGGATGTCTATTGCGAGAAGAAGACATATTCCATCTACGATCTTCCTCAGCAGAAATATAGCACACTACATCGGATATAGACCAAAGTATAGTTGAAGAAAACGAGCTTTGATATGTCACTCGGAGCATTCACAATCTTTAAGTCTTGATCCAGTGATGCATCTCTTGTTATAAAAGTACGATTGTCATTTGTCATTACTTTGGAATAATATCAACAATGTGTATATACAAGTTAAAATATTCTCAAAAGTGTTCTCTCAACAAATATTGTACACCCGATGTAAACTGACATGGTACAAAGTCGGAAAGAAAGAATGCACAAACACATCTCGGAGAAAATGAAAAAAGATAAGAATCTACTAAGAAATGTACAACCCTTTGCCATTGATGTCAAAGGAGAAAAAGCGGTAATAGAAGAAAGGGTCTTCTAAAGAAAGCTAGACGAGAGGAAGACTTGGAGAAGCATTGGATTATTGGTGGATGTGTTGCCATCGATGCCAAAGGGGGCGGCCCAAATGTTGTCATTGATGGCAAATAAGAAAAAAAGGAGACGGCGGCCCCAGATCCACGGACGAGGGGAGAAGGAGCGAGGCGGCCCACGAAACAAAGACGAGAAAAAGGAAAATTGTGAATACAATGGAGAGGCGACAAATGAAGACGGAGGGAAGCAAATATAACGGAGGCGGAGTCGTTATCCGCTGCGAGCGAGAGAGCGAGGCAAAAGCGACGGGGAGCGAGGAGAGACAAGAAGCGAGAGGTAGGTGTTATGGTCGGGGAATCGCTTAACTCCGGCGGCAATACAATGCATATGTCCTAGACAATGGGGGTGCACACTCCAACCGGCGTTATACATACAATATAACACAAACTTATTCGGGGAATCACTTCACTCCGGCGGCAAACATATATATAAACATATATGTGCGATTGCATCACATAAACAAAGGTCCAAGGCATTTATGTTATGGAGCGCATAAAACAAATTTTGATAACGTGGGACCCCTCCCCAGTCGCAATCGGAGATCGCAAGGGCGGCAGAACATGCAACCAGCTGAGAGTTGCGATTGCGATTGGGCTCGGTTTCGATGGGTGTATAAACGGGGGATAATACATATTTGAGTTACGATTAAATCGCATCGGCATTGGTCGATCGCATCGGAGAACATATGAGTTGCGATAGCGATTGGAAAGTCGGACCGATGGAGGAATGAATTGTAATTCAAACTTGTTTGATCCTTTCCCAATCACATCGGAAAAATACAATGAACGGTGCCCAATCGCAACACATATTGGGCTGCGTTGCGATTGAAGTGGCGGACTTGGAGTGGCATTATACGATGGATTTAATAGGTTCAATCGCATCAAGGGATCACAATTCCTGTTGAAATTTCCGATTGATCGCGGCTGTGTAATATGTTGCGATTGAGTAGGCGGGACTTAGATGGCATTATACGATGGATTTAATAGGTTCGATCGCATCGGGATCTTAATCTCAATCGGAACTTTCCGATTGATCGCACGACTTGTGTAATATGTTGCGATTGAAGTGGCGGACCCGATCATTATATGCGGGAGTTAATATGTGCAAATCGCATCCATGTTTGATCGCAATCAGAACTTTTATCTTTTGTGTGCAGGTGCATTTGTTCAAAGTTCGGACCCGATTGCGCTATGAGCCATATTTTTATGGTCATCGCGTCCATTTGATCAATCGCAATCGCAAGTTTTGTTTGACACCACCGATGCGCCGACGGAGATGTGGGGCCGGACCCTTTCATATATTAAGAAGTACGACGATTTGATTTATTGGATTGTAATATAAGACCCAGAAGGCTTAAGGTGGAGCGATTGTTTATATAAATAATTTCTTTGTAAGATATATAAAACATGGTTGCAGTTGTATTAAAACATGCCGTGTGGTACGTAGACCCACGGGCCTCGGCTTAACGGGAGGGCGATTATTAATGTAATACAATTGTAATATATGTATGTTCGGCACAACGGAACTCGCCACATCAACGAGAGTCTTCTTTGCGTGTAAAGGGTTGAATTACGGTCGGCGAGATTCATTTATATATATAAAATCTTTGAGTATAAAAATAAAATAAAAATGCGGTTCATAAATTTAGGAGTTACGCGGCAGCCATAAACGGAAAGGCATACGGAAGAGAAGAGAAAGGGACGAAAAGCCGGTTAGAGAAAAGAAAAATGCGCGGCAAGCCAAAGTAAAATGAGTGAAATTTCGGGATTCACATTGTAATTCGAATGTAAATGTTTTTAATTGTTTTTATTGTTTGTGATGCATTGGCAAGTCTCGGAAGAGAGCAAATATCCCAGCACAGCAATATTAAAATAAGCACCTACGATTACATTTTCTGAGTAAGCTGAAAAGAGATGAAGAGCGAGAGAGCAAAAGAACTTGAGCGCTCCATTTCGAATTCCCGATAGAATACAAATAGTCATGGAAAGCTATCTTGTATAAAACGAGTATCCAAGAGGAGAGTTTGATGAAAACGAATGAGAAAGAGGAGAGAGTGTGCGGCGGGGGTGAAAGATAGTTGAAGAAAATAAGAAAGGTTTGCAAGAGGTCGAGTGTGAATATAGAGAATGCGAGTATGAAGAATTGAGGAGAAAAAGAAGAGAAGAAGGGGTGGAAATGGGACACTGATGCGAAGTTACGTGTAAAGAATTGATGAACGACGGAAGAGAAAGTACGGAAACGGAGACGTGTCAAGGTAAATCAGCAAGTGTTTTCTTTTGAAAGAATAAGGAAGTTGGAGCTTCCCTATCAAGTTGTAGCTTGATAGATGTCAGTTGTAGCTGACTGAGGTAGGAGCCTCCTGTAGGTTGGTGCCTGCAGAAAATAGATGGGATTTGGTGCTTCCACATCAAGTTGTAGCTTGATAAAATGTTAGTTGTAGCTGACTGAGGTTGGAGCCTCCTGTAGGTTGGTGCCTGCAGAAAATTGATGGGAGTTGGAGCTTCCTTGCAAGTTGTAGCTTGAAGAATTGAGGATAGAGCCTCCTGTAGGTTGGTGCCTGCAGAAAACAGTGGTGAGAGGGAGTTGGAGCTTGCCTTTGCATCACAACAATAATAAGATGTGGTTTTCTCCCTTTATGGGTTTCCACTTATATCTAGTGTCTCTGTGCATGATGTTTATGTGTTGATGTGATTTATCTCATCTACTTAATACTTGCTGCTCTCATATTCAATCCGCTATTACATTAACAAATCTGTTTGATAGTAATACTTGTTGCTCACATATTAAGTTGACCATGAAATGAAGGTGTAAATAAGATTTAAAAGAAAAGTTTTAAAAGTCCATGTATGTGTTAAACTGATTCACCCCCCCCCCTCTCAGTTTAACTAAGGGTTCAACAGGTAGCCTTGTTTCTTAACTCCCAAAAACAATGATATGCGTAGAGAGAGAGACTCAAGGGGTAGATTCATAAGAAGTAGAAGTAGAATTTTGATTCCTAGAACACCACTTGTTTCATCAAGATCTAGAGCCAGCACACCTCCAACTCATACCCACATTCCATCCTTTACTGATCCTAGACTTCTAGAAGACTTAAAATCAGATATTCCATTAGAAATACCTTCCACTTCATCTATTGAACCTGTCTTAGAAGAAGATTCAAGGACTCCTGCCAGAGACAAAAACTTTTCCACTTCCACAGAAGAATCAACTATGGTAGAAGAAGGGGGAGGAGGAGTCTTTAATGGAGAACACACATTATTTGGAGGGGGTAGAGGTAGAGGTAGAGGAGAAGGAGGTAGAGGTGCAGAAGGTGAAGGAGGCAGAGGAAGAGCTAGAAGAGAGATGGGAAGCTCTTTTGGGTTTCCTATAGTAGATGAAGAAACCAATACAGCTATGAAAAACATTTCACCCTCTGTCCTTCCAAAATTCTATGGACTTAAAACTGAAGATCCTGAAACCTTCCTATTTGAATTTGAAGTCCTGTGTAGAACTTATGACTACTTACAAGATACTCAAAAACTTAAACTATTCCCTTCAACATTGAAAGGAGCAGCATTGAAGTGGTTTATGAGTTTGATCAACAGTTCTATTAGGACATGGGAAGACATGAAACAAGCATTTCTAGAGAGGTATTTGGATTATTTTATGCCAGTTAATCATAAGGAGGAAGTGTTCAAGATGATACAAAAAGAGGATGAAAACCTGGAAGATTTGTTGGAGAGATTTCATTACAACATCAAAAGAGAAAAAATGGAGAACTTAGATCAAGACACCTTAAAATATCTCTTGTTGAAGACAATTAGGGATGAATGGTTGGATATCCTCAACATGATGGGAAAAGGGGATATATCTCAGCTCACATTACCTGAAATATCTGAGTTATGTATTAACCTTTCAAGAGGGAAATCCAAAACTGTAAAAGGCCCAAGAGACCCTGCTCTTGCAAGGGCAAGTAAGTCTGCTTCTAGGACAGTAAGTAGGGCAGAAATAGGACATATGCTTGATGATTTCAAATCTGATATCTTAGAGAGTCTTAGTGAACAAATAGACACCCTTAAGTTACAAAACAAGCAAAAAGCTGAATCTGATGCCTTAGCAATCTTTTGTCCCAAATGTAGAAAGAAGCATGCCTTGAGAGAGTGTCCTTTGGATGCAAAAGTTGTAGAGACTTGTGTAATTTGTTTAGAAAAACATGAGAACAAGAGTTGTCCTTCACTTCCTAGTCTTAAAGTTGTCTTTCAAGAGGAAAATTTTGCAAATTCCACAAAATATTTTAATTTTTTCTCTAGAAGACCTTGGCAAGGACCTCAAACACAAGGATTTCATGATCAAATGTATAATCAACCTCCACCAAATTGGAATTCTTGGCAGCAACCTTGGCCCCAATTTCAAAATCAATCTCAAGCTTGGGCACAAGGTTCACAAAATCCCTATGGAAGATACTCTCAGTACTATCAGTATCCACCGTCCTATCCACCATATCCACATTTCGCTCCTCAACAAAATTTTCAACAGAATCCTCAACAGAATCCTCAAAATCCACAACATCAAAATCAACCACTTCCCTTACCATTTCCTCAGAAATAAAATCAGTTGCCTGCTCAACCCATACCAAACCCCAACAATAAAAATCCTCAGAATACATATATGATAGAAGGCCAACAGTTTCCAACTTATTTAATTACTCTTCTAGACCTTAGTGATGTTCAACTTAGGTCTGGAAGAATACTTGAAAAGAGGAAACCTTCTGTGATCATACAAGAACAAGACAACTCTGAGGAAGACTCTCTACGGGAAAATAAAAGTCTTGAAGAAGACACATCTTTTCAGGACCCAAAAATTGAAAAATCAAAACAAAAAGAACTAATAATTTCAACTCCTGTATTATAGCAGCCATCAACATCCACTCCCACACCTCCCTTTCCAGAAAGATTACAAATTTATAGAGGTGTATAAAAACAAATTATGGTGCCTAATTATGATTTCCTAGATGAGCTGAGAAATGTTTGCATTAAGATTCCATTATTACAAGCCATCAAGGAAATTCCAATTTTAGCAAAAAAAATAAAGGAGTTAAGTATGAAGAAAACAAGAAAAAGAATAAGAGAGACAAAGAAAATTCAACTGGCAGGAAAAATAGTAGATATCATGATGGGTAAGATTGCTATTCCAAAGTATCTAGACCCAGGAAATCCAGTTGTTAAAATTCACATC
Source organism: Pinus albicaulis (assembly GCA_034641835.2). Taxonomy (NCBI): domain Eukaryota; kingdom Viridiplantae; phylum Streptophyta; class Pinopsida; order Pinales; family Pinaceae; genus Pinus; species Pinus albicaulis. Next base: position 1,862,288,411 of record CM076578.1, on the reverse strand, counting down.
AATGGAATTGATATCCAAAACACACTCATTGATTTAGGAGCAGCAATCAATATCATGAGTAGAAAAATCATGGATAAACTGAAACTTCCTAATCTTCTCTTTACACCCACATTATTACAATTAGCAGACAGATCTGTGATCAAACCTGATGGGGTAATAGAAGACATTCCAGTGTCCCTAGATTCTTGGGAGTACCCTGTGGATTTCATGATCCTAACTCCTAAGAATAATCTAGAAGGGCATCCTATTATATTAGGAAGACCTTGGTTAGCTACAGCTGATGCTTTCATTAGTTGTAGATCCGGTGATATGTATATCTCTGATGGTAGTTCAACTAAGAAATTCACTTTGTATCCTCCAGCAAGGACAATTACATATTTAGATGATACTCAATGGATAGAGGATGAAGAAGACTTACAACCTCTCTTCACAATTTCAGAAATTAGTGAAGATAGTCAAATTTTGAATACTTTAGAAAACTTTGAATCCTCTTCGGAATGCAAACATGAACAATTTCAAGAAGAATCCAACATTGAGTTTTTATCATCAAGACAGATGTCTCTTCATTCTATGGATAAATTTGGCAACTCTACAAGTGAGATATTTCCAGGCAGAACTTTAAACATAAACAAGAACCTAGAAAAATCTCAACAAGAAGAGCTAGTCAAAATTTTACAGAGACATTCTTCTGCATATGCATGGGAGTACACTGATATGAAAGGGATAAGCCCCAAGACTTGCACTCATCACATCTACATAGAGGAAAATTGAAAACCAATCAGACAACCTCAAAGACGGATGAATCCAAATCTTAGGGAGATTGTTAAAGAAGAATTGCAGAAATTGTTGAATGTCAATTTTATCTATCCTATTTCAGATAGTCAGTGGGTTTCTCCTTTGGTAATTGTGCCAAAGAAAAATGGTAAATGGAGGGTATGTATTGACTACCGAGAATTAAACAAATCTACTCTTAAAGATCATTTTCCCCTACCTTTCATAGATCAGGTGTTAGATACCTTAGCTGGAAAAAAGTACTTCTCATTTCTAGATGGGTTTAGTGGTTATAATCAAATTCAAGTAGCACTTGAGGATCAAGACAAAACCACATTTAACTGTCCTTGGGGTACCTATGCTTACCGAGTATTTCCATTTGGATTATGCAATGCACCTGCAACATTTCAAAGGGTAGTATTAAGAATCTTTTCGGATCTAATACATGATTGTGTAGAGGTATATATGGATGATTTCATAGTTTATGGAAACACATTTGAAGAAGCCTTAGCAAACTTGGAAAATGTTTTAAAAAGATGTAAAGAAGGAAATATTTCACTTAGTCATGAGAAGTGTTTTATGATTTTTACTGAAGGAATTGTTTTAGGACATCACATTTCAGGGGATGGGATTAGAGTTGATGAGTCAAAATTTGAAGTCATCTCTAACTTATCTATTCCAAGTTGTCAAAAATATGTTAGGATTTTTCTAGGATTTACAGGATATTATCGAATATTTATAGAAAACTTCACCAAGATAGCATCTCCACTCTTCAAATTACTTACCAAAGACTGTGAATTCAAATGGAATTTTGATTGCTAGTTAGCCTTTGAGACCCTGAAAACAAAAATTTCTGAAGCACCTATTTTAAGGGGACCTAACTGGAAGTTGCCTTTTCATATTTCAACATATGCCTCAAATACAGCTCTAGGAGTAGTATTGGGACAAAAAGACCTGATTCCTTATGCCATCTATTATACCAGTAAAAATTTGACTCCTGTAGAGTTCAACTATACTGTAATTGAAAAAGAGTTTTTAGCTATTGTTCATGCCATAAACAAATTCAGACACTATATAACAGGCTATGAAACTTTTGTTCACACAGATCATTCTGCAATTAGATACTTAATGAAAAAATCAATTACTAATGGCAGAGTCATAAGATGGTTATTGATTTTACAAGAATTCAACATTACCATTCTAGATAGGCCTGGAAAACAAAACACAGTCGCTGATTTCCTATCTAGACTCCAAAAAATCAAATATGACACTCCAGTTGAAGATCAATTTCCTGATGAATATCTTTTTGCAATTTCTACTCAGAATCCTTGGTTTGCTGACATTGCTAATTATTTAGTTTCAAGAAAATTTCCTTCAATAATGAATGCAAGAGACAAAAGAAAAATCATTCGTTACAGTGAAAAATATTCATGGGTTGCTAATGAGTTGTACAAGACTGGTCCAGATTTTATCATTAGGAGATGTGTTCGGGAAGATGAGATGCCTGAGATTCTCAAAGCATGTCATGATGAACCTTGTGGCGGACACTTTGCTGATAAAAGGACAGCCTATAAGATCCTTCATTTAGGATATTATTGGCCATCCTTGTTTAAAGATGTTAAAGAGTATGTCAAAAGGTGTGACAATTGCCAAAGGGTAGGGAAACCTTCTCCTTCAGGTGAGATGCCATTACAACCTCAGGTACATATTGAACCTTTTGAAAAATGGGCTTTGGATTTTGTAGGACCTATTAGTCCTCCATCAAGACAAAAAATATATATATTAGTTTGCACTGATTATGTTACCAAATGGGTAGAGGCCAAGCCATTACTTTTTGCTACTGAAGCATCTGTAGTTAATTTTCTTTTTGAGGATATTTTTACTCGTTTTGGTGTCCCAAGGGAAATTGTTACAGATCAAGGAGCTCAATTCACATCAAGGCTAGTGGAAAAAATGATGGAGAGATACAAAATCAGACACAAAAAATCTACTCCCTATCATCCACAAGCAAATGGTCAAGTGGAATCTACTAATAAGGTTATTGAAGGAATCCTAACAAAGACTGTCCATTTACATAGAAAAGATTGGGTAGATAGGCTTCCTGAAGCCTTGTGGGCCTATAGAACTACATGGAGAAGCACAACAGGCCATACTCCTTATGAAATTGTTTGTGGAAATCAAGTTTTGTTTCCCATAGAGTTCCAGATTCAAACTTTCAAAATGGTAGTTTAGCTAGGACTTGATCTATCAGAGGCATAAAAGCACAGATTGGAGCAGATTAATGAATTGGATGAGATCAGACAAGATTCAGTTCAGAAAACAAGTATAGTCCAACAGCAAAGGACTAGATGGCATGACAAGTACATCAAGGAGAAGAAGTTAAAAGAAGGTGACTGGGCTCTCTTGTTTGATTCAAAGTTCAAGGATTTTCAAGGTAAATTTCAAACACATTGGCTTGGGCCATATGAAATTATGAGAATTTTTGACAATGGAGCAATAAAAATCAGGACAATAGATGAAGAAGAGGTCACTTTTCTTGTGAATGGTCATAGATTGAAGCTGTATCACAAACCACTCTCAAGAGAAGAATTTTTCAAGAAGTTCCAAGAAAGCAGTGATATGAAGTTAATGAAGAAGAATTTTTCTTCTTCATCAACTTAAGTGAATTTTCTGAAGTCAGATATTGAAAATAATAATAATAATAATAAAGTATAAACATGAAAACCAATCACTGATTGGCATGTTTATACAGAAAAGGTGGAGTGAAAATCAAAATCTTTCTGACACTCTAGCTTTTCAAATCTGTTCTTTCTGCAAGTAGTTATTTCAAAATCATAAGTGCAGATTCATTTCACTTATGGTCCATCTCATTTTCCATTTCATTCATTCATCCATTTTCCATTTCATTCACTCATCCATTTTCCATTTCATTCATTCATCTACACTTCATTCACTTCACTCCATGCTCCACCTCATTTTCATTCCAGGTTTTTAAAGTTTGATGTTTTTCTGCAATTGAATAATACATATCATGAATTGCAGGCCACTTCTCATACTCCACTCCATTTCATAAGTTGTGATCCATTCCACTCCATTATTCATTTCATTCATACTCCATCCTACCATATTTCACTTTTCATTTCATACAACCTTTCATCATTCCAGCTTCAAACCATATTCAAAGTTCTCTATAGGTACATTCTGCAGCCAATTAGAGATTCTGCAGCCAGTCAGACATTCTGCAGCCAGACAGACATTCTGCAGCCATAGAGCCTAAAAGCACTGTCTATTAATCATTTGATCTGCAACAAAATGATCCTGCATATCCAAGAACAAGAAAAATCAAGAAGGTTATGAAGACTCAAAAAGTAATGATTTTCAGGGGAGAACAAAGCATATGAAGATCACAAGAAAATCAAAGTAAAGGCAAAGGTATGAAATTATTATGGTGACATATCATGAAATTTTTTTAGTATAGTTCAGTTATATATTATTCAAAAAGTTGTTTTAATTAATTTTGTTGATCATGCCTAACAAACCTCCCGCAAAAACTTTGAATAAAACTCCTTCTATTTCGCCATTTCAAAACCCATATCTGATCATCATTTAAAAATATAAACGGTTAAAGTACTGAAGTGATTGGATTAGTCACGTCACTGAGCATTTAATGTTGATTTTTGAATTCGTTACAAAATAAATCTGCAGTATTTCCTTCTGTGATATCTTTCAACTCATATACATCATCCTCACCTCATTATATTCATTCCGTAACCACTCCATATCGTTCTTTCCCGTAGCCAACTTTTAACCATTTCGGTCTGTGAGACAGAGGCATCTCTGTAACAACCCTTGTCACCGTGAACAGAGGAAAGATTTGTGGGGCAAAAACAATTTGTTAACAACCATTCTCACCGTGAGCAGAAGACTAGTGAATTGAAGATTGAAGAAGAAGTTATGGGCCTCATCGTGAGAAATGAACCAGTTGGCACTAAATACTTGGAAGGTTATCCCCAAATCAGATAAATCTTACAACAAGCAGGATGGTTGCAATTCCTTGAAAAATTCAGTGGCTTCCACAAAGAGGTTACTAAAAATTTTGCAAGATCCTTTAATGGAGCTGAGGTTGAAGTTGGAGATATTAAATTCACTGTCACAGAGGCTTTTATTGCAGAAGCAACATGATTTCCTAGACAAGGAGAAAGGTGGTTTAAGAACAGAGAATTTCATAACGAAGCATGGAAGCAGATACTCAAGTCACCAGGTATGGATGTCACCGTTTTTAAAAAGGGTATCCCTAGCTCTGCATTAAAGAACAAATGGAGGAACATGTTGCTTGTCCTGCAAAAATTCATCACTTGTGAAGGTAGATATGGTACTTTCTATGTTTACCATATTCGATTGATAATGCATTTTCTAGAAGAAGAACTCAACTTGCCCTTTTTTTTTATTCAAAGTTTAAAGAAAATGGCTTCAAGTGTTCAAAAGAGAATTCAATTTCTGGAGACAACCTTATACCACCATGGTTTAGTCAAGATTTTAATTGAACTTCATTTAGAAAAAATAGGAGATACTTGGGATGACTTCTTGGTGAGAAATCACTTTGAGGAACCAAAGGAACCCCCACCTGAAGACAAACCTACAAAAAGAAGCAGAAAATGGAAATCCTCCAAAACTGAAACTGGTAAAACATTACAAGAAAGCAGTGAAGAAATGATTTTTGAAAAATTAGTTCAGATTAAGAAGCAGCTTAAGAAAGAGAGGATCATAACAAAATTTTCTAGAGAGAAAGGAGAAGGGCCATCTCAACCGAGGAGGAGCCACAGACTGAGGGGGATACTAAAGAAAACAAAAGTTAAACAAACTGGAGTCATAAACATAGAAGATGAAGAAACACCTACTAAGCAGGATTTTGATGAAGAAACTCCTGAAATAGACCCCGCACAGCAAGAAATTTACAACTATGTTGAGTCATTGGAGAGAAGAGCTTCAGAAAGTAGGGACAAAACCTCTAGTCCACCAGAGTCCGAAATAGATGTGCTAAGAAGAGATAAGTACAAGCTAGAAGTACTTAATAGACATATCAGGACTGAAAATGATATTTTGAGGGAGCAAGTTAAATTGAAAACTGATATGAATTCAACCCCGTCTCTACAAATGGGCAAAGTGGAAAAGGCCAATGAAAAATTGAAAAAGAGAAACAAAAATTTAATCAGGGCACTTACCAATTTAAGGTTCAAGTTAGTCATCAGGAAGCCCAGAAGACCTTTAACTACCAGGCAAAGTAGAAGAAGAGGGTTGGATGTTCTTGCAGAGGTCTCAGAGTTCATGGAATAGTTGCATGAGGACATGCAAGAATCTAGCAGTGGGGGTATGTTGAGCTCCAAGAATGTTCTTTCTTCCACCACATTCCACTCCATTTCTTTTTTCCATTGTTAATATCAGGCTCAAATGATCAATAGAATTAGTTAAAATTGCTTTGAGAATTAATATCATGACTAAATTTCTATGTTTTTATGATTTTGTCATTGTAGTAATTTTTGAACTAAATCTAGCTACAAAATGCAGACATTCTGTAGCTAGTTGCCAATTCTGCAACCATCTTCATGTCTACAAAGGTTCCAGGTGTCATTTCAGAGAAAAGCACATATGGTCATATTCCACATCATCTCCTTATCATTTTTTTCTCTCCACGAAGTTTGAACGAAATCCTGTAGGCGGTTATGCACGTGGGAACTTAAATTAGGAGGTAGACTCCTAACAGGATAAGGACAATCCAGATGTCCTTAATCATATTACGAAGACCACCTTCGGAGTTCTAGTTCGATTCTAATTAGGAAAGACAATTATTCCTATGTTATCTCAGATACGGTTATGTAATTTTGTTATAAATATGCTCGGGAAACCGAGGGACAAGGTTAGATTTTATGGTTGATTGCTAGATTTCAGAAGTCCGAAAACACTTTGTTTTGAAGTAATTTCTCTTTAATGAAAGAAGCATCATTTCCTTGAAAGCGTTGAATCAATTTTGAAGTAGATTTTGTGCTACTCTGGTGGTAGAGGGCCCCTGCCTCCTGAGCAGCCTTGTTTGTATGGTTTAGATAAGTATTTTAGTCTAGTTTTCATTTCTAGCTTAAGTAGATTTTTGAAGTTTATGTTTCATGCTTGTTTCATTAATCATTACAGCTATACTTACTCTTATAAACTCTTCCAAAATATCATTACGATGAATAAGACATAGCTGTGGTGTTGTAGGTTTTAGTTGTATTTCCTTTCGTTAATTATCACAGTTAGACTTACTCTAATAAACTCTTCCAAAATATCATCATGATGAATAAGGCATAGCTGTGGTATTGTAGGTTTTAGTTGCTTATTTACACTAAGTGTCACAGTCGGTCTTACTCTTACAAACTCTTCCAAAATATCATTAACAATGAATAAGAAATAGTTGTGGTGTCTTAGATTCTAGTTGTATTTGCTTTCAGTTTTATGTTTATGTTCAATTGCATTGAATAATACAACCATACTTGTTTTCACAAACTCTTCCAAAATATCATTCATATTGAACGAGATCGGTTGTAGAATTCCATAGACTACTTGCATGTTAATTTAGTTACAGCACTCTAGAGGTAGAATGCATTTAGTTCAGCTCTGTCACTACATTTCAAGTTTGATAATGGCATATTAGTTTAACACTGTTCACTGTACTTCAAGTAGACTAGTAGCACTCTAGTTTAGTCTTAGCTCACTGTATTAACATTCCAGTTTAGTTGCTATCCATTGCATTTTAAATTGTATTAGTTGTTAAATTTAAATACCACGGTCTTCATTATTTACAAAACTTCTTTTGTTCCAACCTCATATTAATACATAATCATCTGGACAAAAGCTAGTATCAGTCTAAGGCCTGGAGTATTTTGCAACCTTTTTACCATTTCACAAATAAGCCTTTTCTCAAGGACTATTCTAAAAAGAAACCTATAACTTTTGAGTGAGGCCTAGTGGTGCTAAATTGAGTTGCAGAACATAATTAGAAGTTAGTTTAGAGTAAAAATATTATTGTGCTACAAATTTTCTTTTCCAAATATGTTCCAATGAACCTTTAATCATGGATGAGATGTTGTAACATTGTAAGTTTATTGTTTATTTAGGAGAACTTCATTCACACTTAACTTGTCCATTTCTCAAGCTCTTCCAACACATATTTAATGAATGAATTGGATAAGTTCAAGCTCATGTTGTGATTTATTTCCTTGCAATGAAGTCATTATCAAGCTTTGCATTTGTTGTTTGTCAGCCATAGTTTAGGCTTTGTTCTGTTTTAGTATTTGCATTTGTTGTTTTCCATCCATAGTTTAGGCCTTGTTCTGCTTTAATATAACCAATAGCTTCTTTTCACCAGCGTTTAGTTCTTTCCCTTTTCAAACATAAAACCATAAAACCAAAAACATCAGAAAACACTAAACACAACATAGTGAGAAACAAATACCTAGGCACATATAGTGCACCACACTTCAGCAGTTTACCAACCCTGGTTGACAATTAATGAACTCAATTTAGGTACACTAGGTTGAGCACAAACATTTACCATAGGAATATCATCATCAATTAAACCAGATATTTTACGATTCATCTCAACATCCAAGGAATTCACAGTGGAAATATGTGTGACAATATTATTTCCCATATTTTTTGGGGGCCTCTAGTCTGATGCCGAAACAAAGCCATCTCTATGTTCGGGCATTTTAGAGTTGACATGATACATAATTTTCAGATCGTCAAGGTTTGATACACTTTCCAACTTTTAAAAACTATTTGATGATGAACTTGGGGTAGTTCCACGTAGTTGTTTTGATTGTAAGATCTCACATGGATTTGTCTTTAGGCTCTCTCATAGGAATATATCTGGCATTTCAGAGAAGAATATGATTGGTCCCTTGGACATAGTGCTCTTTGTGCAGATAGGGATCATAATTGATATGGAATTTGGATGAATCTAAAACCAATATTGAAGGTGTGCCAATGTTTAGATCTTGTTCCTCATTAATATCTTCTTGCGAAGCTGGGGGCTCTACCATGATTTGAAAGAATTCATTGGATTCCATGTCTAAGTCCATTAGAGGTCCTATATCACCCATAATATTTCAGAATAATATTGTGCGAATAATCCTTCATCGATGCTTCAGAACAGTCCTAAAACATTGCAATGAAATAATACTCGATCAGTCTTTGAAAAGACACTTGAGAGACTCTTACTCTAGTCTTGGTTCAAGTGATGCTCAATATAAAGGATGTAGGAATATTATGAGATCAAAGACCAAATTTAAGTCATAGTGATCTGCCATCGAAGGACCGAGATGTTGAACCCTTGGTTAAACTGAGAGGGGGGGGGGGGGGTGAATCAGTTTAATGCAGTCATGTTCTTATTAAAAATTATTTTATACTCATTCACATCATCATTTTCTGATCAACTTAATATACAATGGAACAACAATATTAATAAATGAGTAGGAGGTATAAAGCAGAATAAATACAGAGTATCAACACATAATCATCATGCATATAGACAACATATATAAGTGGAAACCCATAAAGGGAGAAAACCACATCTTATTATTGTTGTGATGCAAAGGCAAGATCCTACTCCCTCTCACCACTGATTTTCTGTAGGCTCCAACCTACAGGAGGCTCCTACCTCAATTCTTCAAGATACAACTTGCAAGGAAGCTCCAACTCCCATCTATTTTCTGTAGGCTACAACCTATAGGAGGCTCCTACCTCAGCCAGCTACAACTGACATCTATCAAGCTACAACTTGATATGGAAGCCCCAACTTCCTCACTCTTTCAAAAACACTTGCTGATTTACCTGGATATCAGCTCTGTTCTGTTCCTTCTTCACTGTTGTCCACTAGCTTTCATATCTTCCTTATATCAACTCTGAATCTTCACAGCTTCTCTATCTGCTCCTCCTTCTTCTTACCCTCTCTACCTCATTTCCCTATTCTCTAACCTCTGTATGCATATCTATGTGATATCTTTTATAGAGTTCACCTCTTGAGTGATTGTATTCCACAGGGAATTTGAAGTGATCAGCCATGGCCCCTTGACTTCTGCCTTCTCATTTCTTTGTCCAGCTCATTCAGAAAAATATAATAATATGTACAAATTTCAATATTACAGTGGAGTTTTGTTTGCCTACAGAGACTTTCCTTTGCATCACAAACAATATAAAATTAATTAAAACATTTACATTTACATTTGTAACTGATATATGTCATTCAACCCTTTCAGTTCTTGGCTCACTGTATGTTTGTCTTTTCTACTGTTGTAGTGTAACAAACCCACATTTTCATTCCTGTGCATTTCAAATTAAGATTCTACAAATATGAATACCTTCACTGCAATGGTGTATCTGATGCATATATAACTGCTTTACAAGTTTTGCCCCAAATAAATCTCAAATTCTCATGCATATAAAAATGCATTCCCATTAATGCCCATTCTTAGTTCACTCTCTGGGAAAATTCATAAACTCGACATGTGGAAGCTTTAATTTCTCTTTTCCTTAAAACCCTGTGGTTATAAACCATAAACTCACTTTATGAAATGGAAACAATACCAATCTTTGGAATAAAATCCAATAATCATACTTTGGTCATACAGAAACCCTGCAATACAACCCAGATTCCTTATCTTTATGCGGAAGCTCTATTTCTCGGCTTCAAACCTATGGTTAAAACCATAATCAAAACCCCTCTTATAATATGTCAAATTAATATTCGAATATTCTGACTAAATCATTATATAAGTCTCGGCATATACTCGGTTTTATAACTTAGACCCCAAAGGTCAACAGGCCACATCATATTCCATACAAAGGTCTGACTTTGGTTAAACATAAACCAACACCATTATATAATGTTTTAATTCCAGTACTTACACATAGTCGGACCCACAGCTTTTGTCATCTTTATTCGTATTAAACTCGACTTTGAATAAAACCAAAGTGCCAGTCATCAAAATATGTATGCGCCCTTTACTAAATATTCTTATTGTACAAGGTTTGGCTTTATCATCAAACATAATATATATATCAACATAGATATATACTCCCCAATCAAATGTTAGGAACCATTCAATAAGCCTTGGTAACAAGCATTTGACCATTGCACTCACCATCGAATGTCGCCAACACTTATATTAAATGAAGTCTTCAGTCCCATGGAATATGTAGCTTATCCTCTAATCATAAGGTTCTTACCTTATTTTAATTTCTGGAATCATATTCCATTAATATATGTCTTCGACCTTGGATAAATCATAACTCGGACTTGGCTTAAAAACCAAAAAACAATATAAATAAAAGTTCGAGTCCCATGCTTATCGACATATTCATCAACCTTTCGACTTTGGTAAATTATATATCAAAGTACTGTGTTGACTTATTATATATATAGCTAGTTAACATTAAAACTTTTCAACCGCCAATGACTACATAACACATATGTATTATGTCAAACGCACCTCCATATATGGCCCACAATGTTATGTATATTTAATCTGGTCCCAAAGTTTCATTAACACTTCCTGCTTACAAAAAAAAACATCGCATCATTTTAATCATGCAACCGGGCCCACACCCTCCTTAACCATCGAACAGATTGGACGATCAATAGTTTCTCGTGCTCCAACAATACGTTGGGTGCACATCTAACGGATGTCGCGCAATATCGCGCAAATTAGATGCATGCCACTTAATTCTCAGAAATTACTCGATAAAAGTGGTTTTTAAAAACCACTCTTTGCCACGTGTCTATCAAAGACCCATATCACGTTTTTTTGAGAAAATCTACTTACCAGTTTTAAAAAGTGTGAGACCGCTGGTTTTCTACCTCCGAAACTGCCCTCACTATTTATTCAAGATTCCATATATTGACTCAAGGTTCCAGTTTCCTTTCCTTCGTATATGTAAATGGTCTGCTCATATATGATATCAACATTTCTTTTAATTATAGCCTACGACATATAAAACATCAGATTTGGAAATGCGACCATGATTGCCATATCCAGTCTTTGTGGTTCAATCCACAATAAAATCACAAATGATTTCAAACCAAATGACGGAGTTTGTTCCAAAACCCAATTACTTTGCTGGCCACTCCGATGTATCAAACCGCCGAATTAAAACCCATCTCTGACTAATTTTTGAAACAAATCCTTTTAAATACACAACTGAATTTACTTACAAAACCTCCTTGTACCAAATCTTCAAATCAGTGTCCCTTTCATCCTCACTACTCTGTCTCTGCTTCATGTCTAATGCTCTCTCTACTGCCTCTACTTCTTCCTAGTTCTTCTTTGTGATAGTTCAGGTGCTGCTCCTTTCTTCTCCTTTTCCATCAATGACAATATTTCCAACACGACATGGGCCTCAGGAATAAGTGCGAGAAACCTTAGAAAAATTCCATATAGGTCAATAATTAGCCATTCAGATAAAGGAAAATACTCTAGCGAATAATGTAGATGATTTCAGCCACAAAACTAATCAAGGTTTATTCCTCAAGTGATCTGAATACCCTCCTATTCTAGGGCTGAAATAATATCAAAAAAATATTGGTCTTGTGTCTCAAATAAGCCAAGGAACAGCTATTAAGGTCAAGACTCAAATAGCCACAATGCTCAAGTGAATAGTGCCAAAGAATGTCCAAATGAATCTGTAGTCATTAGTCCTCAAATTTGCATGTAATAGACCTTGGAACAATGTGTTATCGACCTCAAATTAGCCTGTTAAAGGGCTGAAATTCATCCTCTGAGGTTTCCTTGGATGACACAGATGCAAGCCTCAGAAAAACACATAAATTTAATTTAGACTTAACATGAATTCATCCTCTTCTCCATCGAATTTCCATGCACCAAAAAAACATAAAAATGAAACCTAAAATCACAAGAAGATTGGCCCCTTTCTTCTGTTTTTCCCTCTTCCCTAGGCTTCAAAAATTTAGATAAAACAATATACTTGTTAATTCTCTCTTTTGGAGATCAGACACATTTCTTTTGATAATGGTCGTGGATTATTTTTTAATATTATTGAGTAAAAATGTGCCTCTAAAGATCATAATCAGTATGCCTTGCTCATGTATGTTATGGGTGATATTGCCTTAGAGAATATTATGTGGATATCGGTGATGGACAAATTGGAACCTTGTAGATGGCATGTGTATGCCACTAGAAACTTGATTATGCATCTTACGTTGCAACCTAGAAACCTAGAAGCTGAACTTTATCAATTTATAAGATTTATAACCATCTACTAAGACTTGAAACGTAATATTTGAACTTTATCAATTTGGCAAAACTTATAAGACGACAATCTTATCTACATGGGCTACATGCTAGATTTCACCGTACACTACTAGATGGTTGGAAGGGAAATTTTTTCATTCATAGTTTTGTCTATACCATTTTTTTCTTGTCCATTTTCTTATCTTTGTAGTTTTATCTAAAGTTAACTTTCAAGTGTTGTACTGAACATATATGAAAACTCACTTTAACATTCCCCTTTTGAGAAGTTTTTTTGTAAACCAATCATGCATTGATATGGAAATTGGAGCTGATAATACACTTCCCTATATTTCTTGTAAATATTAGTTGGGAATCAACCATAGGATAGTTTTTTCTTGCTGGTAAAAATTTATTAAGTTTGAAGTCACAAATCCGAACTTAAAACAACCTTAATTTTAAGGATTTTTGGCTTTAATGGGTTACTTATGCCCTATTATTAAGGTGTTGCAAATTATGATAGAAATTATGATTATGGGTTTAGTTAATTGAATGGTTGTCTCATTATGGTTCTTGCTCAGACACCACGTATTCATTCATTCCAAAAACTAGGAACAAGATTTCGAATGCATCATAGTTTAGGGTATGAATATTATACTTGATTGTTTTAGTTAACTATTTCTTGTCACATGGTGATGTTTGCTCATACACCATTTATTCATTCATTACAAATAGGAATGGGATTTTGAATGCATATTAGTGTTAGCACAACTTGTTGAGCCATTATATGATCTTAATTTCTTGGTCAATTGGATATGCTAATTTTATTTTCAATTTGTTTTGTTGGGGAGGTTAATCGAGATCGCTAGAAAATTTGTTTGAGAGGAATCTAGTATGAAGTGCAATGGGCGATAGTGATGTTGGACACCTTAATCCCCATAAAAAATTGTGGTAGAATAATCACCACTAAAGAAGGAAACATTACTAGAGGTTTGTTCTATCATTGTTATGATGATAAAGGGTTTGGCTTATTATTTTGTAGCTTCTAGTGGGTAGTATTTTTGTTTTTGGGATACCAATCTGCCATTTGCTAAAATAAGTCGTTCTAGAATTTGCTACCTCCATTCATACAAATCTTAGTTATGCATTCCTATTAATCCATATTCTTATGTTTGTAAATACATCTTTCTTGTTTCCATGGTGGAAATATTTTCTTCTGTATTTACATTAGTTCATGACATGGGTTTTTATATCTAGAATTTTTCCACTTGCATGGAATTTCAGTCTTTCATATGTAGAAATTGAAGTCCCAATATTATGCTATTTGCGTAAATAGGTAGTTATGTGTTTTGCAACCTCCTAATAATATTTCAATTTATTCTATATGTATTAACAATAGGAATATTTTCTTATCTCATCGATTATTGCAGCATATGCACATATTAATATAAGACTGATATTTAATGTAATATTCCTAAATTAGCTTGCAGCTAATTAGAATATTAAGTTTTTGTTTTGTCACTTAGATAGGTGAATAAGTGGGTAGGGAGACCCATAAATCTCTTTATGAAGAATAAAACCACTTATCATGTGAAAGTGGATCATCTTTTCAGCTTAATAAATCACCCTAAGGTGTGAATAGGGGCTGGAGCACATAGACTAGGTCAACTTTGACCAAATCAACAACGTTGTCATGGAGGAGTGGCATTCATTATGGGACAACATAGTTTTGGGTGGAGACTCCATGCATGGAAGTAGTGCCTTTAATGAGAGGGGCCAAGGGTGAGGAAGCTCACCACTTATATAAGGAAGAGGATGGCATACATATTTTATCATGTTGATGTATTTTATATTTCTGAATATATGGTATGTTTAGATTCAGCTGTTTAGCTAAGATTGTAATGATGTTTAGCACAAGGTGTTCCTGATAGGGAATCCTACCTTTATCCTTGAGAGGCCTCATAGGAAGAGAATTACACTACCATTCAACATACAACATATATCTTGCAGTGCTTTAAAAACTACGTTGTAGCAGTGTCTCCGACATTTTGGATATAGTAGCAACACCTATTATTGAAGGTTTTCTTTATTGGAGGCTTGTTCTATCTTGTTATATGATTTTTGTCCCATTATTCTATACATATATGCTGCTGTTATGATGAATGGAAGGTCTCCATATTGGTCTCAAACTTTGATGGGATGTTTTACACTGTTATTTCCATGGTTTTGCACTATATTCCTTCTTTTCCCATTTGGGAATATTATAGTGGTATCATAGCATAATCTTGGCTCAGCTTGTGTACTTCAGTCATTATGTCATCTAAGGAGGCTTCTCACATGAAGAAGAAGATATGTAGAATATATGAAGGCAAAAATCCTTTATCAGGTGAAATGGAAGGGAAGAAGATCTCAAGACTTCTTCTTCAAACTATGCAGGGCATTAACAGAGACATCAAAGAGATGAGGATGGAGAGATATAGATATTCTCACAGAGATATTTTACATAATAAAGCTCTAATTTTTCACCTTTTGGGTGTGAGCATTCAACTACACCATCAGATCTACAACATGGTACCATGCCTACATTCTTGGCAAGAGAAGAATAGGAAGGAAAAACACCAAAGGAGGAGACTCTTGATGACTATCTCCAAGAATATGAATCTCAGTCTAGTAGATTCAAAGGGCATCTAAAATTCCAAGGGTTTTGTCAACTCAAAGAATATAGAAGACCCAGTAACCACAATAGAGGAAGAGGGTGCATGCAACACACTTTAGGTAGATTCTTCCTACCTACTTTTGATGGGTCACCCAAGAACACAGCCAAGGCTTGGGTAAAGAAGCTAGACACATATTTCCAGCTGCATCAAGTTTTAGAAGAAGAAGCCATTAGAGTAGTAGCACTGCATCTTGAAGGTAAGGCTTATGCCTGTTGGTTTTATGAATCGTATTCATTAAATAATGTAAATATATATACTTATGAAAAGTTCACTAGGATATTAGTTAGAATATTTGATCTAAAAAACTTTGCAACTTCTTTGGGGGAGCTAGCCAAACCCAAGAAATCAGAACCTTTGCATGAGTTGGAAGGATCCATGAAGACAAATCCATTTCAGAACATTGTTGAGTGGGTTAAAGATATGCAATATGCTTTGCCTAGTGCAAAATCCCCACTTCAGCAAGAAATTTCTTCTCAAGAAGAAAACATGAGGATTCCTCCTTCAAGAGGAGATCAAGTCAAAGGATCTCTTAATGATGAGGTCTTCTCCATTGATGAGGAGAAGGAAGAATAAGAGTTGGGAAGATCCTCCAGTGTTGTGACAACAAGAGAAGATCTACTTATATTTGGAGATGGAGGTGAAGCAATTGCTTCAACTAGAGGAGCTCTTGTATCTTTGCAAGAATTTCCAAAGGATCTTATATATGAATATCAGGAGTAGCATGTTTCTATGTTGATAGACAATGAGACAAAAGAATCGAGGAAGTGTGTTCCAAAATTGAATATAGTATTAGGGACACACACTATGATAGATCATTCCCTTGTGATCAAAACTCTTGACACCAATATGACCTTGGGTGTGCTTGAGTTGATTACATTGAAGAAAGACAGCTTAGATTGTGAGATCTTTTAGAAGGTGGGAGAATATGAGAAGGAGGAAAAACATCAAGTGATTGGGAACATACACACCCATACTTTTTAGGAGTTTTATGCACAGAAGTGGGAGGATAATTTGCAAAGTGAGGGCAGGGAAAAATCAGTCCACTCACACATACAACCTGCTCTAGGCCTTGATGTTTCATTACATCGAGGAATTATACTAGGGAGACCCCCTAATTGGAAGATGATAAAAGAGTTCTCTCAACATGTTGCAGCATTGATAAATTTAGCTAAGGAAGGAGCCTTGGGAGGAGCTAGCACAACACAGAGAACCTATGATGGGTTCAAAGGAGGCAGGAGCAACTTTCTGATATTGACATTGCCATCTCCCACTCAGCTATTTACGGTGAAAGATGATGATTCAAGAATCTATGATGGTAGAAGCATGGTATCAAAGGACCACTCCATAGCCTTGGAGCAAAAAATGATACTTTCACACATGGGGAAGATTTCTGAATATGAAAAGAGGTTGTTGACACTCTTGTATGCATTAGCCAAACTATGGAATTTTTGGATGAGCCATACCTTCCAAGAGGAGGATGAACTCCATTTACTTCAATCTTGTCTTAAGCAAGATCAGCTGCAAGTTAGGCAACAAAAGTGGGGTAACATTACTCCAACCTGTGTCTTTGGCATTGAGCATGTCAAAGGGGGTAGCTATGATATGACAGGTGCTTCACTTCATAATTTAACAACGATGTCATTGTTGGGAAGCCTAGATCCATATTGGGAGTCCCAACTATTGGTGGAATACTCCAAGAACCTCTTCACATGTAAGGTTCTTGATGGGAAAGTGATAGATGGGAGATATAGAGTGGTTGATGGAATCATCTATTTCCATGATCAGATCTAATTGACTAAAGAATCCAAGCTCAAGAAGGAGATTCTACATGCAGCATATGAGGCACTCTTTTCAGGACATATAGATTCCACTGAGTCTTATCACACCATCATGGAGGGATTCTATTGGGGGGATTTCAAAGAATATGTGCACCAACATATCAGGAGATATATAACTTGTTTTATGTATGAAGAGGAGAGCGGCCACCTTGCAAGGTTGTTTCAGACACTTTCCTTCTTGATGGAGAGATGGGAAGGCACATCTATGGACCTCTTCACCAACTTGTCTACAACATATGGTAAATATTATGTTTTGATGCTTATTGATCAACTAACAGTGTATGTACATTCCTTTACGATACATTTTCTTCACATTTCTCCACAAGAGAGAAAAAATCTCTTTGGATTTCATGGTCCTTTTGGGGCTACATTCAGTAATGGGATTGACCACTTTCTAGGGGACTTTGGGAAATAATTTTTTTGCTTGGTTCATGTTCATCCAACACCTAATGTCCTCTATTATTTTCAATATTTTAAGAATATTATGGAAGAAAGCAAGTGATTAGATGGCTATTCATCATATAATGTTTGGAGAAAGCAAGAAGCATAACAACGCTGGTCTCACTTGAGGGACTATTGTTACCATCCAATATGTCATATGACACTTAGTCCATGTTTCTTTTGGAGCCCATATGGTGATGAAAATATATCCATTATATGTAGGGAGGATTGGGCAAGAAATATTCCTAGAACCAAGGAGTGGGATCATGAGATTCGAAGTATCTTTTGGCTTAATGAGGGCTATATTATTACAACCCAAGATGAACAACTCCAAATTTATCATAAATGGAGAGAGAGACAACACAAGTTGAGTAATTTTATCTCTCATTTTCAGCCATGCAGCCCCTATACATTGCAGAAACAGGGGATTGGTGATTGTTCCTATGAGCTACCAAGGATGGCTCATTTTGTTTGGATGATAGCATGGAGATTGGAGTTTCTCATTGGGATTGAGGCACCCAAAATTTACCATCTCTCATGCCTTTGAGGAGGCCAAGGGATAACAGATAACTCTTTCCACGTATCTCCTACTTCTTCATGATGAGAGCTATTTGGTATATCTACCAAAAGCTAATTTGTATACTTGGGAGGAGACATATCCATTGGAGGTTTTTCAGTATCCTTGTAGTTTCTTGAGGACAAGAAACACTTTGGAGGGGAGGACTGTAATATTCCTAAATTAGCTTGCATCTAATTGGAATATTAAAGTTTTTCTTTGTCACTTAGATAGGTGAATAAGTGGGTAGGGAGACCCATAAATATCTTTATGAAGAATAAAACTACTTCTCATGTGAAAGTGGATCATATTTTCATCTTAATAAAGCACCATAAGGTGTGAACAGGGGCTGGAGAACATAGATTGCATCAACTTTTACCAAATCAACAACGCTGTCATGGAGGAATGGAATTCATTATGAGACAATGCAGTTTTGGGTGGAGACTCCATGCATGGAAGTAGTGACTTTAATGAGTGGGGAAAAGGGTGAGGAAGCTCACCACTTATATAAGGAAGAGGATGGCAACCATAGTTAATCATGTTTATGTATTTTATATTTCTAAATATATGGTTTATTTAGACATATAGCTTTCTTCAAATGTTTAGCTAAGATTGCAGTGATGTTTAGCCCAGGGTGTTTCTGATCGGGAATCCCTCCTCTATCCTTGAGAGGCCTCATAGGAAGAGCATTACAATAACATTCCACAATAAGGCATCAGGCCAAAGCTTCAGTCTTGTGGTACAACGTAGTTTCTGTTGAGAGATATGTTGAGTTGCAGGTTGCAACAATGGAGACTAGATCCGGGTGATTTCTGATCTGTTTTTCAGTGGAGGAAAGTTTCCTTCCATTGGGAGGCTGGTGAGGAAGGCTCTTGAGCCTTATTGCAGCATTTGGCATCAAGCCACTTATTTATTTTCCCCTACAACATAGTTTCTGTCTTGGACTATGTTATTTTCAGGGAGGAGTTGCAGGGTGGTTTCAGTACACCATTTGGGGAGGAGGTTTTCTAGAGAAGGGATCAACCTTTCATCTAGAGGATCTATTGGAGGAGGCTGCATTATTTTTCATATCATATCAGCTCCATCTTTCTAGTTCATTTTTTTCAGTGGATCTTCAGCCCTAGGGCTTGGGTTCTCATCTTGTAATTTGGTGTATTGTTGAAAACCCTTTTTGGGTTCTTCATTGGAGGTTTTATAGAGCCTAGATCTATATTAGTTGTATCTTTTAGGCATATATCAGCCCATGATATTTTTATGTTAATTTGTTGTAGCAGTCTTCTGACATTTTTGATATAGTAGCAACACCTCTTATTGAGGGATTTCTTCATTGGAGGCTTGTTATATCTTGTTGTATGTTTTTTGGCCCATTATTTTATACATATTTGTTGCTGATATGATGAATGGAAGGTCTCCATGTTGAACTCATGTTTTTATATGATATTTTACATTGCTTTTCTAGCATTTTTCACTATATTCGTGCTTTTCCCATTTGGGAATATTGCATTTAGTGAAGGTTTTCATTTATAATGGCTAATAAATTGTGCAATTTAAATTGGCAATGATAACTGAATTTTATTTTCGTAAAAGTGTTTTTAGTCTTTTTTATCTTTGTAAATGTGTTTCTCTTGTTTCACAATGGGAGAGTTTGCTTTTAATATTTGTCTAATTCGTTTGAGCAAGGGAATCCATGGTTTGTGAAATTACCCATTTCTAAAGCTTATGCATCTCTGGATGTTACACATATAATTGGAGATATATATGGAGTTGGATTTAAAGAGTTTATGGTGCCAAGCTAGATTTATTAAGCTGTGATGTAATCATCAGCCTATATGCATCCAAGGTTTTGTGAAATTCCCCATTTTTAATGCTTATGCATTGCTATACCTTAAAAATATAATTGGAGATATATATGGACCTGGAGTTAAAGAGTTTATGGTGCCAAGGTAGATTTATTAAGATGTGATATAACCATTGGCCTCTATCTTTTTAATTTCTATGCCAGGGCTTATGCGATTATCACTGAATGTTTTGTTTGTAGGCTTGTAAGTATAACATTAAGTCTGTGCTTGGACAAGGAAAATAATCAGGAAATTTTACATTGCGATATCATTCTTTCATATTCCTATAAACTGGTATTGTTTGCTACATATGATGTCATATTTCAGTACATTTTTGTAGGTTTAAACTCTACATAAATTGCCAAGAAAAAAAAAATTCCAAGAAAAAAAGAAAATTTGCATCAGCACATGCTTTAACTACACTTATCTTCCTCCTCTGTTGGTGGCTAATTGAGATCCAATCCAAACACTGTCCATTTTCTCTCCAATTCTCGTTAATATAGTCACTAATTTTGGTGTTTAGAAGTTGGAACTACTCTTGTTGTCCCACTAATTGACTGCAAAGAGCCTCAGATTCATTCTGTTGCATGGCTAGATCTGATTTCAAAGCTTGAACTCCCTCCAATGCTTGTACAATTGTCATCATTTTCTCTTTGAGCTTCAAATTAATCACTATAAAGTCTACCTGGAGTACATCCAATTTCTTCATTAGCAGATTTATGTTCTCATTGTAGCTACAATTAAAGTTCCATGCACATATATTGTTGCTTTCTATTCCAGCTTGGCCTCCCCACATTGTATTCACCTTTTTCATTGTTGTGCCACACCAAATCACTTACCCTTTTTTTACTCCATGACCAAAAGATATAATTAATTTCTCCCCAAACCAGTGTGAAAATCTCAGTGATGGTTAATCTAGGGATACAGAATCCCTCCATATTGACTTCCAGTCTTGCACTTATTTGCAAAATTCTTGCACAATTGAGTCATACCAGCCTACAAACTAGAGACTATATTTGCACCAATAATTATCAAGAATAGGGGAAGTACATTCCTAGTCTCACTCATGGAAAATTTATTTCCAGAATGTTGCTTATGAGGTTGAGCACCCAATCCTTGTTGTGTATTAGCTCTCCACAGATTGCCAACAGAGTAGGACCAGTCGACCTCCAACCAAATCCTATTGCATTTAGGCATTTTGCTAATGTCTAGCTCGTGATAGGAGGCTGAATTAACATTGAATTTGGGCCTAAATATTGCAAACATATTTTTCCCCTTTTCCTTATAATCCATCAGGTTTTCAATTTATGTACATGGAATGCAGTTTTTAATGCAAGTGGACATTTTGGCACTATGAAAATAATAGGTAGAAAGCACAGTAGTAATAATGAGACACATGACCTTGGAGCTGCATTGGAGCTTAGGACCCTTAGAGTTGAGTGTGTTATCACTCAGATTGAACCTCATGCTGAGAGAGGTAATTCTAAGGTAACCTCAAACCACGCTTATCCAGGTAACTAGCCCTACTATTATAGGAGAGGGCTCTCTCTGTATGGATCATAGTCAAAATGATTGAGGAAAGAAGATATTAGGCTAGGTATAGTAGCTCAGGGTTTTGATTTTGATTTTTTGTAGGGTTTTGCTGGATCAAGAGGATTCAAACAGCTAAGGCAAGGAAATTAGGTCAAAATTTGTAGAGTGTTCTAAGGGGCAAGGTAGGTACAAGGTGTGACATTAAAATATGATTGTGGTGAGGTGAATAGACTGGTAAGGAGTTAGGAATAGCATCTGAAATGAATTCTCCCTAAACTGAAGAAAATAAAAAAAATTATGCAAAATTTCTCAAAACAGAGCATGAAACATGAATTCTGCCTTTCAACTTGAAATTGAGCATATCATAGACATGGAAATGGTTTATGAACTTACAATACATTCATGCAAATGATCAAAAAGGATAAAATATGTCAAAAACTTCATACCACATTGATCCCAAAGGAATAGCTGCAAATTTATCATTAATGTCCAAGCCAAACTGATACAAATATGTCTCTTGAAATGCTAAAGCTCTGAATGAGTCCAACCTCTACAAATGACTGAGAAAATATATGATATAGACTTCAAAACCACTCTCCCTATCCTCAGGGAGTCGAATCCATGAGACAGGGATCAGTTTCACCTACTCCAAAACAAGAATATGAAGACTAGGAAGATCCAACAATTTGCCTCTAAAAGAGAGGAAACTGATTCATTTGACCTCTAGAGGACATATCTGATGTATCTACCCTAGATAACAATAAAAAATGACATTTAAATTTATATTGACCTTTTACATCAATAATTTCTCATTTCCCAAGATAAAAAGTCAAAAAGTGAAAATTTGTTGAAGATGATGAAAATGGCATTTTCCTGGCAAAAGCGCAACGCATGACAGAAAAAATAGCCTCTTTTGCAAGAAACTTTTGGAGGCCTTCCCGGTGTCCAAATCAGCTCCAAGATAGCTCATTCGAAATATCTCTGAGTATAGTTTCCAAATATGCCTCCTTTTTCTAAAATTATGCTGATTTTCTCTATCAAAATTGAATCTCCAAAGACTAGTATAAGCATAACGCCAAGGTCAAAAAGGAGGCAGAAACATGGAAATTTGATGGTTTTTTGCACTTTTGAGGGACCAGTTCTCCTTCAAATTTTCTGAAACTTCCTAGGTTTTATTTCCTCATCATTCTGAACATGATGGTGGTGACTATTTTTCCATTGGAGGCTCCATTTAAAAGCTCAATGCCAAGGGCGCTGCATTTTTGGCAGATTTTCTGTGTGCCAAAATTTCTGAGTTTTCTGCAAAACTAGGCCTCAAACATGGATCAATATCTCTCTAACCATAAGGTGTTTTTCAAAAACTAGAGAGGTTTGTGTTCTTTGGAATGTTTTGAACACAAACCTCCTCTAGGTTCCTAATTTTATTCTCTTATTGTCCACAATCTTCTCTGAAAAAAGGTATCTAAAACATGACATTTCTGGAAAATGTGCCTTCAAAGATTTTTTAAATTTCTCAAATTTTCTCCAAATTTCCTCAAAATTGCTCCAGAGATGCCAAATAAGGTTTTTATGCTATCATGGATATATCAACAAGTATTTCCAATTCACCCTTCTCCCTTTGACAACTTATGGTTTCCTTGAGTTTGTCCTTCAAAAGTTAGGTTTTCGGCCTCAAGCTTCTCCTTCTCAAATGCTTTCTTGAGAACTCTTGTTCTTGGATTCTTCCTAGTGGTTTGGTTACTTTATGGTGTTTTATCCTCTTTTATTCTATGTTCATCTCCTCTTCCATAATGTCTCTTTCTTGCCCCATAGTGTCTCTTTCCTCTTCCATGGTGTAAACCCTAGGGATGAGGAAATGGGAGTGGGGATAGGAAAATTAGGGAGATGGTGGAAGAGGTTATTGAAATTATGGAGGTGATATAGGATCAAAATGTTTAAGGTATTGGGAATTAGAATTTTATTACAGGGCTGATAGGGCTGCCTACGAAATTGAGATGCCTAGGACTTAGGGTTTAAGGGAAAAGGGATTTAGGGAAAGGGATATGGTGTTGTAGGGAAAGGAATAGGGTTTAAAATGATGTAGGAAGGGAATGCAAGGCTTATGGACACAAATTTTGGAATAAAGAGTGAATTTGGGGTTTGTAGCTAGATAAACTTCCAAATTTTCATAGAAATAAAAAACACCATGAAATTTCTCTTCAAGATTGCAAGGAGGTGGAATTTATCTTTTACTTACTTTCCAAGAGGTGTTGAGAATATTTTCTGAATATTTGAGGCAATTTCCCTAAGTTTCGAAGCTTAGAGAGCGAACTGGGCATTGGCGCAGCACCTAAACATTAGCGCAGCGCCAAGACAAAGCGCAACACCACTGCAACACTATTTTTCAGACCACTTTTGGAGGTCTTCCTAGTGTCCAAATTGGTCCTATGATAATTTCCAAATATTCCTTTATTATTCTTATTGGAGTTGATTTTACCTACCAAACGTTGATTTCCCCAAGACTTTTCAAAACGTGCTGAATGAGGGTGCAAAAATGCAGAGTGATGGTGTAGGAAATTTTTGGAGGCCTTAATAAACTCCAAATTGAGCTCATGATAGCTCATGAAAAATATCTCTCTGTCTAGTTGTCATTTAATTCATCAAAAAAGTCATTTGGACACTCCAACTATGAGAAAACTTGATTTTCACAAGGTCACTCCAGAAGTGTAGCAAATCTCCTGTGGTACTTGTATTTTTGAAATTTATATAAAACCATGACACCTGTGTAAAAAATGAATGAGGGTTTTCTTCCTGAACCTATGATGGAAAAAAACCTCTCTCACTTTTGTCAAATTCATCTCTGTTTGGCCATAAACATAGTTTAAAGCGAAACTTGCCTTGTGTGTGGCAAATGATTTGAATCTTGGAAAGACTTCTCAAAAAATGATGGAGACATGATGTTTATGAGCTGAAATGACCTCATAATTACTGATATGACCTAATTTATGGCTCTTCTACTCAAATGTCTCGTTTACATAACAATCTGTAGCTCAGTGGGAGAGGAAATTAGGGTTTAGAGCTTGTGGAAAATGATGACTTGGGCACCCTTGGGAAAAGACAAATCCCTTTGACATTTGATGTGTTGGAATGTGGATTTATAAGTTGGCATCCTTTTGGGAGATTGAATACTTATTACATTTTCACTGATTGAAGCAAATCATGAGTTTATTATGGGTGAGCTTCACACCTTATGCTGCCCTTTATTGAAAATGAGACAATGCAATGATTTGACCTAATGAAACCCTATTGACCTAATGATAAATGAAAGAAACTAACTCAATGAGTTATTTTGAGTAAAATTGAAATGAGAGAAGACTCGTGTTCAGCATGATGAAGACATGGAAGAGGGTCAGCAAGCATATTGTAATGTTCCTATTTTAGCACATGGTTAAATGGAACATTAAAATTTTTATTTTATCACATTGCAGCTAAATAAATGGGTAAAGGGGGCCCATTCTCATTAAAGACATGAATAAAATCCCTCATGATGTAAAAGGGATCATCAGAGTAGCTTCATTTTTCACCCTCAAGTGTGAAAAGGGGCAAATGCATGAAGATAAGGTCATTTTTGACCAAGTCAACAACGCTGCCATAGGAGGAGTGGATCACTTTATGAGACAACACAGTGTGAATGAGGAAGAGGATATTTGGTGGAGGAAACCCTAATGGATGGGGCCCATGGAGAGAGATATTTCACTTGTTTAAAAGGAGGGCAAGGCAACCATTGTTTCTCATGCTTGTATTATTCATCTCAATTGTCTATTGAGACAATTGTGCATTCTTTGCTATTTAGCAAGAATTGCCGAGAGGAATTCCTGTTTAGAATTCTTCCACCTTATTTAGAGGCATATTGATGGATTTATCAGATATTCCTCACATACAGGCTTGAGGCCAATCATCCTCCATGAAGGTAGCATTATTTCTGCAACAGAGTAATGTTGTGTTGCTGGGTGTTGCAGTGAGGGTTCACTACATCACCTCCATCAGCTATTTTTAGAGGAGGAGCCTCTATTTCCTTTGAGATATCAGATTGGTGACATTCCAGAGCTTATTTTAGACTTCTACATCAAGGCCAATCATTTCTCTTCACCAATAGCGCAGTCCCTTCTCTAGACTGCGTTATTTCTGAGTGTGTTTGCAGTGGAGACTTGCTCCACATGTTTGGAGGGTTAGATCTCAGGTGAAAGGATCAGCCTTTCATTCTAGAGATACATTGGAGGAGATGTTTTCATTGATTGCAACATCTTCAATCTTCTCCATTTTTTTCCAGTTCTTGAGTTGCTGCAGCTACCCAACAACTCTGACATTTCTACAGATTTTCCATTTTATGTATATTTCAGCCAATCCCTTTGAGGATTGTGTATTGTATGTTTCTAGGGGTTGAGATCTTTCTCCCCATTTTTATTTGAGCTATCCATTGTCATATCTATGCATTATTGAAATTTTGCAGCAGTTATCCCTCATGGATTGCGTAGTCATAGCTAGGGCTTCTCTTGTTTAGCAGTATTTCTCCATTTTCATGTATATGTTTCATTGAGGCTATATAGCCTAGCTTGAGAGATCATTTCCTCAAGAACTTGTATACATTTATTTGCTGCTATCATCTAATGTAATGGTTATGTGGATCTTCCAGAATTTGGGTATTAATGCATTCACTTCTATTTTCTAGCTCATGCTTATGGTTTGCTGATCTCCGCATTGGTTATATCTTGAGATTCCCAATAGTGTCGCTGTTCTTAATTTGGGAACATTACAGTGGTATTGAAGCAGCTTTCTTGGCTCAGCCTGTGAGTCTAAGCCCAAGAAGATCATAATGTTGAAGAGGATGAGTTTACTCTCATCTTTTTTTAGATCCAAAGAGAACCTCTCCAAGGAGGTCAAGAAGAATGAAGAAGGAGTGGAAGGACCATGCACTTCCTATTCTCACAAAAGAGAAGGAATGAAGCATGAAGAACACTTGGAATTCGAAATTCTAAGTGAGTATCTGGCTAAATACCGAGCTAAACCTAGAGCCTTCAAGGAGACTCTATCTTTGCCACAATTTATTCAGCGGAAAGAAGAAAGAAGACCCCATAGCTTCGGGATGATGAGAGGCTGTTATAGCATCATTTCTCACCTTGACATGATTCATGATTGCTTTATGGCTTTATGGGCACCCATTCCTACAGACTTGGACAAATTCACTTAAAAACAGTGTAAAATCCTCCATACGCGACTATGCCCGTGTTTTTCCGCGTGTATACGCGAGTTCAGCTAGACGTTTCCGCGTATGCCATTAAAATGATTAAAAAATATATAAAAAATCCTTAATTTCGCGCTGGGTTGATGGTTACTCAGGTAGTTCAACCACCCCAGCCCGTGGCCAACTGTTTCCAACTGCTGAAACTACTTGGAGGGACTATAAAAAGCCCTCATATGTATGGCCTAAGGGAGGGAGAGAATTATTGATATTATACTCTGTTGGTATTCCCTATCCAAGTCTGATTCCCCGTGCCTCCTGCACTTTCCCAGTTCATTTCAGGAAACCCTTGTTTCCTTGAGATATACATCCCTTTATATGTTATCTCGTATGCACCTGTTTGGAAGGAGTCTTAGCGAGGCAAGGGCTGGACGGATCCGGACGACGGTCTGCGAAGGCCTTGGAAGGATCAGGTGATCTCTCCACTTATTTTTGTACGTACTATTTTATAATACAGAAGTATCATGCTGTTCCCGAAATAAACGTGTTAGTGTATGCTTTAATGTATGAATAATATTTGTTATACAAGCATTCATTATGATTTATTTAATGTTTTATATGAATCTCACTAACATATAGAGTAGATATATGTTGTACAACTTGTCCTTTGTGCTGGTTTCTTCTTGTATTTCAGGTTAAGGAGGAAGGACGGTTGCAGGGAGTTTGGACTCCACGTGGATCCACTTCAAACGTAGGACCAACGGGTAAA